>CP093832.1:17850183-18427530 GCA_033064975.1 Smittia sp. YW1114-2 | reverse complement strand
ACAACGTAAAGCTCCCTTGCCAGAACAGCAAATGAACAGAAACAACTTAAATCCATTGATATTTTGTTCATTCCATGGCAAATCGTGCATGTCGTCTGAAGGAACGTGATTGTGAATGAGCTGCCGTAGCTCGGAGCTCGATTGAACATCTAGTGCTCACTGCTGAATACAAATTTTCACTTATGCTGCGAGTTTAAATGAAATTTAATTCCCGCACTTTCAAGAAACTATGATTTATTCATCTCTGACTCTTTATGTTGCTTTAATGCTTAGCCATGTAACATGCACGGAATGGAGCCATTTACAAAGAGCTCGTAGATCGTAGAGACGTCTCTTTAAATCCAGCATCGTCTCGAGCTTATGTGGGGCAGAGGAGAAGTTTCTCTCAATTGATTTATGACATTCAATGTAAAAGTTTCCACGACAGAAAATTTCATGAAATTTCTAGCGACGACGAGGAATTCCGTCGCGAGCTCATCCTCGTTCTCAAGCAAATTCAATCGAAACTTTTATGTTTGTGATGAGATTTCCTTTTGCATCGTCGAATGAGGATTTCGTTACGTCGACTCACTTCCTCTTTAGTCAATAGAGAGACACGAGTGAACATTCCCATGATGCAATTTTAATGTACAAACTTCAATATTTACATTGAACGTAGATAAACTGAATGCAGATTGACGATTCTTCTTGTGGATTGAGCAATCAGATAAATCGACACTCAACTGTAGTTTGTCTCTGGATCGTTTATTTACAAGCTCCCTTACGTTAATATGCTCAACAACGCATCCGCCTCTGACATCTATTTGCGCTAGCCATTCTGCTCGATGTGAAAATGTTTTTTCCAATAACAAATTCCACTTATGAACGTCAGTTACGATTATTCTTATGTACAGATCAATTCGTTTCGCCGCGAGCTCGCTTTTCTTCTCAATTTTCTTATCAGTTTCGAATAAATCATGAGATCATGACGTCTCGCGCTCGTAGGCCAAGTGACAGCCCGTTTTGTTTCAGCAGAGTCATTGAATTGCTTCCCGAAACATCGAGAAACCATGGAGGGGAGTTGAGACAGAAAGCACAGTTTCTTACATCGTTTTCCCTTTTCTTTTTGGTAGGCGATTTCGGTAAATTTTCTTGCTTCTATCATCATTTTTTTCTCCTTAAGTAAAAATACTTTCTGCTATTTATTTTTCATTCGTCATATAATATTTCATGTTTCTTTTATTTTGAAAAAGGCACAAGGGGGAAAATTTTAATTTCAAGTTTTTCTCTTTCTCTGTAGCGAATGTTGGTTTTGCATTTCTATTTCTTTGATTGTAGGGATGGGAGAACTTCAAGGGAAAAGCTGACAGATGAACAGATTTCTTCGGGGATTGTTCGCCGATAAGGGAAATGAGAATTTAATAGAAATATCAGCGGCATTCATGAAAGGATTACGAGAGATTTTTGCGGGAAATAAATTTAAATTGAGGAAAATTTAAAGCCTCAGCGGAGGAAATTTCAAGCTCCTTTCATTGAATCGCGACAAAGCTTTTGAAATTCTCCCGAAATAAACTCAGACTCAACTGAAATCAGATTTTCGTGATTTTCAGGTCTGCCTAAGCTTAAGGGGAGAGTTGATGAAAATCATAAACGTAATTACGATTTACAACCGAAAACAAAACGTCAGACGCATTCGCAACCGCACTTTTTACGATTCCGCGATAACCGAAATTTTTGTAAACGAAATTAGCTGTAAATTGTTTAAAGTTAAAACTTCGCGAAGGGGAGATCGTCATCGGACCAAGCGCCCGCATTCCCAGCCGAGTCGGATGATGGAAAATAAAATAAATTCGCTTATGGAGGGCTGCAAAGTTTCTCGACTATAAGCCCGGATATCATCGCGAATAAAAATTCATTTTTATAACGAAAGGAAATTAAAATACGTTCTGCTATCTGATCTTTCTCCATCGCTGGGACTGTTTGCGGCTCGCGCCACATGAAACAGAAAATACTTTTTAATTATCAAACAGTTGATGCTGAAAAAGTTTCCCCAACGATAAATTTCCCGAAATCAAATAAACTTTTGAAATTTTAATCTCGGGGAGTGCTGACAGAGGGACTTAAAGGCATTAAAGTCTTATCGAAAGGGAACCCACGAGTCACAATTAGAATTGTCCGACATTTCGTTATCGAGGATATTAAGTTTTCCTCCTCGACGCGCGATTGGAATATTTTCATTTCGAATCAATTGAGATAAAGCAATGGTTTGTCGAGATTGACGGTTGAGTTTTATTGTCTAAAAATTGTTTTCGTCAACTCCTCTGCAAAGTTCATAATTTCGGGAAATCTTTTTCGCGTGGAGACTGTTCGCCGTCATCGCGGTGCATGCTGATGACGGCGAGGCGAACCACCTCCCACTTTAATTAACAGAATGTTTTTCAATGAACGTGAATTGTTTCTGATGTGGTGAGCTTCGGCTGTGATTTTCAATTTCTCGCAAACTGCGGCACGAGTGAAGTGGCCGGGAAATGGAAAATGTGGATAATGGGAAATTCATCCTAGAATGAGAGGCTCTGACTTTCATATTTTCAAGTGTTTCTATTCTTTACAAAACAATGTTGTCATGATTACTTTACTTTTATTACTAGAATTTGTTTTCTGCGAGCAGCTTGCACTACTTGCTAGGTTCATCTTAAACGTCAAGAGTGTCGCTTGATGGCTACGTCTAGAAATCTACTTTATCAATCACTCAATCTATGTACACTGGATGAGCTGTTTCTTGTCTTTAAACTTGAAAACGGAAAACTTTTTCTTTTCAACTTGGGGTCATCGTGCACAGGTTGATCCTCCGAAGGTTCTCCCAATGCACGACAACCCAACAGTCGACAAATTATAATTTACTTTCATTGTAACAATTGAAGTTTAATCTCTAATACAATTTTCTTTTATATTTTCACATCTTTACTCGCAGAGAAAAAAATATTTTCGGTCATGGGTGGGTTTAAAAATTGCTAATTCAACTCGTCATCATGCTTAATCACTTTTTATTAATGGCGTGGCGGCAGCGTGGGTGAGAACTCCTTTTCCATTATTATTAGCCGTGGCGAATCGTCTTCATTAATAACTTTCCTCCATCGTCTCTCCTGCTCGCAAGAACACCAGAGGCGGAAGCGAGCAGGGCGAGGGGAAACAGTTTATCAGGTTTCGTTCACAATAGTTCCAACATGACTATCCACAATTCTTCTTCGTCTTCTGCTTTTTGCAACTCATAAACTCTTCTTACAATGCTAGGAATTCCTCTTTTCGTTCGTGGAAACTCTTCTTGAACAGTCCAGCAGTACAAAAAACACATTGAAGTCCATGATAAGAAAGAAAAGTTTCCAAAGTCCACTTTAAGATGATTTCTTTTTACTCTTTCAACATGCACGGATAAGTTTTTTCTCCCTTCGATAAGCTTAAATTCGTTTTTCTACAAAACTTTTCTCTTTACATTAAAAAGGAGAACATGCAGACGTAGAGTCGCTCCACCGATCAGCTTTTCTTCTATCAATATGTTTAGTATCACCACTTTGTTTTCGACCTTAACGATAGATAAAGAGTTTCTTCATTTAGTTCCTCGTTGTTGTTGCTTGCTTTCCGTGCACCTCATCATCGATGACTTGTCATGTGCACGGAGCAGAAATTTCAGTAGCTCCCCACCGGCTTGTAGCCCAAGTTCTTTCGTTGCAAGAAGAGGTGAATCTCCCGGAAGTTGGGACGACTCGAGTCGTTGCGCTGCCAGCATTCGCACATCAGATCGTAAATTTCACGTGGACAGTTCACGGGAATTGGCAGGAGAATCTGTTGGGAGGAGAAGAAAGGAAAACACTTTAGCGAAATAATGTTTCGGCGTGATTCGAATTCCGAAGCAGGAATTTAATTCTTCAATCGCTGGATTGCTCGTTGAATAATACGAGAAGCGCAGAGGAGGCTTTAAGAGCAACTCTAAATTCCCATTCGCTGGAAAGCTTCATCAGAAGTCGATACACGTCCTGCACTTCATTCGTCTTTAAATTAAAGAAAATGTCAAATTTAAGGGTCGCTTCGCTCCCGATGAAAAAGCGATGCTTGGGAAACGAATCGCTTGTCGGCTTCTAATGGAAAACTTCGGTTTAGAAAATCTATAAACGTCCTGAGCTCGCTCGATGCTCGAAGATTTCCTTCTCGGGCGCAAAAATGTTGGCAAAATTGAAAATCAATAACTCATGACTGTGACACAGCAGAATGCGAACGAGCCAGAGCGAGAGAGCGGCTTTGATGGAACAATTCCGCTCGAAGTGGCTTTTAGCGTGTTGCAAACATTCACACTCGCCTCACTCCCATTGACCCTCTCTGTTCGATATCAAATGATTAGCTTTAATCACCAAATGAGTGTTTATGATTTTGTGGCTCTGTGTCGTTCGGGGCAAACATAAATTTTCGTCCTTTTCTGCACATTGCTGAATCAGAAAATTAATTAAACTTGTGAAAATAATAATAGGGGATCGTCAACAGCACTAAAATGTCAAATAAATTGTGATCCTGATATTGCGATACGACGTCGGCCGAGCGAGTGAGGAAGGGAGGAGAGAGTCGAAGCCATTAAAGCGCTGCCAAAAAACTTATGTTTAATGTCGACTCGCTCGCTCTGTTGTAAATTTTTCTCCGCATAAAATTGCAATAAATTGAATATTGCAAGGGTGGCAGAAAGAGGCTGAGCGGGGTGGGCGGACGGCGGCTCTTTAGTTTTTCAATAAAACCACAATAACATCGACATAAATGGCAATTTATTTTGAAAACAATTCGATGGGCGATACGAAAGGAAATTCGTTCCATAGTGAGCGAGCGTCGAGGGCCATAAATATTTCAACTATCAAACAATTTTATGATAAATGACTAAAGTTTTTACAATCGATGACCGAGAGGGAGAAATCGATTTAATTAAATATCTCGGACGGTCGTCGATTAAGGTTTAGCATTGCGGAACTTACGTGTTTCTTGCTGTCCTGGTAGATGAGCCCGAAGTTCTCGATAACCTTCTCGTCAGCCAAGTTCTCGAACGGTTGCTCTCGTGCGAACGTCAGAATTTCCCACAGCAGAACGCCGTACATCCAAACGTCGGACTTCGATGTGAATTTGCCCTGCAAACAGACGCCGAATCGACCATTAATTAATCTCAAACAATCGAGCGGAGAGTTGAGTTGAAAGGGGTCGGCAAATTAGTCGTTTTAGCAAATTTGAGGATTCCCAACATCACACAAAGCTATTGTTGCTTGCACCAAGCAATTTCGGGACTTTGTTTGATGAAGAGAAGCTCTCGCCTTGCTAATCCGTAAATTTGATGCCACCGATGGAAAATTTCTGATCCGGGATGATCCTCGGAAGCGAACTCACCATTAAAACACTTTCCCAGGCCATCCATCGAATTGGCATCGGCTGCGATTGTCTGTTAGTGCCTTCTAAATGACAGTAGTCAGCCGGATATGATAGTCGATTAATTACCGTGCCCAGAGCACATATTTTCACGTCCAATTGCGGTCCAATTACGCAATTCCTGATCAGAGGAGAAAGAGAAATTTCAAATCATTAATCTTTTGATTCGAGTCGAGAAGCTCAAAAACCAGAAATTAAACATTTTTCCTTTCCCGACTAGGAGGAGGAGGCTTGATGGCGAACGCTTCTATCAAAGCCACTTGAGCCCGCCCAACCCCAAAATCATTTCCATGAATATTCGATAAATCAAACAGAAATTTCCTCGTTCAGCTCTCGAGTCTAGTTGAATGGCCTCATTAGGCCGATGAAAAACCTTTTCCTTCTTTCCAAGAACGAATCGGTTTGCTTGAACTCCAGGGCTTCGACTTGGCTCTGTCTTTATCTGAAAAACTTGTCTTATTCCATACCAAGTTAGTGTGAAAAAAATCAAAGTTGCGAATCTTAAAACGTTAAACTCAAAACCATAACGATTTCGATCCCTGGCCCGAAAGCAATGATGGCAGTTTGCGTGGAGGTAAGTTCGGGGCGAGTTGAAGAATTTTTTAATGAATGAATCTCAGGCGACCTTTTGTTGATGCGTCTTGGGGCTTCGGTTGGCGAAGCACTTTTTCCCCAGTTCGTCTTCCAGCCATCGACTGTTCGAGGGTCGGAAAGCTGTTATAATTAAAGTGCTCTCGTCCCCCTATTGTCCGTTTGGAGTTTCTTTAAAGCTCGGTCAATTTAATCCTTTCTTCGGTCGGCAAAGTCCTCGCCCAAACCCGACATCATCATCATCATTATTTCAGCGTTTCTGCACCGTCGCAAAGCCGAACAAGCATGTTAAATTTATCCTGGCGACAGCGAAATTGCCAAATGGAAATGTCAAGTGCGCTTTCGATTCGCCATAAATGCACAAACGACTCAGAGTTACGACATGTTCAACAGCAATTTCGGACGCGGTGCGACGACAGCAATAAACGAATTGAAGTTCAGTCCCATAAAAGATATTTCAACCCGAAAAAATGTGTTGTTCACATTAAAAGGCATGAAGTGGAACAAATTTGAAATTTATTCGCTCGCTCTTACTTATTTATTGGTTTGTTGCATTACAACCGTGTCGATGGAGTTTTCGCTTTTCACCGGCAGGAAGCCACGGGATCTTCCAAAGTCACGATCGCAGCCAAACTTTTGCTTTCATCGCGTCGCATCTTTGTTTGCCAAAAACGATGGAAACTTTCACTTTACTGTCTGCTCTCACAGACTTCGAAATTCTCACAGTAGCAACGTCGAGTCTAATTGAATTAGAGCATTTATTCGAATTTAATTTTCGCTTTCACTCCGAAGCCTCACAAAAAGGGAAAAACTTTCGCCTCCTTGGAGGAAATTAAATTATTAATTAGAATCGCAAACTCATTATGTTCAAACAGAGATAAGAAAATTAGTTTGAAGATTTCATCACCAAGAAGTTTTGCTTCTTTTAAGGCGCGCGAGCGGGTTGAGGGGTGACAACAGAAAAATCAAAAGTGAAATTAAAAAATTAATTTTTCAGGAGTGATTTCAATCTAATTACTTTAATCATTTCGTAATTCTCGCCTCTCCACCTCCAAGTCATCATTGTTGTACCAAATCGTTCTCATTTAAATCAACTCCCTCGTCGTTGTTAGCGGTGAACTCGCAACGCGCTTTGAACTCTACGAGATACTCGAGAAAAGAAAAATGATTTTCCCCTCGAAGTCATCTCCCTCTCCCTATCGCAGCCTTTTTAAACAGACACTTGTGGGGTAATAATAAATGATTTAATATTCATGATCTCTGTTCAGCTGATATGAAAAATTTAATAACCTTGGTGTAATTTTCGGGAAAATGGGGTTGAAAGGGATAGAGCTCGCAACTGGCAGCGTCAAGAATTACATTACAACTAATTTCTCTTCTTCTTTCTGTCTTTCTATCGTTCGCGTTTGCCAGGTTAGCGCTGTGAAGCCGGAAACCGTCTAAACACTCATTGGGAAAGCATGAATGAATTAATAATAAAACTCATGCAATGATAACATGAAAGGCGAATCATTAATCATCTCGCTTCGACTCTCGAAGCATCGCGAGAGTTTTTAGGGACTTTCATTCGAAGGATGGACGACCCTCTAGAACATGATGAAGTTACATTTGGTTCGTTCTCGAACTGCTTAGCCTTTTCCTTTTTTTCTCGATGCAAGTCTGATTTATAATCAGGTTTATTAAAAATTGAAATGCCGAGGGTTAAGCAATGAATCCAATTTAATTAAATTATCAATAGGACTCTTGGAACTTCGCATTATGCACGCACCGAAGGAGTCTGAGATTACCGAGGCAATTATTTCACGTTATGAAGGCAAGTTGTCGTGATCTGCGAGTGAGCCGAGTCGAGTTTGTTTCGAGAACTTTCTATGTAACTTTCTCGCTCGTCATCGTCTGAATCGTACACATTTAATCAGAAAAGTTGTGGAAATTGCTTTTGAAACTCTTTCCTCGACTTCGCGCTGCGATTGCCTGCAGGAACGTTTTTAATTTCATTTCTCCCTTCCATCCCTCACATCCAAGCGAATTGTAAACGCGACATTCATCGCTTCGTGCTCAGAGCTTCACATTCCAAATGGATCTGGATTCTTTGTTGTGATTTCACATTCATTTCTGTTGACGGAAAACATGATATCAAATTTTATTGCTTTCATAACCCTTTTATGTCGTTCCGCTTCGAGGGCGCATAAAGAAAAGTTTTCCTCTTCTTTCAAAGCATTTCCACGGAATTCAGTCTCATTATGTGCACTGCATTTTCTCAGCCGAGTAAAATTAAAATCTTCAAACTACTTTCGTTTCCGAGTATTCAAATGAAAGTGTGAAATGGCACTGACTAGCGAAGCTGAGTGGAAATGAGCAGGTGACAAAGCTCAATTTCTCGTTGATAAAAGAGCATTGAGGGCTTAGAATAATGCGCTGCTTTTTGTTCACACGACTTGTCGTTTGAACTCAGCGTAAGCATAGGCATAGAAGTCGGATGAACAGTCTCTGGAAGCAACAGATTTCACTTCAGTTACAATAAATACACAGCTTGAGTTCTATGTTAATCTGCAACAGTTGTCCTTGAATCAAAGCTTAGCCTGTCGTGGTTTTTGTATCAATCTAATAGTTTGACTGGCGGAAAAACTTTTTTCAAGATTTCTGACCCCAATCGGAAACATCAAAACCTCATCGCCTGATCGTAATCTCGTCGACGCACTTCCTAAACGCTTTCTAACCTTGGCAGTCACTCGCCAGAAGTTCGTTTTGCCATTACACTGCAAGATCATCAGAAAGCAGAAATCACGATGAGATGTCGAATAATTATAGTTTTGCTTTAATGCCTTTTCGTCGAGGGTTGCTGCTGTTGTCTGAAATCTCAACTGTTTTCCATAAAGACTAAACTGCATTAACGCAAATTAAAACTTCCAAACGCAACTCATGATAAGCAGGAGCGGGAGACGAGCCAGCGAACGTAAAAACCGTTCTCTGCTCGGGGTATAATTTGATGTGATTAAATTCATTTAATTCCGCATATTAAATCTCCTTGCTCGACTCTTTTCGTATTGAAATTAACAGACACAAAAGGAGGAATCAGCCGGATTGGCAAAAGAGTGAGTGAGCGAGAGACTGGAACGGCCTCAGATGTTTTAATTCCGATGATTACACAATGAGTGCGCGAAAACAAACAACCCTCAAGTACTTTCCATCCATCCCTTGCCATTAAGAGCATTCTTGAGGGGAGGGCGAGCACCCAGCGAGGTCTCTCTGATTATCTAGAGACGCAGTCAACCCTAGCTGGCGACTGGAGGAAATTAAGTTCCAAAAAGCATGAAAAACATGACATTAGTCACGATTCGAGAAGTGGAAACTTGCGCAACGAAACTCCCCGTCTCGATCTTAATTCGAAACAGTTTCCATTGCTGAGTAGCGAAGGAAATATTTTCGTTTTTAATATTCATACATCATCATCAACAAAGCAATGAAAACATTTTTCAGAACATCATGAAAAGGTTCTTTGTCGCTCTCCTGCTCGGCTCAGCTCAGAACTCGTGAAATTGAAGCGGCAGACAGAGGAAAAAATTCATTTCCCTTCGCATATCAAAGCGGAATGAAAGGAAAATCGCTATGAAAACTGAACATATGTCAAACGGATGATATTGTATTAATGCCATCTCTCCCTCTTACTGGCACCGGGTCTATAATTTCATTTTCCTTCTCCACATTCGAAAAAAAGATTTCCAGCGTTTAATGGTTTAATGATATTTTTATAATAACGAAACACTCGAAACATAATCTGGCTTTGAGTATCATCGCGATGAATAATGAAAGCGAGTTTAATAGCAGAGCGAGCGCTATGTGGGAGTGTATGAATGCGAGCCACCCCAGTTGGGGCGAAGAGTTTCCTTTTTGCGGCTCACGAGTTGAAAATTGCTTTCCACCGACGACGAGACTTTGTGTGCGCTCAGCGCGAGAAAAATGGTAAATGATATTCAGCAGGAGCGTTTTAATAATTAAATTACACATACTGTGACTGATAATGATCATAAATTAATGAGCGACTCTTTCTTCCATTTCGAGAAGTGGCAACAGAAGCAAACAAACGAAAAAACAACATTAATTCCCTGCTGGGATTGGAACTTTTTTCTGGCCAGGACTTTGCTTCGCCTCGTGCGTCCTATCGGGATTTCAGTCCATTCGAGTTGGAATGACAACGAACATTAATTACGATTCTGCCTGCGGTCAAGTCGAGCCGCTTTAATTCATTTGTTTCACTTAGAATTGGAGATTCATCGGGCCTAATCAGCGAGCCCGTTCTGAGATTCTCGAGGCGCACAACAACAAACCCATAAAGCAACATCATCATCATTTGTTTTTTAAAACACGGAGCTCCATTTTTATCAATTCAAAACCTAATTAACAGTTAATTAGTGAGAAACTACTGAATTTTTCATAGTTTTCCTAGTTTTCCCAGCTCCGCATTTTCGGCTTTTTATCTTTCCGTGACCACTTTTATCCTCTGCGGTTGGTTTTGTGTAGGAGAAAGCCAGAAAAGCTTTTTCTCGGGCAGATAATTTTCAATTAAAACTTAATTACAATCCCATTTCTCTTCCTCACATGAACAACAAGCGCTTTTTGCCGCTTGCTCTGTCCGCACAAACAATGGATAAACTATCGTCGAGTTGACAGAGGGAAAACCTCGGCTGAAGGATGGTCGACGACGTGCGGCGTGGGCGAGGGAATTAGCTGGTCACGAGTGATTGCAGCGAATCGGAGACAATGATAAGCGGAAGAGCGTTTTGGTTTTGTGGAACTTTGACTGCTTTTGGACTCAGCACAATTAATATTTTTCAAAGGTGAATTTCACGAATTGATTTTCGAACTAACCGAACGCGACAGATCGGACACACTTTCCTGATCAGCGCACAGCGTCTCAAGCAAGGTTTGCAAAACACATGGCCGCACTTTGTTGCCATCATTTCCAGGTTATCATGGGGCTCCAAACAAATGGGACAGCCGACAAATCTTGAATTGACGTAAGCTTGAGTTGGCGTGCGAGATCTGGTGGCAGTGTTTGAATTCTGTGCTTGAATTTGCGGGCGTCTGGTTCTGGTACCAGTGGCCGCGGTGCGAGATCTAGTTTGAGTGGTAGAAATGGTTGCTGGAATTTCAGTTCTTGGTCTATTGCCAACAGCCGGGGTTCTAGTGCAAATGGTACGAGTACGTCTAGGTCTGTTGCGGATCCAAGATCGAATACGATTGAAGACGACGTCCACTGTCAAATTTAAGTTCCAGCCAATGGTAAAGATAGTAGCAACGTCCAACAAGCAGTGGACAACGCTTGGAATCATGTTGTTTCTGTAACAGGAGATTATGACGATTTGTTCCTTCCAACGACTTGCCAACTCACAGTAATAGAAAAATATGTTTGACGACCACAGCGAGAACTCAACGGAGGAACAAATTGAACAATTTTAAATTTGTCGGTGAAAGATGGTTGTTGCGATTTCTCACAGTTTGGTTTCGAACTTTAATTAGCTAAGTCCACTTAGTTTCTTTAATTATCTTGAGGATAATTCCAATCGCCTCCCACACCACCAAATGTCGGTTTATCGCCATCGCCTTCGCCCGCTGGTGTTTTTTCCCATGATTTTCGGCTTTTCCAAGAAAGCGACATAAAAAATATCGCCGAAGAGATTTTCATACGCCAGCAAATTGCTCCCCTAACAAGATTGAATAATTAATTAAATTTCTTCTGTGGGCTTGGAGAACGTTGAGCGCCAGGCACGGCGAAGCTTTGAAAAAATCAATATGCTCAAGCTGAGCGGAAGACTTCGAAAGGTGTTTCCTCGACGTCGAACCTTTCCCTTCGCTCCCACCTATAACAAGCCTTGACAAAGCTCTCCCCGAAGTTTGAACTCGAACGTTTGTTGACTCGGGATAGTTTTTCACACGAATGGCTCCAAGTTGGTTTAAATTTCAGCGTCCCTAAGAACGTTGGGACAAAATTCTCTCCAGGAATTGATTGGATCTAAGAAGAGGATCTATTGACTTCCCAGAGAAGTCTTCCCCTTTTACTCGGAATACATTTCGTCAGCTTTAAATTGAATTTGCCATTCAAACACTGGAGCTTTCATTCAAACGCAAATAATTTAATTTTCTCCGTTGAAATCAGGATCGTTTATCAATTGTTAATAACAGGAAATTGATTTAATTGGGTAGCAGAGTTAAATTGGGTAACTGAGAGTGATTAATATCATTGCCAAGAACACAAGAAATTATTTCTCGAGTTCGAGCCAGAGCCGAAGGCGAGCGCTGGTTTCCTGCTCTTGGGCCGAATTAAAATTTTCCGCAGAAAAGCACTTGCTGATTTTACGATTCCCGCTTCATTTTTATGGCGAGCGCTGGAGTTGTAATCAACAAATCGGCAAATAATGAAAGGGAGGAAGAAAACAAATTTCTGGGAATTTCCTCTTGCCAGCTTTGCCTCTCCCGCTCGACGGATTTCCATATTAACGACGAGCATTCCATCTGTTACACGAGATTTTATTTCGCATTCAGGCACGCTCCAAGTCGCTGCCAATTATTATTTCTGCCTGTGCTGAGCTTTTCTACTTGCGAGCGCGCGGATTTTGGGAAGGATTTTGTTCTGTGAAATTTTTAATATTTTCCTCGTCTCGCGGAGCCTTCGATCAATATTACGACCCGACAAACTGTAGCTCGCTCCCTCCCGCTCCACTCATTTGAATAATTAATTTTTATGCTGAAATCTCGACGGAAACTTTCGGGAAAACTCTCAGCGGGCGACTCTTTAAATCCGACTTCAAATCAAAAACATTTTCGCCAAGCGAAACTTTAAAGTTCCGAGTCGTAGAAATGCTGTTAGCAAGTAAATTTGCGATGGAAAAGTTTGAGAAATTCAATTATGCAAAAGTTAAATTAAATTTGAATGTGTTTTTCCATTCTTTTCCGCTTTGCGCCCTTCTTTGCTCCCAGCAATGGCACAGACGGAGAAAACAAAACATAAAGAAAGTATCAAGAGCTTTCGAGCTAAACTCAAGAATTTATGTAGTTTTAAGCTCTCGCTTTCGCTCAGCTCCTAGCTGTTCTTGTAACGTGCAAGTGCACCATGTTTGGATCATAAATATATATTCCCGCTCCTCGTCGTGATCTTGAGACAAAGAGTTTGGGAATTTATGTCGAAACTTTCACGAAGTATAAACAAGCGACTTGTTACGACAGTAATTAAAAAATAACTTTCAGTGTCTGCTGCGAGAACCCTTTTTCGTCCCTAAGCGTCAGTTTTTGTCTCAAGACATTCCTCGAGCGTCAAGGCTAAAGCCGAACGAGAGAGTGCAAGGGAAATTTATGATTAAATATTTATCTTTGCGAGCAGCACAAAAAGTTTTCCATAAATATCAGACGAAGATGCAACTCGGGTGGGGAAAAGTTTCTCTTGCTTCTCCATCATCTTGCAAATCCACCTTGTAAATCACCCTCGTCCTCCTCAATCTAGCCAGGTAAGCCCCCAGAAAATAAATAATCCTACCTTGCTGCCAGATCTCTGTGAACAAAGCTCATTTGCTCGAGATATTTCATGCCAGAAGCGATCTGTGTTGCAATATAAATCAAACATCCGTAGCTGAGGAGAAGAGAAAAATTAATTCAATAACGTATCACATTGCAGGGGCGAGAGAAAGAAGCTCGGACGACATTAAAGTTTAATAGAATCGATTTCTTTCTTTCTTTCAATGAACCCGCTCGCTCGACCCACACAACATTTTAATGAAACTCACCTTAGTGAGTTGCTCTGGAGACAGACGGGACCGGTCTCTGCAATGTGCTCTTGCAGAAATTGATTTAGATCGCTGCTGTATTTATAGTCCAACACAATGCAGATTGGCTCATCCTTTAAGCAGGCGCCGAGAAGCTTCATGACGTTCTGGTCGTTGAGACGACCCAAGTGCTTCGCCTTCGATCGGAACTCTTTCTTCACGATTTCCGATGCGCCGGGACGAAGCGTCGAGACGGCAACTAAACTCGACCTGTTTGAGAGAGAGGAAGATTGATTGCGGGAACGGATAAGTGATGGTGACACTTACGTTAGTCCTTTTGTCTCGCATAAATGCAGCTCGCCGAACATGCCACAGCCGAGCTTCTCCACGATGACCAATTTGTCACGGGGGAACTCTTTCAGCGGAGCCTCGTCGTCCATGAGCAGCGTGTCAAAGTCACTGTACGAGTTGAGTTGATGATTTAGTGGCGTTGTCGGTGTGATGCAGCCGTTGCGCCCATCGAGCGAGGCAGTCGTGTTGGAGCCGTTGCTGTTTGTATTGCTGTGATTGCTGCCAGCCTTGCTGTGGCTCATCGTGTTCGAGTTGTTGAGAATGTGTCCGTTCAAGTTCATTGTTCCGGTCTTGCTCGAGCAGATTTGCGTGGCGGCATAATATTTCTCTGGCCCAGGCGGCGGTGGAACTTTCGGTGGCTTCGGGAAAATGTTGTTCAACGGAGGCGTTAGACGAACGCCAATGTAACCACCTGGCATTTTTGGCAATAAATCTTGCATGTGCGGTACGGCGTAGTCTTGGCAAACAATATCAGGAACATCTGAAGAGCGAGAGTTTTAGTTTGGGGCAAATAACAACAAGTTTTCTCAATGGCATCATGGCTTTATGTCTCCGTCGAATGCGAGTTTTGTCAGGAAAAAACATCAAATAAATCTCGGGGAGCTTTGTAAGTTGAGAAGGATTGTCGCTCAGCGTGTGGTAACCTTCGCAGTTGCTATAGATCGAGGTCAAACAACAAGCTCATAAAGAGAGGCTGACAAACTCTTCTCCCCTCCTGCCGAAGGATTTTATTGAAAACGACGACGACTCTGTAGCATCTGCAGTTCGAGTTTTTGCGGTGAGGTTCAGTTCTCTCTGCTCTTTCCCCATCCACGTCGCTTCCCTCGCCACACTTGACTCGACATTGTTTTGATGCGGGAGGCAGGAGCGAGTCTCCCTCAACTCGTTCACCTCCCACCCTCTATGCCGTATGGAATCGCTTTAAAGTGCCGATTAATCATTTTTAAATCAAGTGGAAAACCACCGAACGAAAAAAAATTTTTGCATGCTCGAACAACATTGAAGTTTATTTTGTAAAAAATCCAGTCTGTCGGAAAATCGAGGGAAGCCAGTTGATCTCAGTGCTTGATGAAGCGTATTATGAAAGAATGCAAAGTGGGGAACTACGTGGTTAAGTTTATCGACAGGAAAATGTGAACTTTAGACACATTTCCTCAGCTTTTGACTGACTCGTGGATGGCGTTTGTAACTCGACTGAGTTTGAGTTAGCATCTGTGGGAAAAAGCGAGCGGCTCACGTTGATCTAGATTCGAGTCGTCATAATGAATTGAGCGAGAAACTTTCACGCTCGCAAAATTTATGAAGTGCAATGGAACTCTGAACTCGCTCGTGGTTGACTTCGTTGTCTTTTGAAATCTCCCAAGTTTGAATCGGAGGCACAGAATTTCATATGAAAACTCTTGAAACATCTAACCCGCTTCATCGAACTTTCTTCTTGAGAAAATATTTTCCAGTTCTTCAGGTGAACAAAACATTTCGTCATCTACATAATCCACTTACGTGAATTGCAAATACTGGAAATGTGCAGCGGAATAACAATAAACCATAAAGCATTATTTGCACTTCTGTCTTTTCCTCGCTTTCGTTTCGCTCGAGCAGCGGGACGGAGACGGTTGGAAAGACGAAGAAACATAAAATTTGATCAAACATTACATGCGAGCGAGAGAAGGATTTGTACATGAAATTTATGAGGTTTTCAAGTTGTGCAGGCAACGGTGTTTAAACACGACGCTCGTAACACTTTCAGAGCAAACAAAACCAGAAACTTGAACCGCAAACATTGAAGGATATCCTTGAATTAGCGCTTGACTCAAGAACGAATCTTTCCTGCTCTCAGAATCTCAACCTCGTAATCGTCTCGTCCAATTTTCGTTTGAAGTCGTTCAAGCAGTTAAAAGTCGTTCAAAGTTTACGAGAGAGTCTTGCAGTGCAGTCGAGTGAAAATTGCGCAACACTTTCCAGCTATAATCAAAAGTCCTGTTCAGTCTAAATTTAAAGAGCGCGTAATGTTCGCAACGAGCGACGAGCGTCGTCGACAGATTAAAGAAACTGCAACGCGAATTCCTCACACCCGAGCGGAGTCGAGCAAAAATAATTAATGTGACAAGAGTCGACCGCGAACATTACTTGTAGCAACAACTTCTTCTCGCTTGTTTCCTTCTTCTCGGGCTTCGCTGCGGCAACTCGGTAGCATTAATTATGCACTCAATTAAAATCCAAAGCGCGTTATCAACTGCACCTCGGCAACAAAATTTCTCTCTCGTCGTAAATCACCGACTGACAAATAACTCGCTCATCGCAACGTTATGATTTTTGCAACGCAACATGACAGGAAGATTGCAGGAATGCAAAGCCTCTCACATGTGCGTTGAAAGACGGGCGGCAGAAGCAATTGAGAAATGCATTTTCATTAAAGTCTCGCGCGGAGGATCGAAATCAAGCCGCGTAGAATTAACCTCATTAAAGATAAAAGCGCAAAGTGATGAGTAACGACTTCCAGCTAAAGTGTCTTGATGTTTTAATAAACATCGATGCTCGTCGCTTTATCTCGAGACTCGCTTCAACCGCTTGTCTACATTACGAACCATTTAAGGCGCTCTTATGAAGTATCAAAGTCGAAGCAGTACGGAGAAGAGCGAAGATTAACGTACACATGACACAGGCGATAATTAAAAAGATAATCGCTTTCTGAAGCCCACACATCACAGCGACAAAGAATATGAACGTAGAAGTTTATTAAGTTTCATCGTTTGCAGATATTACACGCTCAACTGTTTTCCTCGTCGCCTCTTTCGACATGCGGCAAGTCCACAACCTGATCGTGCGCCATCGACGGCACCAAAAGCCAAACGACGTTAATTAATAAGGGAAATAATCGCTTCGCAAGGCGGCGGAGTAAAACCAATCAGCTGAGAAGTCAGTGCGAGCTCTTACCAGTATAGTCAGGTGTTACATGAAGTCGCTGCTGCATGTCGTTCAGAGTGCATCCGCTCGCGGCACTCGTATACATGTTGACGTTGAACGGCTCGTGATAGAGGCTGCTCTTGTCGATTGACTCGTTGTCGTCCATTGACACTTTAAAATTACTATTCAGTCGTTTATCGATGCCTAATCCATCCGAGTATTGATTGTGCTGTAAGGCATTGAGCACAGCCGCCGTTCTCGTACGCTTGTTCTTAGCTACGATGAACAGGATAACGGCAATCAGGATGAGAATGATGATGGCTAGCGCGGTTATCACGACGCTGATGATATGCTGTTCTGGCTCCTCGACCGGTTTCGATGACACAACTGGGAACGAAAGAAGGGTTTTCGACATGATGAGCTCATTCCGGTGGTTATCGTTAATTAGACCACATTAATTAAAATTTTGTGTCTGCCTCAGAATGAGGATCATCATCAAGAGATCCATAAAAATCCTATTTCAGCCTTCGCACACTCCAAAATGTGTTTGGGCTCTCCCACCATTTAACGACTTTAAGCATAATTAACTTTTTCAAGAGTCGCTCTCTCCGACGGAATTCAACATGTGAATCCTGTGAACATCAAGGCGATTGGCAGAGCTGTCTCCTCCTGCCCTCTCGCTCACCCGCAGCAACAATCTGACTTCACTCAATCTAAGTTTCGGGTCTGATTTCTGGTGTCACATGTGCGCTTGGGTTCTTTAATAGAAAAAGGTTTCCATTCCACCAGGCGTTGTTCAAAGGGAAGCGGAAGGCATTTATGGTTGGTGAAATAGAAAACGAGCATAAAGCTAATGTTTATCGCTCTCTGCGATTACTGCGAGAGAAAGTTTTATCCCTCGAAAAAGCTCTTAATGGTTTAAAATGTCTTTTACGAGCAGACGGCTTTCCACGTCCTGCCGCCAGCTTTCAGCGACGACAGTAAAAAGAAAATATTTGCAAACTCTAAAGTTTAATACTCACTTTGCGGATGGTTTCGATTGCGATCACCTTTCTTCGACATCTGAACCTCGTCGCTCTGGAGCGTGTACTCGATGGAGTTTGTATCTTGTGGCTTTCCAGCATAGGCCACCTCTTCGGTGAAGTTACCGATGGCAGGAACTATACGATCGTAAAAGAGAGAGAGGAAGATGAATAACAACGTCATTAAATTCATTTAAAATTAATGCCAAATGTCAGAGGAGAAATATGAGTTTAATTAATGGTCGCTGAACATTTTTCCGTGCACATCAAAAGCCAGAGACATAAAATTCTTCAACTTCTTTATGAACATATCATGGATGCTCTCGGGGTCGATTTGAATATTTAACTTTGCGCTTCGTGTCATAAGCAAAATGTCTTTGAGCGTTGGAGAATGATAAATAGAGCGAAAGACGGTGCTAATAAATCATCATTTAGGATTTTCTTCTTTTCGCTTTCAGGAAAGTTTTTCTCGAACACGAAATCGCAGTTTTATGATGTTGGCCAGGAATTTCAATTAGTGCGATTAACTTAAGCTCCTTAACGACGTTATGCAAATGTTGATCGCAATTTTCATTCAAGAAACATTTTTCTTTCTTTAACCTTTTTCCTCTTTTTCGCTTCTCCGCGAAATTGCTACGAAAGCATAACTCGAACGCCGAAACGAAACATAATTCCGCTGTTTACGAAATGATTTGTCTTCTTCATTGTTTGTTTAGCTTTTCAAATTGTTTCTCCTAATTTTTCATCTCATGATTATTAAATAATTTACATATAAGAAAATGTTTTTCTTTCTAGCTCAGCACGAAATGAGTGAGACGCAAGAATGATTGTGTAACTGATGCCTTTCTCATGGCTTGTGCGTGGATTACGGTGCATGGTATTTCTTCTAACTTCGAAGAGACTTTGGGGATTGGTAAACTTTGTTTGAATTTTGTTTATCGCAATATAAAATTAGATGAAATTTCGAAGATGAAATTTCCAAAACTGTCCGAGTTATTAAGCAATTCATAGGACTTTTGAGTGATCATTAATAGTCTGTGGACTGTTAAAAAGCTACTGCTGATAGAGTGTGGACAGTCAAACAGCTTTCTAGAGCATTCTCACACGCTTTGGATGGAAACAATTTTATCAAAATTGATGAATCAAGCTGCAAAAAGACAAAATTTTCAAACAATTCTTCAGCGATTCACGAGATCTCCGTCATTTATCAATTTTTCCTTCCTAACTTAGCTCTTTGACTCGCATGGAAAGCGTTTTGCGTTAAAAATGTTGTGTTTCTCATGGTATATGAGATGGAAAAGTGAAAAATGATCTTGATTTTCTTCTTCACTCTTTTTCGAGAGCAACATTTTCCATTTTTCACGGTAAAACAGCGGAAAAATCTCTTTTGGGTGAAAAGCTTTTCTTGTTTCCCTCGCTCGTTTGACTCTTTACATCCGCTGCGAAACGCATTATCATTGCTTGAATGTCTCCAGCGCCGTGGAAAGCGAGCAGATAACTTTGAGCCGCTCTTTTAAAGTCACAATAATTAATCATTTAATTACTCAAAACTTGAAGTTCCTATAAATAGCGAGTGACAAGATAATGTTTCTCGTTTTGAAGAAGTCACACAAAAGCCTCTTTCTCCGAAAGATGATCCAACAGAGATTTTTCTTTTCTTCTTTCCAAGTCTTTTTTTAGTGAAAAGAAATTATTTTAAACTTTGCTTTTCCGGGGCGGTGAGCTAAGATGTGAACACATGTTTAACGAGACGTTCTCAAGAGCTATTCGCCTACCAGCTCGCTTCATTCATTTATCATAATGAGTTTTACATCGGCGAACGGATGGAGCGACAACATTAAAGGCGAAATTATTTATTATAATTGTACGACAGAATGTTTCGAGTCAGAGGATGTTCTGACAAAGTGAAAGAAATTACGAGAAAATCCATTTTTCATTGCAATATGTGGAGCGACGGAGACTCGAGTAATGCAAATTTCGCCTCCTCCATCTTCCAAATCGTGTCGTTACAAAGCCACAAGGAATTAGTGAACGTCTCCTTCGTCATAATTATGGAAGATTCTTGCGGTTCTCATAATGATTTTCCCTCGAAATCTCATGGAAAACACTTGAACTAAATTCCCCCGCTCCGAAAACTTTCAAGTTCCATCGATTTTCTGATTACGAGAACAACCTTGGATCGCGAAGCGTGAGTGCTAAAGAACGTCGCTTGGCTTAACGGAGGTTGAAGTTTTTCTCTAATTAACAGCGATTCTTCAACGAGCAATTACAATGTAGACGACTCTTGAAACTAAGACAAGCACTTTGACGGGATCAACTTTCCTTCCGACAGTCGCGAGTCCTCCTTTTCGCAGCGTTTATTCAACGTTGCGCTACATAAATATCCGAGCAGCGCAAAGAAATCAAAATAAATATTTAAATGCCGTGGAGTTGTTTTTCAATCTCGTCGACTTCTTCTTCGCCTTTCTCCCCGTAAATTACTTTTTCCTTTTAGTGTTCTACATAAATATTTTAATCGAGCCGTAATTAAAGGAAAAAGCACTTGACATTTGCATGACTTCAAAGAAAACTCCTAACAAGCGAGAGCCGAGCTCGCTTGCTGAAATTTATTTACATGAAGGGAACATTTTTACATGTGATGTGCCTGTGCGCTTAACACGAGACGCTGACTCTGTGCGGTGCCGGCTCGTAAAAGAAGCCCCAGCGCTTTCTCTCCCCCGCACACCCGAAGGAAATGAGAAATGGCAAACGAAGAAATAGCAGAAAAATAATTAGAAATTTTCACATCAATGTTTTTAACGTTTCCGCACTGTTAGAAAATCTCTCGAGTCGATTGAGCTGATCACATATCCGCGCTCGCTTTCCAACCGTTCTCAACAATTCGCGCTCAACATGATTGAGAATGAGTTTCATGTTTGAAACTTTGTTTTTACATTTCCAGCGATAATTAAACAACTCAACGTACCTGATATGAACGAGACTTCGCTCAGCATAATCCATTTCGATGCGAAGTACAACTGGAGCTGAACATAACGTCCGACTCGATGATGTAGCTTAATCGTGACATCACGCGCGTGTTCCATTACTGGATCTGGCATATACGAGAAATGCACGGACTCGCCATTGTAATACTGACCGCCGATGCTGAAGTAAACCTTCGCGAGTGAAAATACCTGTTAAAGAAAGGGAAGAGTTGAACGGGCGGGCATTGCAATGCTGGCGGTTGAGAGCGAATAATTCAATTAGAATTTACATCGCTTGTGTATGCAGTCAGCGTTCGATTGCTTTGGAACAAGCCAGTCTGTCTCTCTCCAGTTCTATCTCGCCTTGTCTGCTTGCACAGCAACACGATTTAACTTTTAATTTGTTTGTCGAAAAGAGAAAAGAGCTCGGAACGTTGCAGTGTCGGATAGCCGCGAAGGAAGGGCTGGGCGGTAATCCAAGACAACAAGCGTGAAGCGTCGCTGATTAAAAGTCTCGGAGAGAAATTCTTGTAATTTGCGATTCAATTAAAAAGCACAGCGAGAGAAAAATATTTCCCGAAAATAAATAAATTCTTTCGCAGAAGTTAAATCCACACCGAAGCTTTGAATCAGGAGACTTGTTGTTGCAAACGACGTGAAATACTTGACGATTAAATTATTTTCGCTTATTAAATTCTTGAGTTCATCTTCCCTCACTTTCGGCTTTGTTGTTTCCATCAAAAGCAAAGCCAAAGGAAAAACTTCAAAATAATTTTTTCACGCGTTTCTCTGTTTATTCGCTCTTCTCATCTCAAAATATTTTGATTAAATTTGTGAGACGACAACGAAGCTTTTTCGAAAACAATGCTTGAGATTCCATTGTAATTTCGCCTGCGACGTTGATAATTCTTTCATCGCTCCTTTGTTGTTTCAAAGAGAATCGCGCAGGTGAAAATAAATTTCGAGGCAACCTGGGGGTTTATTCGATTAGTGTAAGTAGCTGATGATGGAGGAAATTCTCTGACACTTCATCGCACTGTTTACATTATTAATACTGCGCACCTTCTTCCTTTGAAGTGCGCGCTGTGTAAATCTTCTAATCTAAACACCACGCTCTCAACCGTTGACGTGTAGTGATGGCGACACTCACCTGAACTCCCTTCGAGAACATATTGTTCGTATGCAGAACCATCGCACTGAAGTTCCTCACAGTGTCGAACTGGAATGTCAACTCGACGGGCTTGCCGGGGACGCCCACACTGTCGTTGCTCCAACCGACCCATTCAAATCCTGTGGAAAGTTTAAGCAGAGACATTTCAAGATAAGACCGAGGAGCTTTCGAAAGGATAATAGAGCTCTCGCAAATAGTTTGTCGTCGTCTGCTAGCTCAACAACTTTTTATCGCTTGTTAAAAGACGGAATAATCATCATGTCGTCATTAATTCGAGCAATTTTCTCCAAATTTAAATTTCTCGATCTATCCACTGCAGAGCGACAACTCACTCGATTCAACTCCGAAAGTTCCTCTCAAGGAGCGAAAGCGACGAGAAAGTATCAAATTACGAATTCAGTTATTCAATATTGATCAATTTTCATTAGAACACAGAAAAGAGAAAAGTTTTTTCTTCTCTCGGTCTTGCTCGGCTTTCGATAAAGTTCCCAACTCTTGACAGCCGGAAGAGGAAAGTCGAGAAGAAGACGTCGACAAAAATAGTTTATAACTTCGCAAACGATAAGTTATCCGAGGCAAAAAAGGAACGACAAAGGATAATAGAGTCAGAGAGACATTCTCGAGTTTCTAATTGGAGTGTGTTGCATAAACGCAAGCTTATAACATCGTTAAACTTGTCTCGGAATTCTCTTGTAAGAAGCAAAGCTGCAGACGTCGCTGCTGTTTAAATTAATCAGCTCCCATCTGGGTTCACATAACTGGGAAATATTATGTCGTTTCGCCAAAAATCAACCCTCGGAGGGAAAGTTTTTCAGCGACTTGTCGCCGTCGTCTGTGCAGGAAGAAATTTTCGGATTACAAATCGTTATTAATTCTCTCTTTTCGCCATCACTTCCCCTTTGGAATCGTCGAGGCTTAGAGAACTATCGAGCTCACTTTTTCCTGGTCTTTATCGTCTCCTTGGAGACCGAATCGTCATAAATTAATTTCCTCTGTCTTAAGGAGGATGAGAAATAGTTCCGAGGCAGAGAGAAGAACATTACCAAGTGTCTCGTGTTTACACAGCTCGCAGCGCCAGCAGGAAAAACAGGAAATGAGTTTCGATATCATTTTTATCCCATTCGATATGTTTTATGGAAATCACCTCTCGGTGAACTTTCCCTTCCGTTTCGCAGCCATTGAAAGGAGACGTCGACGACGGCGATGATGACATGCCAGACAACTTATTCTTCTCTTGCTGCCTTGCTCGGCAAAGGCACGACAATGTTTCTTCCTCTCAGCCTATTAATAGCCTAAAGGCCCAAACGTATTGTCGGAGGTGATGATTCTTATGGGTTGCTTTATCTCTCTGCGAGTTTTTCCGTTCGTCGGATGGGAGGTGAGATAAAAAGTTGGTCTCTAGCAACAATAACTCTCGATGTAAAGGGAAGAGGAAAGCAAACGAGACCCAAACATTACGCTGGGGACGGCAGCAAACTCACATGAACATTTTTTATGTTTGATTGTGCAAAGGAACTCACAAGTCGATTCGATTGATTTGCATTCATTTCTCAACGTAAATCATGAATATATGAGTGCGAGCACTCTTGGAGCGACAACGGGAAAGTAAAAGAAATGAATTTTGATTATGTTAATGCTGATTTCATTGCCTGAATATTTTACAGTCAACTTCCGATGTTGAACGTCGAGATGGAAATTCCTCAACTGTTTAAATATTCAATTTCAATTTGCTACTGCGAGAGCAAAGCCAAGAACAGCCGGGAGTGAGATTGGCAGCAAACAACGTTATAATGTACGAAATTGAAAGCTTTTTTATGTAAATTCAGGCACATTAAGCAGGTAATCGCACCAATCATGTTCCGCCGTTGCCATAGCAACATCTCGTTATGGATAATATTTTCGCAGGTTGGTCGGAGGGCGCCGATGGAATTGCGTCGTAAATTTTAATACTCGATGGCCCATAAGATATTTATTGAGTATCTTATTATCTTCCCAGCGATTAGCTCAAGTCTTAAGCTCCCATTTAAATCGAAATCTATTCGCTTGCCCTCCCCGGGAGGTTTCAGAAATATGAATTTAATAATGGTACTCGCAAAGGCTGGATTAGACTTTGCCTAACTTCCCCCCTCCCTACCTGAGGAAAACAAAAAGCTGCGACAGCCTGGCAGCCAGATGAGCTGCGCTCTTATCGTTCCATCTTCCACCTCCACTCGAGTCTCGTTTGAGACGATGCACGATGAGGAAAACAAACATTTACATAGCAAATTACAAAGTTTGACGAAATGTGTTTTTTATGTGCCTTCGAGATAAGAAGACATCGGAAGAGAAATCCTTTTGGATGAAAGTATCGAGTTCAAGATGATCAATCAATTAGATTTGGAATAAATTTTTGAAACGGAGACGCGCAGGCAAGCGATAAAGTTGAGACTTTTCTCCCTTTTTTTATGACGACGAGAAACGTTACGACGACGCTCTTACCTTTACCGAATCCATAAACGTCGCTCCGGAAGTTGTCCATTCCCTTCTGCCCGTCCACCAGCTGGCCCAAGCCACCCACAAGACGGTCGCCTTCATCTTCGCCATCGTAAGTCTTGTCGAAAAGTTCAACTTCGTTTCCACGCTGAACGCCTTTCGGAATGACGTAGGATGTGAGTCCCTCTGGGAATAGAGATTACTAAAGTTAGTGTCGGGATCGATGAGGGGAAAAAAGGGGATATGGGTGAGGGATGTAGCTTTAAAGAATAACCTCTGCTTAGTTGCGAGCTAGAAATTGAAAGCCAAAGAACTTCATTGGAGCGACTGCTTCCTTGTTAAGTCTAGCTCTCTGGCAAAATCTCAAACAAGCAATGCTATGAATCCTTCCAAACAGACAAACAAATCAACGGCAGCTCGTCAAACTCAATCAAACTTCCTCCTTCCCCTAACTACTCTTTCAAAAAGTAAAATGGCAAACACGAGCGAGTAGGGTGAAGAGACGAGTGTTGCATTGCGTGCAACCTGTAAAAATCATCATCATTAATTCAGGAGTGTTTCATGAAAGATTAATTCGACCGAGTTTATGAAACATGGCAAAGATTTTATGATAATTTCTTTCGTGCGCTCATCCTCAGTCGAGAAATGAGATTCAATTTATCTCAATCCCTCTCCCTTGCTGCCTCGACAACGTAATTATTAAAAATGAAACTTAAGATCTTTTGAAATTTTAGAAACACGAAATTCGTCTATTAAAATATCAAATAACATCAGCAGTCGAAATAATTATTCATCACTCAGAATGAGTGTCGGAGTCGCCCCGAAGGAGCGAACACAGAAAGTCACTTTATGAATTATGAGGAATCACACCTTGGGCCGTGTTTGTCTTGTGGAGGCAGAAGAGCAAGACAAAGTTTAAGTCCGGAGAAGTGTCTCGAGACTCTCAAACTTCCGACTTCATATCAATTTAATATGCAAGTTCATTCCGGCTAGGAAAACTTTCTTGTTTGCCTTTAATTCGTTTAATAATTTTTTGCCATTGCACAAACACTCGAAATTCTACACAGGAAATGTTTGCGTTGCATATGTTTCAACAATTAAATTAAAAAGTTTATCACACACAACAAGAGCGCAACGTGAAAAAGCGGAAACGCTGAACAATTTTCATTCTCGTTGTGCGCTTTTTCGCTCATATCAATCGGAGTTTGTTTGTCTGGGAGTTTTTGTGAGTTCAAAGCCAAAATCGCGTAGCGATGAAACAAGAGCTCACCATCCCAACTGCATCCAATCAATTCAGCTCGAAGGCAGACGGTCCGATCGTACTGACTGTATGGATAGATGCGAACTTTTTGCGCCATGATGATTGGCTGAAGCGCATTTTCCACTTCACTGTACGTGTTGATGTTTGCTGTTAAAATCTGTTGGAACGCCGAAGGAGAGAAGATCGATAAATAATTTGCGATTTGATAAAAAGCGGAGACGGATAAATCGGATGATGCTGGCGTTTTTATCTCGGGATCATTAGCCGGCCTATTGTTGGACTGAGCATAATTGAAATTCTGTCGTCTAACAATGGCAATGGTTTGTGGGCATTTTCAATGCACATGCTAATTGGAAGCGATGCGTTGTATCTTCATCGAAGCCTCTCGAGATGAAATTCGATACTTCGCTTCGACAGCATTTTCCAACTCATCCGAAAACGTTCCACGTAAGCTGAGACACGTCTTGCACTCACCTCTTTTCCCTGTATGTTTTTCCAGCGCTTCCATTTGCTTCCGAAGCTCGAGCGCCAGTACTCAACCACGTAAGCCTCGGTGAACTCTTGTCCTTGACCCTTTCCGAATCTACCCTGTGTTTTAATTGATGTGATTGCATGGAGCGATAATAAATCTATTTGTAAGTATTCGTTCAGATTCCTCGACACCATATGCTTTGGACACCATGCACCACCATTATTGTCTATTCGCAACCTAGATGAGTACGAGGAGAGAAAAAATGATGAAACGAAGATTAATGAAAATATCGATTAATAAATTTGTGTTTTTCTCTTTCGCCAGAGTCGCTCATTCATAAATATGAAATAATAAATCCCGCACAGCGCTTATGTTGTGTATCAGTCGATGGCAAACGATGTCAGGAGATTTCAGTGGAGAATGATTTATTATTAACGCAATTGTGCTTCCTCTTCTCTCTCCCTGTCGTCCTCTGCGTCGCAGTCAAACCAATTTGTATTCCAATTTAGAACTGAGAGAAATAATTGATTTTCGTTACAGTAATTAGAAGTTTCGTTTACAACCAGCAGAGACGAGGAGACATGAGGAATTTCTTTAACCAACCCCTCAAGAGATACAAGTTTAATGAACGTCGTATGTTTGTTGTTCGAATGTCTCAACAGTGAAAGATCATTTAGTAATTTGTCTAAGACTTCGAGCTTCTTTAATTTAAATTCTTCATTGTTCTCTAAACGCTCGAGCGTTTGTGAGTTCTGTGCCTCGTCATTCGCTCAGGAATGTTGAGTGACAACATCGGGAAGTTGTGAGGAATTTAATAATTATGAGGAAGAGCCTGAGACCTGAATCTAAGGATCAGGAGTGATGCACATGAAAGCAGAAACAGGCAAGCAAATCAGAGTCTAACGGTTCGCCCTAAATAACTTCGATAGTTAAACAAACTGACATCTTGTTGTAACTCACACAAGAACTTCGCTCTACAACTCTGAGCTTTCTATTAAATTCATCTCGAACATGAAATTCAATATCGCATTGTCGTAATCCTCCGAATTTATTCATATTCAAATGAACGGAGCTGGGGTTGCTCTCGAGACTCAAATTCTGAGGCCTCGTCAATCTGCTGTCAAAATAGATTTAGATTTTCTGTTTGTTTGCTTTAAACAACCGTTTCTCCAGTCACTTAAAATTAATAAAACAAGTTCTTTGTATGAATATTAACAAGCGACGGCAGCACTAACAAGTAAAAAGATTTTGCATGTGATCACATTTCACGTCCCTTTTAGCAGGTCTAGCTGCTGCATAAATGCGCAATAAATTTTTCACTTTGAATCACTTTTTAGGGGACTTGAACGAGCTCCGTTGGAAGCCGAACGAACAGAGCAGAGAGAGATGGAAACTTATTCGCCTACAAACGGGGAAGATAAGACACGTTCTGTGTTTAATGATGTTTTTTCAAGGGTGCTCCTCAAACAATGTTTCTTGCCGACTCAGGACGAAATAATGAACAAACGGTCCAAGTTCCCAACAGCAAAATTCTTGAGCTTTTTCAGGGAAAATTCGCCTGCTTCTGTTCCAAGCCGTCCAATTATAAATCGGCTACTTGCGCAAGTGTTTCCTACTCCCAAACTATTTATTTATTTCGAGCTTGTGCAGCCATAAACGTAAAACAAACCAAATAGCCGCTGTTTTTATAGTTCTTTTCCTCTCCCGACTGTTTAAACTGTTTTTCATTTCCATTCGATTTTGTATTTTCCTCAAACTCATTTAAAAATCAATTTGAGCCAAAACCATCAATTTCAACTTTATCTTCGGTTGAGAAAGTGTTTACAAAATGTCTTAAATTTGTTTTGTGCACAAGACGAACGGAAAGCCGAATGTTTCAATATAAAAACACGCAGGCAGGAGAGAGCGGAGATAAGAACAGGCACGTGTTCCAATATTTATTTGCTCGGTGCCAGCGAAGAAGCAGCAGCAAAAAATTAGCATTCGATTTTGTTATTTCTCGCTCGGTGTTTGCCTCTCGCCGAGCAAAACATTTTTGAGAACATAATCTGCAAACCACCTACGAGTGCGAGCAGCTCAAAGATTTAATATTATGATAAATGCCTTAGACTTCTTTATGTGTGCACACACAAAACACAACTTTCGGGGTTGAACGTTCTCCTCTATCGTGCTGAAGGTTTTTTATTATTAGAGTTCGGGGAGATATAAATAATAATTTTCATTATAATCTTCCATGAACATAAATCCTGCTGAAACAATATTCCGAATGCATAAAGTTTCTCCCGCACGCTAAAAGTTCCTCTAGTCGACGACTTGGAAACCAACAAATTACTGTTCGTCGTGCGATTAAATGCAAGTAATTACACTCGAAAGTAATTCCCATCACAAAAGTGAACCTTCATGGTGTTTTTTCAAGTGTTGAACTCGTTGATGGAACAGAACAGCCGAGTGGATCCAGCCCTGGAAGGCATTGGGAGCTCAACTTCAGCTCAGAGACAAGTAGCAACCAACTAATCCCTGAATTTAACGAAAAAGACTCGTGTGGGATGTCGTGGGCGTGCATATGCTGCCGTTGCCTCTCTTACCACCCCCGACAACGCTTCCTCTCTCCGAAAAAAAGAAAAATCAATAAGTAATGTTTCCGTTTTTCCTTAGCGGAAGGAAAAACCTGTACGTACGCCGAAGAACGAGAATTTCATCCTTTTATATTCCTCATACGTGCTCGAGAGCTCCCCATTGAATCGAGCAAGAGGCGAAACGAGAATTCCCTCGTGCTACTGTTAATATTTTTAAACACTTTAGATTGTATTCATACGAGGTACATTACAGGAACATCAATAAAAGGAAGTTTGATAAAAAGTTCTGAATCGAACAAATTTTTTATCGAGTGGCTGCGTTCGAGGGTGAACGACGGAGAAAGAGAAAGAAAAATTGCATTTGGAAAAAGGGTTTCGAGACTCTTTAAAGCGTTCTTCGTAAGCGATAGCGCTTTACTTTCCACAAGGACTGAAATTACAATCATCAGTCAATCGACATCACAAATTCTGTGCGCCGAGAGAATGAAAATATTTTTATTACATCGAATCACGCTAGTGGAGGAGAATTAAGGAGAACTGGGCGCCGATAAATCACAAGCAGTAATTCGGACGAAAAGTTATTGCAGCGACCGCAGGACGGATGTGAATGATACGGCCAAACTTCACTGCTTGACACACTTCCGTACGTAATTGACGGTTGATGTTCTTTCTTTTAATAATAATTCTTGCGTTTCTTTTATCGTTAAAGTTTATTTCGCTCTCCTTCCCATGAACGAGGGAGCCGAAAAATCTGAATAAATAAATGCTCTTCGTGATGTAGTCACTTCTCCTAGCACGAACTGAATGTTTCACTGAAATATCTACGACAGCAGCGTCGTTATTCATATCCATACACATGAACATCAGACCCAGCAATAAATTTTATTGATCCTCGTGAAAGTAACGACGATGAATTTTTCGTATATTTTAAGTTCTCTGTCGTACCTTGCATGTTGTGGCCCCACATTGCCAATATCGTGCGCTGAACTTGCCGAGATTTGGGAGTCGGCAATTGCACCTGACTCCATTCCTAGAGCGCTCTTACATTTGGCTGCAAAACGAAAAAGAGAGAATATATTAATTAAATTGCTAATAAGTCAAAAAGAAAACTTAATCGCCAGCTGAATTAATTTCGTAATGACGAAGGGGACAAAGTTTTATGGCCAGAATTAAACGGGAGCACTAACAAGTTGTAAACAATACTTCCATGCGACAACTCGCAATTTGCCGAACGAGAAAGACACAGGAGCGCTTTATGGCGAATAATTTCCATTAATAGGATTAAAGCGTTTATGAAACGAGAGTCGAGCACAAAGTTGCATAAGTTTTAATCCATCATTCATAACGCTACTTCCTGTGCGCGCAAATCTTTTACGAGCACTTCAACTCATTATTTTATGGACGCTTCGATGGCAGAGAAGTGCTTGCAATATGCACAGCCCAAGGAAGCCGTAAAACGTTGTAATCCTCTTACAGAAAGAGAATCGTGTGAGGCGTAAAAATGTCGAGCTCGTCGGCAAACTTAATGTCCATAGAAATGGGAAGCGAGTAACAAGGCATATTGTTTAACCCTTCGCTCCATTGTTCGGCTCGCTCATTGTGTTTCACCTCAGCCTAGGTGAACATTGCGAGCCAACGAACGAGAGAGTTTGAGGCGAAAGTAAAAAGCGAATTTATGAATAATTCATCTCTTGAAGTTCACCTAAAGTTCTCCATCCATCCCGTTCGCCTGCTCACCTCGTTCCCCGCCCGCCTCTCATCATTAGCATTTTCAGTAATCAAGGTAGTAATTTATATTTCGGAATGAAATTTTAATAGGCTCGAGTTGACGACTACGATTTACACCGCTCAACAATCAACGCCTTTCAAACGAGCTCAGACATTCACATTTCAGCTCAGTTAAACATTTTTTGTTTCGCTCGCCGATATGATGATTAGAAGGCAAATATTGCTCTCGTGAGTAAACGACCGAGCTCGTCGCTCGCCTTTGTGGCGTTGACGAGGAAATCGAGAACAGGGACTATTATGAGCAGTCACACTACAAAGTTGAAAAATCAATTGTAAAGCTTGCAACGTTTAATTCAATTTTAATTCCACGTAATCAGGGCTTGGACTAGATAAAGTTGTGAGGTGTGGCGGGACAATTAAGGTTGTAATCAATCCTGTTTTGCTTCAACAAAACGTCCATCGTGTCAATCCGCTCAACTGAATCAAATTGGCAAAATAATCCACAATCAATTGAAGCCAAAGCCCTGCATAAGCCATCCGGTGCTACGATAGTTTCTTGACTATATCGAATTTGCATCCAATTAATTTTTAAAGCGCTTGCGTGACACCCCACTAAGCGTGTTTCCGAGCGAATGTTTTCAGTTTTGAAAGCACTTTGTTGCGAATCTGCGGTTTCCGTTGTGCATCGTTCTCGGTTGCCTTTAATTCGGGATGCCAAGCACAACGATGAAGTGATGTGAAATGCAGAGGAGATAAACGCGTTAACCGAACGCTTACATCGGTGCTCAACTGTTAGCAGTATGTGGCTAATTAAAAAAACATTTGTAAAATGAGATTTTAGCCTCGGAGTGAAGTTTTCTCCGTTGCTTTGCGTCTGCAATTATGAGCCGTGTATTCACATGATCGCAGAACATGCAGTTTTAAATTAACGAACGGGGATTCCAATTAAGCTATGCCTTCGTCGCTTTGGTTTGGGGTTAAGCCGGAAATATTTGTCACAATTAAAGCTGGAGCGAATCAAAGATATCTTTGATCGCCAGCTACAGATTTCTCTCGAGTTTCGGGGAAAGGCGCTTTTAATGTTTTCTGGAACAATCGATTCGCTCGATATGGTCGCAAACTTTTCGTGAACGACTCACTACGAGCTGAGCTGTCTGCTCATGACTCCAACGAGCGCGCAACACCGTGAGTTCCCTTTAAAGCGAGAATGTTTATGAGGGAAAAAATCAGCACAAAGTGGAATTGATAATAAAGCAACACATCATTAATATCAATAGCAGCCCGGAGTCGTGACAGCATAAAATTTTTCAATAAAGTTTCTCTCTGGTGCCTTGCAACAATGATCTCATTTCACTAGGCACTTCATTATCATTCCCGCTTCTCTCGCTCAAGCGATAATGGAAAGATTGCTGTTGATTACGTTCGATTTTCCCGTCGACGCTCTGGCCATTGATTACAAATTCCGCATTTATTGTGTGGCGCTCTCGAGACTGACTCGAGAGGAGGATGAAGAAAGCCGATGAGAAATGATGAAAACGCCACTCACCTAATTCTAATGAAGTAACAAACTGTTGGCCGGTGAATGCGAGAATAAGGAGAAAAATGTGCACGCTGTGGCTGCACGATCTACTCGACGATATCCGATTAGATGCCATTCTCTTCGACACAACGTGGCAAAAGCGATTGAAATTACAAAATAAAATCTCCGATATGTTTCGAGAACTCCAGCTGATGATGCTCCAGATTCACACGACGAGTCATCTGCGGAAATCCATTTAGAGAGTTTTGCACAGAGTCGTCTCGTGTTAGTTTAATGCTGCACGATGAGTTATAGTCGCATATGTCCGTAGATCTGAAAATGTAAGAAAACATTAATTAGATTTTAAGTTGAAAGTCTTGTTGAACATTTTCCTGAAACTCATTTGCTTTCACATACACACACGAGATGAATGGAATCCCTCAACCCCCATTTCCTCGAGACATTGAGAAGACTTCAAGATGCTGAATGTCTCCAGAAGGATGTCAGCTAACGCAAACAGTCGAGAGACGACAGAAACTTGTAGCAGTTTCGTTTGTAGCGAGCGAGCAAACATCGTCGCCATGTTGAGACTTCCCGTGCAGTCGTAAAGGAGCAACTCTTAATGGCTTTTTTATATTAATTAGATTCATTTCGTTCGCCGCGATATGAGAAATGTTTCCAACGTCTTATAAACAAAACTGTTTTACACGAGTCTCCTTCTCCACAAGCTCCATCTCCCCTCCTCCTCCTCCTCCGTGTGTTCATAATGTATTTAAATATAAAACTTGCAAATGTGGTTTCGTTTAATGTGAAAGATTTTATTTGCTCGTCAGGCACACACGGAAAACTTGTTTTCCAACACCCGAAAAAAGAGCTAAGACGAAATGAGCTCGTTTCAAATTAAAATTCATGTCTGAAATGTTGAATTTTCCCAGCAACACGCGAGCGATGAACACACACATAAATTTTAATTAACAAGCGAAGACATTCGGTTGCCGCACAGCGTTCGTTCTCTCCACCAACTTGTCGAGAGTTTTTCTCCAGTTGTCGAGAAAGAAACTTCTACCCCGAACAACCGAAATCACAACGCGCTGTTACGCAGCGCTTTTTGCCGTCGAGCGGGGAAACTTCTGCCTCCACCCGCGCGCTCGTCATCAACTTGATAATATTTATCGAAGCAAAAAAGAAAAGCAGACGAGATGTTAGTTAATTTAATTTGATACGGCAAACATAATTGACATTCACGGCAAATTAGTTTCGCACGTAAGCGCAGAGCAAGCAGTGATTGAAACAGGATGCGAGGAGAAAATATCAGTTTCATCTCCGACACAGTTTTTTGTCGCATCTCTAATCGGCTGCGATGCTTAAAAGGCAAACAGTAGTTCCAGCGATTAATATTTCATGGTAAAATTCCAGTATAATTAACATAAAGCCAACATGTGTGACATCTCAAACGAGAAGAAGAACTCATAATTGTACAAATATGCAGCAGCTCTCGACGAGCGAGCCGTTGACGCAGTGCACATGACGGTAGGCAAAAAAGCATTCAGAAATGTTACTTTGTTTGGAGAGAAGGAATGTCATCTTGATTGAGTAAATATTTGCTTGACATAATGTAAACAACTTCGTCGCTTCGTGGAAGAGAGATTATTCCCAGCGATTTCATTATCGATTCACATTGTCTGCTCGCTCGCTCGAGTGTTGATTTTTGAGATAAAGACTCTTCGCGCAGTCACTCGAAGGTCGGATACAATTGACTTATTCATCGCGATGCGACTGACACTCGTCATTGAGTCGATTCTTAAGACGATCTTGAGGCGACTTAGGGAGTCTTAAGATTTCTCGATAAACTGGGAGACGATTTAGCTCAGCAGGTTGAACGACTCTCGAGATTCTTCGAGTTTCGTGTGAATTATGCGAGCTCGAGAATTAATTTATGACAATCTCTCGATTTTTACTCATGTTTCGTTAATTAATATGGAAATCCTCGGCCGCCCTAACGACGCAGCTTAAAGAGACAATGAAAGGCCTCAGATTAGGCTCGAGACGATTCTCAAAAGCATGCTAATGAGACACGACGATTTGATTTAATGAGATGATCCGAGGTACCGTTTCTTGTTTGTTGATGCTGCTGCAGCCAATTAAACGCTCCCAGACATTGATTAAGAGATGCGCTCACCTTAATGCGTAGCGGACAGCGGAAAATTATTCATAAACTGACTTTATGATTTCATTATGAATGAGATAAACGTCGCTCGAAAGGAATTCTCGCTTTTGATGAATCGGATAAAAATATGAAATTTCCCGAGCGGCGCATATTAATTTCGTTGGCTGCATTTCGACTGAGGTTTCACAAAAACTGCTTCACATCAGATTTCCACAATCGAAATAATTTAATTTTCTCTCGTCGCTTCGCTTTTTCCGCTCGCCGAATCGGATTCTAGAATTTTTCCTCGAATAAATAAATGAGAATTAATAGCGAGGATGATTTTTTAATTGAACAGATTTTTTCTGCTGTGATCGCAAACGCAAATCCGAGTAGAATTATTAATTGATCGGATGGATTCTTACTCGTTAGCAAGCTCTTGATCCAGCGCTCATTGCGAGCTAGATCTAAGGCTTAAAGCGCACGCTGCGGGTCCAATTAGCCTGCTCGTCTGACTACACCACAGCCAATTATCCAACATAAATTCTCTCGATAGTAAAACCCGAAATGTTATTTGCTTAATCCATCACACAATGAAGCACATTAAATCAACGTGGTCAATTAGCGACAGTCTGAAGAGCGCTCTTCAATCGGTCAGTGGCATTGAACACTGAATTCAACTTCAAGCGACTCTCATAGCGATGTTAATTGTTTCCATGAACGCGAGCTCTTTATCAGCCAATCGGTTCCCCGAAGGAACTTTATCAACCTTTATGGTATCAGAATTTTTATTTAATTATCAAGTCGAAGAAGAAAGCAACGAAGCAGAGTCGTCAACGAACGCTAAAACCATAAATTTACGAATTAATCTTTCAGAACTCGCCGCTTGAACAACAAAGAAGAAGGCGACGAACGGAACCAACACACCAAACATGACCGAACCTTCGTAAATCTCGGCAGCGTTGATGTCATCGAGTGAGCGAGCAACAAAGAAGGGAAAAATTCCTTTAATCTCGTCGAATTGTTTTTCTTCTGTCGAAATAAATTCGATTCGAGAGTGTGAATGGCACATGATGCGAAGAAGGGAATCTGTGTGAAAGTCAAGAGTGTTTGTCTTTGAAATGGGAAGACGAACGAAATTGAATTGTGGGTGTTCATCTCCCCTCCCTGATTGTCTCGCTGACAACAGCGTAGCATTGCTGGCATTTTTCGAATTTCAATCCGACGAAGAACAACCGTAATTACGTCACAGTAACATCACTTGACTTGCGGAGAACGGAGAATGTCGGAGGAGTAAACGCGACGTGAAGACCTTCACAACGATGGTCTTGTTTCTGCTGTTGCTCTGCGATCAACACACGCTATCACTCGTTACAATAAACATCTCTCATAACGAGTATCGCTGGTAACAACAGACTTTACGTCTCTGCTTCGTTCGCGTGGATAACAACACATGAAATTCAATAAATTACGCTATGACAACATTAGAAGATGAAATTTGTTTCTTTCTCTAATTCCGTGCGACGTTCAGCACACCTGTTCCCGGAGTCTCCGCGATATTTCCCTTCTCCAGTTTAGGCAGACACGTTGAGTATGTGTCGGAGAAGTTATGGAGCTGCGCTCAATTTTTCTCTCCGACGATAACGTTGTTGGAGTTCATAAATTGTCGTGGCTTCTTGCATTCGCCCCGCTCGACATTCCTCGTTCGGTTGGGAGGAAGACATGCCAATAAGATTTCCGTGTGTCGTTCCCATAAAAAACATCGCTTTAATGCGTGTTGATGCTGTAAATAAATTGCTCCGAATGAGCAGTTTACGATTCTACAAGCGATATTTGTCTAAAAATAAATAATTAAAGCCGTGCATCGCCGTGACGCTTGAGCAGCAATTATCGGCGTGCACTGCAAGCTGGGTGATTCCCTCGTCCGTTTGTCACATAATCAAACTCGATGGCACGACATAAATCAGCTCAACCGAACTTAAAAAATAGTTTTTCGTAAACAAACACATGGCGAGTGGAAATTTATAGCCGAGAAAAATTTCGTCTGGCAAAAGTTTGTGAAAACACATTGCAAGTTCGGCGCTCCACCATCGACCGAGGCCGGAAGGGCATTACTCAAACTAACGATCTCTAATCAGCAAGAATTATCATTCAAGTCCGGTCTGGTTCGCTCTCAAGACGTCGCTAGCCGAAAATAAACTTTTGATGCGTCCGCCAGCCAAAAGGCGATGGAATGTTTTTTCCTGCTCGCAGCAGACGGACGAGCACGAGAGTTACGAACCAATAAAGATAAATTGATTGTAATTACACGTCGCATTCAACTGAATTTATGACATGTTTTCTATTTTCGTGTAATTTCCGCTCGTTTTCTTCGTAAATTGTCATCGCGAAGCTCCCGAAATTGAACTCGCTGTCGCTTCAAATTTCCCTCCGCTTCTCAGGTTTCTCGCCGACATTGATCAGCGGAGTCGAGGCTTTATTTGCCTTGCTTGCTATCGATCGGAGCGTTTACAGTTCTGGCCATTATCCAGTCATTTTTCGTGATTAAGAGGATTGTCTAGCGCCGCTAGACTATCGATTTTCCCCTTGCGCCCCAGACGCCAGCTCGGTAATGGACTCGACCCGTGTTTGAATAGAAACCGTATAATTTTTTGTTCTGGCTAGGAGGAAGCCTTGCTTTCCTATTCATCGGTCGAGCAAGCAAGCGAGCTCCTCGCAAGCCAGGAAGAGCGTGGAGGGAGAAACTTATTATTCGCCATTAACAGTCTCGTTTAATTTCCTTCTTAGAAAGAAGCATTTAAAAAGATTGCTCGTGTGATTTCCCTCGTTCGTTCCATTTTTGGCATTCGCGCGATCGATTTAATTTAATTGCAGCGAGAAATTCCAGCTCTCGACGGCGATAAAATGATTCATTCGCTGTAATGAACTCTCGGGCTGCACAAAGAAGAAAGCAGCTCACTCTCTCAGTCGTTCGCGAGCCATATAATTTAATTTCAATTAAATGTTTCCAGCATGTGAGGAGAAGCAATAAATTGTGCAATGTTCTTTAGTTTTCGTGCCCGGGTCGCTGATTCATTTTCGCGAGATCTCTCTTGATGTTCGAGCAAATAATTCAGCGATGAGAGCGACTTGAATCATCATTAAAACCGAGCTTATGTAGATTTATTATGACCATAAACTTAATGAAGAAGGATTTTAGTGCCGATCAATGATGCACAGTTAATGATGTGCAGTTAAATGTATAAATTGTTAAGTTAATAATTCAATGCGACGAGGGAAAGAGGGGAAAATAAATTTTTAATCTTGATTATTGTCACTGGAAATTATAGGAGACGCGCGGTTATTTATGGACTCGTCTATGGAGTCTTCAATTAAGTTTAATTTTTAGCGATAACTTTGTGAGTCTGGCCGAGTCTCTCTAGTCGTCGTGCAGTGGGGAAGGCTGAGCTTTGTGTCATTGTAAATTATTCATGCTAATAGGATTCTGTCAGCTTTCGTTATAATTTTTATTCAATCGATGGAACTCTTGCGCTTTCGCTCGCAGCACCCCGAAAAAGGAAACAATCGATTATTTAAATGCGCCTTCGCTGCATTCTCGATTTATCGCTAAACTGCAATTGGCTTGCATCGCAATAAATTATTAGCAATTTTTTAAAAGAGCATAATCTGCCAGCGACCGATTAAGTGAGCCAACCAACGGCTTACGGCCAACTCAGCGCTGTGTGTGAACTGTGAATTTATATTAGAAAGAAGGCGAAGCAGCGAGGCCTCGTCTGCCTTTCTCTCTTCATTGCAGATCAGTCCGGCCAAGGGAAGCGTTCATTAATAACGTCTTGGCCGCAATTCATCATTCCTTTGACCTTCAGAGTCCGCAACCATCAACAGATGACCAGAAGACACAATTCACGCATCTTCCCTTACAATGAAAGGAAGAACGATTAACCAGCAAAGTTCAAGTTATTCGTTGCCATTCCTTCATCGCACTGCGAATAACTCTTCTCTCTGCTCGCTTTGTTGTTAACGGGCGCAGGCCGTGGCAATATGAGATTGCGAACAACACCATCAATAATTTATATAAAAATTTCGATACGCTATAGAAATAAATAAGAAAGGAAAATATTTCTTGATCTTCATGAAGCACAAAAAGTTGCAATTTCTTTATTCAAAAAGGGAAAAAGGTCATGCGAAGGGTTTAATACAACTTTTTGTACGTAGCACATTATATTTCATGCCGAATATTGAATTAACGACTAAGGCTTGATGCCGAGGCGACTGAGAAGCGAAGAACGCGAAAACGGAATGCAAACTCTTATGATATTCAACAGCAATCTGCGATTAAGTCGCTCGACTAATAAGGCATTGACTGCGCGGGAATAAATAAACGAGCCCGTCTGCTCTCCTCACAATGAGCTTCGATAAACAACTCATATTAGCAGCGGGAGTCCGAAAGCCACAAATGAAAACATTGGTCTTCTTCCCATTTAATTACCGTAATTAAATCAAAATCTCATGCCGATAGCTAATGATGAAGATAAAAGCGACGAGATATTCACAAAACAAAAAGTTACTCGTCTCTCTCTCCCGCTTGTCTTTATCTAACAGCATAAATAAAAGTTGGTAATCAGTTTAATCTCTTCTTATGCTGCTGTGTGAGCCACTCGCTCTTCGAGTAAGAATGTTTGTTGTGTTTCGCATGCTTGTTTCCTAATTCAATTTATTTATGGAAATGTGATGCTCCATACGTGTTCCCTGCTGCATCTTTTGGACTTTTGTCGATGTAATTACGGGCTGATTATAAAATAAAAGGCAATGCTCGGGGAGAATGGAAGACCGGAGACTCGATAAATAACTTGAAAGGTGTTTTTTATCGTCGAGCTATTGGATTCTCTCTCCAACCCAGACCTGAACCGTTTTATTTTCTTCGGTTTTCGTGTAGTTCGAAGCATTAATATGACATAAATTTATCATTTCATCTTACACACCGAGAACGGTTTATGCTCGAGCAGCGCGGCTATGCATAAGAAGCTAATAAACTTCATGTCGAAGAAGGAGAAGCGACGAGTTCCCCGTAGATTGCGCCGAGTCGAGAGATTTCAGGGTGGAACTGTGCGACTACCTAGCAACAGAGCGAAAGCAGATACATCAAGATTAAACATGTCAGAGGAACTGTTGTTATCGTAACTTGATATTCTCTTTATCAGCAGCATCCGCAAGGTGAGCTGCAAGCACATTCTCGTCTTTAGGTTACGCAACGCGCTTGGAAAGAACTTTGTGCTTATTTATGCGATCGCTCGCTTAATTTTATCGTCGAAACGTGTCGATTCGATTTAAACTCTCCGAGTCCTCAATCTTTACGACAAACGACCACAAAAGCTGAGCTCAATGAAGGCGACGACAACGTTGCATTTAACCTAATGCCTGAACACATGATAAATCCAATTAGCCTAATTGCTTCGGATTACCGTCGAATCCTTCTTACCTTAAACACATTTAACACATTAAACTGCTCTGCTTTGGCGTCAATAGCAAGTGAGGCGTACTCGAGTCGATTGCTGGAGCAACTTTTCCCTCATACACAATTCCCAATCTCGTTTCGATAACGAGGAGGAAAGAATGGAAAACTCTCTTGGTGTTTACACGCGCTCGAATGTCGAGCTGATCCATTTCGGATTCGATGCTCGGCTTATGGGTAACGAGCGAGCACCTACAACATAATCCATGTTTCACAAGGAAGTTCAGAGATGAGGAGCATCGAGAAAGTTTTTTTAATGTTTTCATTTTGCTCGCTCGCCGCTTTATGGATTCATTGAGAGCCTCACGAAATGCGCTGCAGATTGGAAATGGGCGATAAAAGAGGTGAGAAATAAAAGCAGAGAATTTTATTTTCCTTCACGTTTTTATGCTGCAGTTGCATAGATAAAGTTGAGGTAGAAAGGCGAGGAGTTTGGAACTGGAGCGTTGGGAGAAGTGACGGGCAGGATAACAAATTTGTTATTCAGTTACTTGATGTAGAGTTTATCTTTCATCTTGAAAGGATGAGCTTTATGTTTATCCCCAACTCAGCTTGTGAACCCTCAACCTTCAACCTCTCTATGCGCCCGCTCTCGTTGAATCGCGATGCCCACGTTCATAAACATTATTAAATTTATTTCCCTTTCGAAGACAACAAAATTCCGAACAATGTTGAAGAATTTCAGTCTCTAATGCACGAACAATGTCAAGCACGAGCTACAAGCGACGCAGAGAACTGTGAACATGTCTTGATTCCTGAAAGCTCAATTAATTGCATTTGATAATTTAATTTGCGAGCCGCAAGAGTGTCAAATGTAATATCTAACGTAAGCCACACGCTGTCCGCCCGAGCTTGGAGTTTTCATTAAAGTTTCACAGCGAGCGCTTTAAACTTCATTCGCCCGCTGTCACTCCATTCAAGCTTTGGCTCTACGGAGAAGCTTGAGCTTTAAAGTGTGATTTATTGGAAAATGTAAAATGTCAGAAAAACACCATGTTCAACCAGTCACAAAAGCGCCATTTGTTTCACGAAGTCATGATGGCAATGCCAACTGGAAAGCGGACGAAGGAGGAAAAACTTTTTTTATTTCGGGACACTTTGAGTTTGAATTGATGGGATAGTGGAAACAAATGATGGCATAATTTAAACTTTACACTTTCCATAAATTTTCCTCTTCTTTATGTGTTTGTTCAAACGTAAGATGGAAATCGGCAGACGTGAGAGGGAAGCGAGAACTTTTCTTCTTCCGGACGATAATGCATCGAGCATTAAACCGAACTCTGAAGGAAGAGAAATCGCTGCAATTTTTAATCCGGAGAATCAACGTTATAACAATAAAGTGTTCGCAAAGCTCTGCACATTTAAATCGAAGACCGAGCGAACGGGAAAGATTAATTCTTATTCCATAGACATTTCTCTTCCCATCGACGGATAGCGCATCGTTAATTCAGTTTCATCTCTTCGTCGTCAAGGAGAGCGCGCCAATTTCACTTCTTTATCACTTTAAACAGAATAATTTTCGCTTTTATTCACATGAGCGAACATAAATCGCATTTCTCTTTCGGTAATTGTTTGTATTCCAAATCATTTTTGCACGGCGCAGCAGAATTTCGCTGCTCACTCATTTCGGGTCCCCGAAAAAAGGCAAAGCGAATGACGACATTAAAATAATTTTCTGCATTATCAGCGAAAGCAGCGATTTTCCTTTTGATTGTTGTGACACATCCCGTCGGGTACAAAGCGGCGACTGATTTTAAACCCGTTGTCTTCACTTTAATTTCGGGAACGTCCGGTGCTTCGTCGACATAAACGGCTTTTTGACGTGATATTCGAAACACAATCGAAATTAATTGAGCTTCAATTCATCATTGTCTCTTGTTTCCTCTTCCAGGCCCATCCAAAGCACTCCATCGTTATTGTTTTCCTATTTTAATGCGATTATGTTTCATCCCCGAAACGTAATTTATTAATTACTGTTTGACCTTTCCGAGCTGTCCCGCTCTGACTCTCGCTCTGAATCTGGAGTTGTGCCTTCAGCAATAAATAAGCATTTGCTACGATTTGCACGTCTCGCTCGCTTTCCTTTCTAATAAGATTTAAGCTGGGCAGAAAGCAGGTCGTGCTGCCTTCTGACAGAATCAAATTCAAGAGATGAATGATGGTCGGAGGTGAGATGGCTGGCGCGACTAAGAGTAGCGAATTAATCATTCCGCGTCTTTCACTCGGCCAGCTTTGTGTAATAAAACTGTTGTGGCGATTAGCGAATTTTACGAACGTTCATCAATTCTATGAATGGCCAAACAAAGGTGTAAAAATTCTAAACCACTCATTAAAGTGCTCTTTATCACGTTCTGCTGTGAAATAACAAATGGGAAGAGCTTTCAACTCGTCGTTGTGATGAATGCCTCGCTCCCTCGAATAGTTTTTTCCTGCTTTTTGTTTTTCGTTCGTCTGTGATAAAGAACAGCACACAGAAATTTCTCCGCTCGACGAACAACGAGCTTTAAATCTCTTCTTGCCACTCGCAATCATTCAGCGAAGAGGTTTTGTGTGCAGAAATATAAAAGTTTATTTGGCTGCTGAAAAATGCTTTCGCTCGCTCGTTGGCGTTTGATTGAAAAGCGCGGAAATGAAAAAGGGGAATTTTCGTTTGGCGATGAAGAAGAAAATAGAAAATATTCATTTTTCACCGCCAATTCATTGAAAGCAGAGCCAAGAGTGATGTTATTATTTCTTCTCTGTTCGTCGATTGTTAACAATTGCTGCGGCCTCACTCAATGGTGAAGTGTCGAGTTGAGTGTCCGTAATTGACAGAGCTGCTCGCGCGGGGCTTTCGTCTCGAGTCTCTTCTCTTTCCAATTGATGACTTCAATCACTCTTCGAAAGCTCTCAATCGGATTTCTGTGATTTGTGGCATAGATTAAGTACTCGCTAGATTGCCTGATTTACAGCTCCGCGTCCTCTGCGTCGTTGATTTATTTACTTTCGCTCAATGCCATCAAAACTCAAACAGCTCTCGTGAAGCTTGCCGGGCCTGAGAATTTAATGATCTCTCGAGACTTCCCCAAACAGCTCTCCGGGCTCATCTTCAACAGCCACAAAGCATTCATTACGACGACCTCAACAATCTTTCCTTTCTCCCGCAGCTCGATAAATTTCCGTTTCATAAACATAAAAAATCTTTCGGCTGGCTGTTGTTGTAAGAGCGATCTTAGACGACAAGAGTGAACTCGAAACAAACAAACAAACTTTTTCTTTCTCTCGATTCTCGTGTCTCGCACGCTGAAGAGTTTATTTATTCTCATAAGCCTCGACGGCACTAAAGAACATTTCCGAAAATGAGAGGCGAACATGTGTTGAACACGAAACTGGTTTAAAATGAATTATGCTCGATTCGAAATGAATTATGTCTTACAACGCGTTCTAACCGAGAGATCATCGGGTTGGAGTTGAAATTATTAATTGAACGCTGAACATAATTTCTCGGTTAATAATTCCGAGCCCCGAAAAAAAGCGCAATTGTAAATTATTGCATCGCCCGACATTTCGATATGTGCAAGCGATGTGAGCACAAAATGCCGACAAAGAATGCTGTAAAATCGCTCATACATAAATAACATTGAGGAGAAATGTTTCAACATAGCATAAACATCAAAAACGTGAATGCTGCAATAATTCGCTGCTTTTTGCCCTCGCCAGGGATTTCTCGGTCTGGATGGGCGGTGAGAAATTATTTTTATGTTATTTCAGGATCAGATGGATGTAATAAAGGCCAAGCACTGCAAGCACAAGTCGGTAACGCTCTTGAATTCCACTCGCTGCTAGTTCAAACATCTCTTGGTCGGTGACGGTCGCTTCAGCCGACTCCGAACGTTCTCATCACATCCATTTTTTTTAAAATAAATCGGTAAACTATTTTCACTGCTCAAACATATTTTAATAAACGACGCATCAATCGGCCAGCCCAACAGCAAAAAAGAACGATTCTTTGATCCCTTTTCCCATGAAAATCACGAGAGCGATGCGTCGTTAAAACAACATTCGGTTGGAACCAAAAAAATAGCAAAATCATAAAATTTAATTTTTTATGCCCGAACATCTGCGAGCGCCCGGGAAAGGACTTTGGTTTAATAGACATGATCGGGACAACAAAGGCAGACTCGACCGGAGAACTAGAACACTAAAATATCTTTCTCGACATAAATTGCGTGAAACTTATTAATAAATAGCAATGCCATGCTTTTATGGCCCTAGTCGTTTGCTCCGCTCGATGGGTCTCCATAAAAAAGGTTATGGAATTTGTATTTATTGTGTATGTGACCTGAGCAACGTAATAAATGGTAATTTCGTCTTCTACCTTTCCCTGCGCCGACCTCCGGCGGGAACCCTTCGCTTCTTAGAGATGAAATACACTTCGACGTTTTATGTTATTAGAAATTAATGTCGAAGAATTCCCAAAGCGAGTTGGCGCACAGCGCAATCGCTGAAAAAATCACATTCAGCACACACAACACTTTATGCTTTTTCCATAAATTTTACATAAGAATCTCCGAGGCGAGGACGACGAAAGTTTGCAAAATTCACTGGCGGATGGAAGCGAGAGGGGAAGAGGAAGTTTATAAATATTACAGCAGTGACCTGCTTTACGCTCTGCTTACGACAGAAGTTCTGTATGTCAGAGCAGTCGTGATTCATGCAAAGCAGAGCTAGCAGATGAGTGGCGACCTCAACATGTCACCCGCACAGAGAACGCTCCGTAAATCCCTAATTTAATGTGAAGCATAAGTGCGACTGGAAATTATCACTGCTAATGATAGTTATTAGCGATTCCGCTTACAGAAATTTAATTCTCCCCGAGCAGATGAAATTGAATTATCGCCTCGAAACAGCGCAGCAGGGAGCTCGAGTGTTCAGTAGTTGCGTGTAGCAGTTTGTCGCATTTGAAGGTACTTGGAAAGTCGTTCGACTGAAAAAGCATAAATCACTTGACGCGCATTCGTTGCATAACGTTCCAGTGTTCGAGAGCAATAAAAAAATCTATTATTACATTCGAGATGCGTGTGGAGAGCTAGCTTATTAATTCAAACCAAACCAGATTTGTGTTTTTCAGAGTTTAAATTACATCGAGAGGGAAGCCACTTAGAATCCGTTCGGTTCGATGCGTCTGAAAGCGAGTTAGGCAGACGGAAAGGCTTTAATGAAAACGCTGAGTAACCTTCAGAAACGATCGATGCTTCACCCACATTTTAGCATAAATTTTCTCAACTTATCAAGCTTCCTTTCCCCAACATTCAATGCGACGCTCCCAAGTTACGGTCATCAACTTTTTATGGAAATTCAGTCGCTCTCGCTCTCCGTCTCACTTCTAACTAAATTGATTTATATTCATAAGAAATTGAATTTAATGTTGGAGCAGCTCTTCTACTTTCTTGAATAAACATTTCGTTTGCTAGTTTTTCATGAAAAATAGTTTTCCTTTCGCATGGCCGGATCAAAGCGAGGGGGTGAACAAGCGAGTGAGTGAGTCAAGAAGGTTAAGAGAAGGAGAAGATATGATAATTTTATTCATTGGACATCCGCACTCAATATTTGCCATCGATTTGTTTGACATCTTATTTAGTGCGGGCAATCGATGGCAGGAGAGAAAGAGAGAATTGTCTTCGACACTTGACATGGCAGTCACATTGGCAGCAGTGAATGAGGTCAACCATTAAGACCATCGTGAGAGTTAACCCGGAGCCCGAATCTCGATTCGATTACCGTCGAGAAATTGTCCCACATCTTCTGGTCATCAATGGGCCGTTCGCAGCAGAAGCTCGACCATATGAAATTCAATTACGCCTCGTAAAGCTCGTAACTTCTGCGGCCGTGATTTGATTCATAAATTACAAATTCCCTCTCTCACGATCGGGCTATTGTTTTCAGCCGTGCTCACTGAGATAGAAAAATAATTATTTCAGATTTTCACATTCAATTGGAGCCAGGCGATGAACGATGGAGAGAGAACGACGATAAATGAAATCAAACAAACATAAAAGCAAAGAAAGAAGGAAAAGCCACCCCGGAAAGTTTTCCTTTGCCGAGCGAGCAAGAAAATAAAATTTCAGCACAAAATCTGCTTCATTAAGTTTTTGTTTTTCTATTTTATTTCCACACTTCATCAGGCATTTACTCGAAACTTCTTCCTTGTCTCCTCGTTTCTCCTTCAATTGACAGAGTGAAAATACCTTAAAATCACCCGAGAAACTTCACACAGCTTTGTCGACTCTCTTTCGCCAACATTCGACTATCTACCCCCATTGTTTTTATTGTATCATCAAAAAATAATAAAGCCAGAGCAGTGTGCGAGTGAGTTTCCCTGCTTTGGCGAAAATCGCTGAGGGCAGAAGTAACGACGATGAGGAGAAGGAAAAAACAATCTCATCTCTTTCACAGATCATTGAGCATTGCCGAACATTAACCGTATTGAAAGGTCTTTCGAACATTTTGGGTGTATCTGGTGTGTGTTACCATAACAATCACTCATCGGCACGATTTCTTTCTTCGGCTCTTTTTGCGCTTCGGCTCCGAGGAGCGACCGTGTCGTGTTGATTCGCCTAAATGGGCAGAGCGGGACGAAGAAGATTGAAGAATGGAAGGCTACTGGAAACAGCAACTTTTTCTGTTGCGGAATGAAATCTTCAGGTAGCACATTTAAATTTGCATGAAACATTCATGAGCTGGGAGGGAGATTGAGGTGTTTGAACAGCTCCGTTCGGCGAAATGAAATAAAATTGAAATCAACTTGTGCAGGGCATCAAAAGGAAAGGAGAAAAACAACAAATCTCGATTCCCCAAATGGAATTTAAAATGCATGTTCGCCTCTTTGCACACGGAACGACTCGACAACGACTCTTTTCATCACCTTTTTTCTGCATCAAGGAAATCTTTTCGGTGTGTACATGATTTATGAATTTAAAATGAAACGTGAACAGAATTAATTTCTGAAAGCAGCGCTTTTTATGGAGCGCAACAATCGAAGCGGGCGACCAGATACCGCGCACGATAGTCTCCCGACCCTCCAATCAAAAGTCACACGAACCCGAAAAAGGAGAACAGCTCCAACATGCAAGGCAGCCGCCGTTGCATAAGACAGCGTATCGTAGCTTGTAAAGAAACCTTGCACAGTCCATGCATTTCAAGTGAGCGAATACGTCATCGAGAGTGCACCGCATCAAAACGAGTAGCAGCATTAAATTTAATTCCAAAAGCGCCCGAATGCATAATTTAGTCCGCTCGCTCCGCTTTATACGAACTGAGAAAATTGTGTTTGCACAAAAATTATTTCTTTGCTCTTTCTCTTCGCTTTTAATTCGCTTTTTTTATCATCATCGCAATTCAGTCAATGTAACGCTCAGTTGGAATTAGCAATCAGTGAGAACGAACCATCCCCTGAATGCATTAAACGAGCAGCGAGTACTTGCACTGCTGCATGTTGCACAAAAGGATTCCTTAGCGAGCAATTTTTCAATCTATTTAAATTCACTGCGAGCCGTGGTGCGAGCTGAGCTACTGTGTGAGCGGCGAGACTACCGTCGCTTTCTAGTAAATGGCGATAGTTAATTAAAAAGCTAATAAAAGTGATTATAAAGTCTCGTGTCAAAGAGATTTCTCTCCTACAGCGAGTTCCGTCTTCGGAGAAACATTTTTTTAATAATTTTTTTCTGCTAGTTCATGCCCGCCCAGCTAACAGCCGAACGTATGCTCGTGGCACGTGTTTAATTTGCTGTTTTTAATTTTTACATTTCTCGGTTGGCTCCCTCGATCAACACAACGAGAAGTCTTTAAAAACATTAAGCAAATTCAACAATGAAATATGACTTTTTTACATCGAGACATTGCCTGTAATTATTGTGTTGCCTTTCGTTCGCAGGGTGAAGCGCTGAGAGCAAGAAGAAGTCGAGAAAAATAAATGGTTTTCCACCCGTCACTTACATTGTGTGTTGTTTTTTATCCTCTCCGCACGCCTGCCTGAGAAAATTCATCCTCTTCCCGCAAGAACAACGCAAGCCATCTCGAGCACTGTGTCGCTTTATCACAGATGAAGGATCACCCCGGCCTTGCTACGTGCACTTGTTTCAGTCGGCAGACGAATGATGGATGAATGTTAATGTAATAAAACAATTTTCTGTTTATCTAAAGTTGCAAACTTTCACCCTCAGCACGCCTTCCCGGGGTCGAGGCTCGCAAAAAATTACTTTTCCTCTGTCCCCCTCCCACCGTCGTCGTGAGCAGCCGACACAATGCCAAGAAATTGTTTTCTTTCTCTCTCCGCATGCTTTAAGATCCTGTTGCTTCCACAGCTTTATGTGCATGTCTATATTTCTCGTTTTTTTGTCTTAAATTTATATTTTGGTTGTTGCCTGTCGTTTACAGCATAGGCCGATAGGAGGAACGCTGAAGGATGCCGGAAGAAAGGAGAGCGAGCCGAAAAAAATGATCTCATAATAGACGCAACATGAATAAACGATATTTGAATACAAATGAATGTTTAAAGATACATAAAGCGAACGCAAAAATGATATTCCCGGTGAAGGGAGAAGATACTTTCGCTCACTTTCAATCTGCGGGTGTTGCAGGAAGAAGGTGGAGAGGAGCAAGAAGACGAAGAGGCGCTCGTAAAAAAACGCGACGAGCTGCGACATAAAATACAAATTTCCCGTTCTAGGCAAACGCGGGGGAGTGGAATGAGACGATGAATGTGTAAATAATGATCACTTGCTATCTTTTATTCGCAGTCATTATACTCGAAGCCATCATAGAGGCATAAAAGCACTCGATAGAACAGAAGAGACGAAATCACTTAAGACGGCTGATGGCTTCGCATCGACTCATCGACTTTAATTTTGATTCAAATCAGAAAAGGCAGCAGCGAGTTTGTTTGCCTTCAAAAGAGGCAACAAGCCTCTAGGAGTGCTCGTCTGTGATGTGTTTTCTGTGTCATATCACGAAATTTGACGCGGGGGATTCGCTTCAGATTCGCACGAAAGAAACATTGCTTTTGTGACGGATGACATGGCATTCACTTCGCAAAAAACATTCACCATGCCCACCACAGAAAGTCAATTCGGGGCCTCGCTGCGCACAGTAGAAAAAGGTTTTCTGTTTGCATAACACGGCGCAGAGAGCGAGCAAATGACTGAAAGGTAGCAAACAAAGGCAGCCCCGGGTCTGAGCCGTCTATGACCAAAATTGGAAAAGGTGAAAGTCATTGATGAGAAAAATATGCAAATTGAAAGATTATATCGCAGTTTTTCTGCTGTCGCTGCTTGGGGAAGCTTTTGGGGACGGCGCAGCAAGCAGGGAAAGAAAGAAGGAGCATTTTATGATGTTCTTCACTTCTCGTCTCCATGATGATGATGATGCCATGGCTGGCGTATCAGTGTTCATGGCTATGAATAGAGGAAATTGAATTTTCGGATAAACATAAATAATAAAAGTGAACGAAGAGCGCCAGCAACATTGAAAACATTTCTGGTTGCTGCGAGGGGTTCAGGTTGAACTTTAGTCTCGTTCACAACGAGAATATTCAATCAAGCGTGGGTTGATAATGAAAACGAAGCCTCAGGGATGACCAGCTGCTCGCTATCGACATCGTCGACTGCATCGAAACTCTCGAATCTTTTGTTCGAGAGAAAGATTTCTAATCAGGCAAATTCACCCGAAAAACCAAAAGCTGGAATAATAATCCAATTTTAAACATGAGAGAGATCAACAACTCGAGATCAGCAGATTGTCGATTCCCATAGTCAGCAAGGGAGAACTAAACAAGTTGCAACATCTCTCACAATTATGTTAGTCACGTGCAATTAAAATTAGAATTAGTACTTGACTGATAATCCTTCGTTTCTTCTCTGCCGCCGCTCGCACTCGATGCGTACGTTCACCGTAAAAAATAATTGAAAACAGCTCCGATTTCTCTTCACGACGCATTCGCTTAAAAGGAACTCTTTAGAATTTAATCAAATAATGAACGCACACAATGGACTCGAACACATAAAAAAGTTGTTATAATTTCAACATCGCCGGCATACCCTTTAACGAAATAATTTCGGAGGGCTTCGCAAAGCCGACCCTATTACTCATTATTCCCGGAGAACATTTCACTATGAAACCCCATAAGTCCCATTGAACAAATTTCCCATTGTTATCAAGCACAAAAATCTCTCTTTTCTTTGAGAAATAACATCGCACCGAGGCCCACACATCAGCAAGAAAGCGATCGAGGGATTTCCATTCCGATTGGGAAATTTCCTCGTTGTTTGCGGGAATAAAATATTTATGAACGGAAAATGAATTACGTTAACTTCTTTACGAGACGCTTGTGGGGCTGTCTAGGCAGTTGAATTGAGCCTTGAGCTGTTACACAACCTGGAGCTGAAGCCAAGCTATGCAGCCAAGTTACAAGGATTTGAATAACGAATTTCTCAAGCCCATTTTCAAGCCATTCACCTTGGCTTCTCCTCACACTTCCCCACGTTTATTCATAGAATTATGAAACGAGGAAAGAAAAGTTCGACGTTGATGTGAATCGGCGAAAAGACGCAATAAAATTTCCATGCGAGTTTCCTTTATTTGAATACTTCGCCGTGCTCTAGATTCGAATTGAACACAATTCATTGCGAGCAGTCGTCGTTCTGGTCTCGCATCGAGTACTACTCATAAATAATTGAAAGATATTGGAAGCAAGCGACGCAATTCTCCCCCGAAACAAGCAAACAACACAATACCTGTTTTCCAATAAATTTTCCTTCGCTCCGATTATGATTGAGTGGCTTTTACAGAAGCAAATCAAGCGAATAAAAAAGAAATTTATAGATTTTCAGTTCTCTCCCCAGCTCACCGAGTAATGGATTTCTTTCGTTTGGGCATTGCTAAACCGTCATCATGTTTGGAACATCGACGAAAGCAAACAAGCGAGCGAGAAGTATTGAATTCCCGTAAATAATACGAATCGATCCCTATCAGTGAATCCAAAGAAGTGCTTAGTCTTCATTCCCGGGATGAATCAACATCAGTATTATCTGCTTAATTGTTAACTTACGCCTGATTAAATACAATGAGGGAACAAGAAACATTTTGCTTTTTGGGATTTCTACCTGAGCTTGCATGTGCAGCCTTCGTCCCTCTTTCAAAACGTTGAGCCGTCGTGTTTGAGCTTCTGTACGTATCATCGACAGGGATGCTCGATATCTTTTGTTCTCTGCCATCCGTTGTTGTCAACGTGAGTACACAGAAAAAATCCAATTTGTCAAATAAATATTATTTTCGTTCAAGAGAAATATTTCTCTTTGCTGAAATATTTGTTTATGCATCGACAATATGAAAGGATGAATGAAAATTTAATAAAAAGAGAGCGCTCTGACTTGAAGTTTAATATTTTTTGTTGGGCTGATTGAAGTTGATTGAGACTGCTCGGGTTTTTTGTGCATGCAACGGTTTGAAGTGCCGTCAATTGCCTCGGAAAATGTTTTAATCTTTTTCAGTTTTGTTTCAGGAAAAATAATTGAACAAATAATCGGAGAAACTTTGGCAAGCTCCGCTTCATTTTCCCATAAGAGTCGGCGGCGGTGGATATGTGGGAAAGCAATTTTGAAGCGATTAAATTGTGTTCGCTCATCGCTTTGCCAGAGACGAGCGGTTGCCGCAACTACAAACTAACAAGAACAAAAGTTATAAATCTTGCAAGCAACGACGAGACCCAAAGAAAGCGATTAAATCGAAATTGTAAACTTTTCTCCTCATCGTTTAATTCTTCATATATGATTCATTATCTTTTCGTTTGCTCGGCAAACTTTTGTCGAAGAAACACAAACGATTCTGAACATTTCAATTCGAATAATGAGGCATAATGATCATCGTCGTCGGCGTCGTAGCTCGGAGAAATTTTTAAATCTTTTATGAATATTTTAAATTTCATGCGGACGGAATTTTTATAACTTTATTATATCAATTAGTCAAAAGCTAATCCCCCACTTTGCCATTGAAGATTCAATTTTCTAAAGCAACTCCAAAGCTCCTCACCAATTTCTCGATCGTAAAGCGAGCGAGAGATTATGGAATGCATATTCAACAGAAGCGAGCAGCACTTCCAAAGAATTATGCATGAAAAGAGTTTTCTAGTGAAATTAAAATCGTTTCTGCCTGCTATTGGAACCGAATATATTTGGGGATTAAAACCATTCTCTCGTCCGCCTAAGCGTTCGTTTAACAGCATTATTCTCCCGAAGCCGACTCCAGCTACGGAGGATAAAAGTTTGAAGTGTTTTCTTTCTATGCAAATGCCGACAAAACCTCCGACAGAATTTTCTTTCTTGCCACTGCCGAGTTCCTCTCAATTTTCCTCCGGAACGTTAGCGAATGGGCGAGGTAGAGCGGTTGGCAAAGCACATAATTTTTCATTATTTAAAACTGGCAGAAAATAATATTGCACGTTCCATTCTCGTGCAAATGGAAAATTATAGTTTTAAAACATTCATTTTGAGCGAAAATCGTTTGCGGGTGGCTATAGCAGTCATGCATAAGGACAAAGCTGTAATATTGACAGTTGCAGCGACACCTGAGCCAGCTAGTTGTTCCCTTGGAAAGAGACGAAGCTATCTGAATCCTACATTAGCTCGAAATCCGCAAGCCTATTACAGCTAGCCACCCTCGTCAGGCGAACGTGAAAAAGGATATTGCAGGATTGTTTAATGCAAAACTGTAGAGCGAGAGTTGTGGATAAAGTTTTCCTCCTTTTTTGCGGAAATTCCTAAAGTTTAATCTTCTCTCCACTACTGCTCCGGTCTGCGAATTTCCACGTCTTATGAGAAGTACGGCAGCCAGTGAATTTCAATGCTAAAGACATACTCCATAACATCATCCATATGCTCTTGAGTACATAGTCTACGTTTAATTGAACCATTAATTTTAGTTTTTCACTCGCTAATTTATGTTTGTTATCGCAGATGGAAGATTCGGGTGTATAAAATCGATGGAGGAGCTGCGCTAGACGTGGAGTTGAGACGTAAAGCGAGGGCTCATTAGAAAGTGAGAAAATGGAAAACGCGAATGCTAATTTTCCCGGTGATTCATCCGAAAGAAAAACAACGCAGAGTGAAATGCCGAGGCGCACGATGAAAGGAGAATTTTTCGTTGTCGTGTCAAAAGCACACATTTATCATAAATCTCTCGAAACCCTTTCTTCCTCGCCCCCGCCTCGACAAACAAAGCGGCTCGTGGAAAATTATTCTAACAATTGTGTTTTATTTAATTACGGCCTTCGCATGTATGCGAGCGAGTTTCCATTGCACACACAACGCTGATAATTTCTCCATTCGTCCCGAGGTAAACGCGGTCTCAGACGGTGATGAATAGCGGCGTAGGCAAAGAATGCAAAGCAATTTTTCCTTTCGGAATGGAAAACCACAAAAAGGGGAAAAGTCTGCTGTTGCATGAAAGGAACGACAGAATGATAAAGTTTCCAGCTCGGATATCGTTCGTCTATCGTTCATTCAATCTATTGTTTGTTTCAAGCGCCTTTCATCCGCTCCTCGAGTCGCTTTTTTCATCGTCCCCGCAAAGTAAACATTCGAGCCTATTAATTTTATGATATTTGCATTTTCATCGTTCATTACATTTGACACGCACTTGAATAATTAATTTAAAATGGGAATGCTGTGTCTGTCTGTCGCGTAAGTTGAGCGAGAACGGAAGCAGCTAGAAACTTCTAGTTTTCGCCAGTCGATAGAGTATTTCACTGGCTCCACCGAGTTCGAAGATGAGCCTGATCGGCTGCTTCCTTCTGGGGTAAACCAGGGAAGTTGTGCTGGAAGGTCCACAAAAAATCAACTTTTCTTCGATTTTCTCGCTGAAAACGACGGAATTGATAGCTCGTGTGTTCGGATGAAATGTTCCTTAGCTCAAGACGAATTCACAGATACCAAATTCAAGGTGCTGCGCCTAAAGCTGATCGAGCTAGTGAAGCCACCGAAGAAACTTGACGTTTCTTCGATTTTTCAAATCTTTTTGTTCAGAATCTTGCTTGAATGAATATTTCTTGCTTCAAGATAGATTTACTTATGACTCAAGAACAAGGCGCTGGGCCCAAAGCTGATCGAGCTGGTGAAGCCACTAAAGAAACTTGACATTTCTTCGATTTTTCAAGACTTTTAGTTCAGAAACTTGCTTGAATGAATAATTCTTGCCTCAAGATAGATTCATTAATGACTCAAGAACAAAGCGCTGGGCCCAAAGCTGATCGAGCTGGTGAAGCCACTAAAGAAACTTGATATTTCTTCGATCTTCAAGACTTTTAGTTCAGAAACTTGCTTGAATGAATATTTCTTGCTTCAAGATAGCTTCACTGATGGCTCAAGAATAAGGCGCTAGGCCCAAAGCTGATCGAGCTGGTGAAGCCACTAAAGAAACTTGACATTTCTTCGATTTTTCAAGACTTTGAGTTCAGAAACTTGCTTAAATGAACATTTCTTGCTTCAAGATAGATTCATTAATGACTCAAGAACAAAGCGCTGAGTCCAAAGCTGATCGAGCTGGTGAAGCCACTAAAGAAACTTGATATTTATTCGATTTTTCAAAACTTTCTGTTCAGAAACTTGCTTGAATGAATAATTCTTGCCTCAAGATAGATTCATTAAAGACTCAAGAACAAAGCGCTGGGCCCAAAGCTGATCGAGCTGGTGAAGCCACTAAAGAAACTTGATATTTCTTCGATCTTCAAGACTTTTAGTTCAGAAACTTGCTTGAATGAACATTTCTTGCTTCAAGATAGATTCACTTATGACTCAAGAACAAAGCGCTGGGCCCAAAGCTGATCGAGCTGGTGAAGCCACTAAAGAAACTTGATATTTATTCGATCTTCAAGACTTTTAGTTCAGAAACTTGCTTGAATGAACATTTCTTGGCTCAAGATAGATTCATTAATGACTCAAGAACAAAGCGCTGGGCCCAAAGCTGATCGAGCTGGTGAAGCCACTAAAGAAACTTGATATTTATTCGATTTTTCAAAACTTTCTGTTCAGAAACTTGCTTGAATGAACATTTCTTGCTTCAAGATAGATTCACTTATGACTCAAGAACAAAGCGCTGGGCCCAAAGCTGATCGAGCTGGTGAAGCCACTAAAGAAACTTGATATTTATTCGATTTTTCAAGACTTTTAGTTCAGAAACTTGCTTGAATGAACATTTCTTGCTTCAAGATAGATTCACTTATGACTCAAGAACAAAGCGCTGGGCCCAAAGCTGATCGAGCTGGTGAAGCCACTAAAGAAACTTGATATTTATTCGATCTTCAAGACTTTTAGTTCAGAAACTTGCTTGAATGAACATTTCTTGGCTCAAGATAGATTCACTTATGACTCAAGAACAAAGCGCTGGGCCCAAAGCTGATCGAGCTGGTGAAGCCACTAAAGAAACTTGACATTTCTTCGATTTTTCAAGACTTTTAGTTCAGAAACTTGCTTGAATGAACATTTCTTGCTTCAAGATAGATTCACTTATGACTCAAGAACAAAGCGCTGGGCCCAAAGCTGATCGAGCTGGTGAAGCCACTAAAGAAACTTGATATTTATTCGATTTTTCAAAACTTTCTGTTCAGAAACTTGCTTGAATGAATAATTCTTGCCTCAAGATAGATTCATTAATGACTCAAGAACAAAGCGCTGGGCCCAAAGCTGATCGAGCTGGTGAAGCCACTAAAGAAACTTGATATTTATTCGATTTTTCAAAACTTTTAGTTCAGAAACTTGCTTGAATGAACATTTCTTGGCTCAAGGTAGCTTCACTGATCACTCAAAATCAAGGCGCTGGGCCCAAAGCTGATCGAGCTGGTGAAGCCACTAAAGAAACTTGACATTTCTTCGATTTTTCAAGACTTTTAGTTCAGAAACTTGCTTGAATGAACATTTCTTGCTTCAAGATAGATTCACTTATGACTCAAGAACAAAGCGCTGGGCCCAAAGCTGATCGAGCTGGTGAAGCCACTAAAGAAACTTGATATTTCTTCGATCTTCAAGACTTTTAGTTCAGAAACTTGCTTGAATGAATAATTCTTGCTTCAAGATAGATTCACTTATGACTCAAGAACAAAGCGCTGGGCCCAAAGCTGATCGAGCTGGTGAAGCCACTAAAGAAACTTGACATTTCTTCGATTTTCAAGACTTTTGTTCAGAAACTTGCTTGAATGAATATTTCTTGCTTCAAGATAGATTCACTTATGACTCAAGAACAAAGCGCTGGGCCCAAAGCTGATCGAGCTGGTGAAGCCACTAAAGAAACTTGATAATTCTTCGTTCTTCAAGACTTTTAGTTCAGAAACTTGCTTGAATGAATAATTCTTGCTTCAAGATAGATTCATTAATGACTCAAGAACAAGGCGCTGGGCTCAAAGCTGATCGAGCTGGTGAAGCCACTAAAAAAACTTGACATTTCTTCGATTTTTCAAGACTTTTAGTTCAGAAACTTGCTTGAATGAATATTTCTTGCTTCAAGATAGATTCACTTATGACTCAAGAACAAGGCGCTGGGCTCAAAGCTGATCGAGCTGGTGAAGCCACTAAAAAAACTTGACATTTCTTCGATTTTTCAAGACTTTCAGTTCAGAAACTTGCTTGAATGAACGTTTCTAAGCTCTGAGCAGTTTCTCTGATTAGCCAAGCTGATTAGCGAAGCTGAACATCGATTTGTATATAAATATCAAAATGTACCAACACCCTATTGGAGGGCAGGAGAAAAAGCCCTTTAATCAAACGCGACGCGCGAAGATTAACGTATCTCTTGTTTATTCTTTCCCAAAGTAAACATTCGAGCCTATTAATTTTATGATATTTGCATTTTCATCGTTCATTACATTTGACACGCACTTGAATAATTAATTTAAAATGGGAATGCTGTTCATTGTTGAACAATGAAAGGAAGGAATTAACATCACAACTTAAATGGTTGACAATAAAACGCACTCGCTCGAGGATCCCTCAGTCCATCATTAACCTCGAGCGGATCCGGAGGGGAAACAGTCGAGAGCGATGAGCAAATAAAAAGTTTGATTTCGTTTTTACAATGGAACATTCCGACCTGACCTTGCTCTTCTTCATGTGGAGAAACTGGCCAAAGTCACTCTTTACCTTCCGAACGGCCTTTCCGGTCTTTTTCATCACAACTCCACCCAAAGTCGAATGGACAGAGCTTAAATCAATATTTGCTGAGACAATTAAAAGTTGAATTGAGTTCTCCATTACGAATCTGTAGAGATTCTTGCTTAACCTTTACGGTTGTCTCGATAAACATTCCATGGCTAATTGCCATCATTAGAGAAGGATGGAAGCGCATGGAACCGACATTAACATGCAAAATTATGCAACGGCTGCACAATAAAGCTCAACGATGACACTCGGGGCCTTCCATTTAATTAAAATGAATTCATTTCGAGGAGTTCAATCGAATTTGTGTAAAAGAGCGGAAACAAATTGCCAGCGAGTTTTCCGAATTACTATCGAGCGAACAACAAACATTTCAGCTGTCAATTAATGCAATTTTGCTACGGAATGCGAATGTTTCACTCTACTCGGCTTTGATGGCTCGCTTTAATGTTCTCCTCTGCCAACAAAGTCAATAAGCTATAAAGGCTCGCAGATATTTCTTCGCTCGTCTAATAAATGTATTAATTAAACAACCGGTTTCGCTGATTATTTTTTTAAACGCGTTACGATGCGAGTGAGGCGAGAGAGAAGAAAGAAATATCTTCAGCCCGAGATACGAATCAATTTCCTAATGAATTAATTAGCAACTTAAGCAGTCCGTAAACTTGTTAATATCGAATCACATGGCACGCTGAGTCAGCCCAACGCTGCCGACTGATGTGCAGAAATTGAACGCTTGACATTTCGACCGAGCAACTAGTTTCGGACTGCTGACACCATCGGACAGTTTAGTTTTATTTGCGCACTCGAGTGTTTGCAGACCATTCGGCCACGTTTTTCAGGAAAATGTTTCTATTTAGCCTCAGTTGCCCTTTTTTTTCGGGTGTTTGTTGAATCTACACAATAGTTTTACACATCTCGACACCATCTGGCGTAGTTTTATTTCGAGGAAGATGAACAAATTGTTCTTCTCCACTCGGTCGCCTCTTCCTATGCTGACTCTTTCGCTCTATGCGATGTTATTCATTCATTTACCAAAATAAACACTTTTATGACATTTTAAACAGATTCTGTTTGGATGTTTCTCTTGCCACTGCGTAGCTCGAATCTAAATTAATCAGAAAGTCTTCAGTCCTTCCCTCACTCGACAGTTGTGCTCGCTCCCTCCAAGTGCCTTCCTTGAAGTTTTTCGAGAAACTGTTATTTGCCCTTATAATTGCTACAAACCGAAACTCCTCTAACTGGTGGAACTGACATCGAGACGTTAATTAGTGTGAAAGACATAAAGACAAGTTTCTCCTCTCCATCGATTAGAATTCGTCTCGAAAGAAATTCGAAACACTTACGGCTTGTTAGCGGAACACACAGAGAAGTTTTATTTTCGACGACCTCAGCGTAAACATTTCTCCAAGGCTTCCATGAATGATTAACAGATCGTTGTCTCTTTCATCTCTCGGTTGGCGTTTTTGTTTCGCTTCGGACGAAAAGCTAATTCGAGGGAACGGCCGCAAGTGAAAACCAGTAAGCAGAGTCAAGAGGAGACGGTTTATAGACATCATAATGCGAGATCTGGCAAATGTTTCTTTCTTCCAGCTTTTTGTGGCTCGAGAAGATCTTTAACTGTTTATGTTTCACATAATTTCATTTGTATAGATCATCTCTCTCTTTACTGATCGTTCCATTTCGTGCGAACGATGCAGAAGTCAAATGATTTACGTCCCAGCTCGAATATTTGGTTAGCATAAACGTTAAGCCGCGACCTCAGCGCCGAAACTTTTCCCTTCGGGGGGATTGCGATGCCATGACTGTGAGAATCATGAAAGAGAAAATCATAAAATCTGCCTCCGACGTTTTTATAATTCTTTGATTGAAAAATTGCTCGGCCGACACGACAGAGCTGAAGCTTCTTGATCGTAAACGAGCGCTTAAAAGAAACGCGCGTCTGGACCTGCAAATCAAGTTGACTTTGAAACACATAAAATCTTTGTGTACATTCTTCCTCGTCTCTCAAGCGACTGGACGAGGCTCTCGTTAGAGTGTGTTAACCCATTTACAAAGCGATGTTTATTATTCAATTTAACGAAAATTAGTATAATTTGAGTCATTCTCGGCAGTTTGATGTTGCTCATTCCTTCTCACTCCGGCAGTCTCGCATTCGTTACAAACTAAGCGACTTTAAAACGCAACTAACGGCGAAGATGATTGAAAGACAAGACGACGATGAGGTTTCAAAGATCGAAAGTCTCTCGCTGGCAAACGATCGCTCAGTGAGTGCGAAGACGCTGAAAGACATTCCAACGGAAATCATTAAAATATTGAACGATTTGTCAGTAGATTGATCGTCTTGCTTCTCCCTCTACCGCTTCTTTCGCGCATCATCAACTCAGATGGCGAACGAGGCACAAACAAAATTGTTATTTAAATTAAATTAACATCAATTTTCAGACAGCAGTTAATTCTTAAATAAATTGCCCGAGCAGTCGTTCGAGCGCGCAACTTTAAACTCTCTCGTGTTGTTTGATTTTATTACAAGCACTCAAAGTCAGCATCATGCAGGAATCGCCATAAATTTGTTCGGAGCATTCGACTTTTGCTCCAACATGATCGCTCTGTTACGTTTATCGCTCTTTCTTGGCCGTAATGGGAATTTTTATTCGGCGGTCCGGCACGAAAACCATTTCGAGTAATTTTCGACCGTGCTTTAGAGCAGCGAAACTTTTTTAATTAAATCCAAACCATAATTAATCTGACATCCAAACAGATTTCCTTAACATTTTTGCGTGCGCTCTCTGCCTTCGCTCTTCTTGCGTAGTGGAACAATTACGATTTCCTTCTTGATTTTTCTGGGGTTGCGTGAAGAGTGAAAGCGAAAGGAAATCTGGAGGAAATATTAAAACATCTTTCGGCCTTCCTATCAAGCTACACGATTTCCATTCCAATTGCCTGCATTGTTTCGCAGCTTTTCCTTTCGTTTTCTTCTTGAATGGAAAAGGATTTTCCTCAGTTTAATTAAAACGATAAAGCAACACGCTCGTATCAAATTAAGTAAAATGGTTTTGACCGAAGTTTCCGAGGCTTCAACAGCGTAAACGTGAATCGGACCTTACGATTCTCACCACTGAAAATACAAACAGTCAGACACAGCTGCTAGCTCCAGGCTTGCAAGCTACCACAGACTTCAAAACTTTGATCGGTCAGCTTACAAATAAATCTCCGATTTCCATTCAAATTTTCCTCATAAATTTTAAAATTTCCCGGAAAATCAGTTTCCATCTCTCTCACTGTCTTCCTTCTTCTCTTTGCTTTTCTCATTATAAAGGCAAATATATACAACACAGCCGCCAGACTAAAATCATACAATTAATGTTCTTCTTTGAGGAGAACGTCAGAGTGAAAAATGTTCAAGGAGAAAAGAATGTTGAGCTTGCACGCTCCCGGTCAGTTCCGGGGAAGAAGCTTCGTGTCTCGATGCTTCGAGAGCTTCCGACACTGTCTCATTAATCACCTGGAGCACCCGTGAACTTGAGCGTGCACGAGAAAAATTTAAAATCAGCATATTTTTCAATGAGCACGAGAAAGAAAGAAGGAAACTTTTTTTCCGCACAAAGGAGCTTCGCCTTCACCGCCAGCGCGAAGTGCGAGCAAGCGAAAAGGAAAATTTATTTTCTTTATTGTTATTTTACGCCAAAATGCTTTTCTCTCCATTCTCAATTCCTTAATTTTAATTTTGCGTTCCCGCTGCCGGTGTGTTTGTGTTTAAGGCAAGCGAACGAGCGAGCAAACAAGCACAGTTCTTGATTTCCACCGTTTTGCCTCATAATTATTTTGATGAAGATGAATTAGATGTTTTTGTTTTGTTTCGCCTCGCATTCGTTCCGTCTTGCCTGGCACACACAGTGAGAGAGAAAATGTTTTCCCATTGGCACGAGGAGATAGATGATGATGGTTAGCGAAACACCATCAAAATCTACATTAATTTTCTCTTAGCTGGAAAAATTTCCTTCGCCTTCGTCTTCTTGCTCGCCTCCTCGCAAGGAGCGGCGTCGGCGGTAAAGAGGCCACATTTAAATTGCTGAACATTCTCTCCATCTTGCCGCCGCCGCCTCGTGAGCAAACAAAGCGGAATGCGGCAGTGGGGAGATGCGGTCGCCTTTTATCGCTCTTTTAACGACTCCAAGCCCTGCACCATTTGCAAGAAATTAAGCGTAAAAACGAGACGTCATTTGCACAAATAACCTGTGCGTGTTGAGCGGAGCGAGCAGAGCAACCTGCGAATTATTTCTCCGTGTGCAGCTTTCATGGGGCGGCAGGCTTTCCACGTTATTTATTTCCACAGCCAAATTGATAAATATTCCGTTCATGCTCATTTCTTCGCTTGTTTAGAGAAATAATTTTCACGTGTCTGTCTAGAGGTTTCTTCGACGACATTGTCAGGCGTTCGGCTAAATTAATAATTTAAAACGGGGCTGAGACATGAAGAAGACTCGGAACTTGAGGGCTGATTTGATTTCTTCTCGAATATCGTTGCCTGCAGCCGTGGAAACTGAAGGCGGGCGGCCAAACAACAGAAACTTTTCCAACCACGACGGCGGCGGGAAGCCGAAGGAAGCAATCTTAACGTGTCGTTTCAGGTTAATGGCTTACAATTCTGCTCCCTCAACAAGCTTTCTCTCCCCCGCAAACGACATGATAGAGGAAAATTTCATATTAAAAAGTTTTGTGCTCGCATTCAAAAGGCAAACAGGAGCGAGACAAGAATGGAAGGCGAAAAAATGAATTTGCAGTAATTTTTTTAATGGAATTTTCTCTCACAAAAGGATCGAAAGCATAAAAGGTTATTCAGTCGCCATTCTTCGTCCTTTAATACCTTTTCTCTGCTTCACGAAGCATTGTTTGTACAGGGTTTGTTAAATTTAATTTATAGTGGCGCTGCTTAGTGCTTTCAACCTGGAGATTGTCCTCCTCGAATTAGCATTCGACCGGACGGGATTGCATTACCTTTCATTCCCGCTCGTCGTCGGACGAGGGGAGCTTCGTGAATGAGAAGTGAACTCGTGTGTCGGTAATTTCTATCGACGTCGATCAACCAACCCTCCCCATCTGGCGACTTTAAAGTCACGACAAATTTCCAATAATCGCTCGCACACACACACGATGAACCCGAAAGCAAAAGTCAATGCCCAGATGTGCAGTCGTCGAGTTGAAAGTGAGATTATCTCGAACAAAGGAGTCTTTAGACGATTTGACACAGAAATCTGTTTCCAATTTTATTTCTCGGATGTGTGTGACTTGACTCCGTTTATTGATTTCTTTCTTCTTATGCTGCCGAGCAATTTACGATCTTCGGCAGAAAAATGAACATAAAAGCAGGAATTGATTCATTTGAAACTTTAATGACAAGCGTCAAAGAGAGAATTAAGCTGGAAATGCCATAATTGGATCGAAGACGAGGATAGAAAAAAGGGCAAAATCAGAACTGAGCGCTAGAACCGATTTCGGTCGATGAATCAATTATCGGATTTAATTCGCCTTCGCTTTCGTTTCGTCTCCGACTGCTCTGCGCTTGAACCTCACGAACCAACGAGAAGATTGAAAAGTTGATTGACACATTGACGTTCATTCGCTTTGACAAACATGTACAAACAATTCAATCTCTTAAATGCTTTCTTGTGAAATCTTCTTGTGAGACGAAGTCGAGCTTAAAGTGTTGGGACGAGATGAGAAATAAAACGTTCTCAATGTCCAAATAATTTATATAATTGAAATCTTCAACTCGGATTCATTCATAAATCGCTTCGAGCGCTTCACAGCCTCCGCATGCATCGGCTTTATTGTTTGTCTCGCTCAAAAATAAATCGCTCGTCATCTCGAGAAGGAAACGAGCACAATGAAGAGCCGAGGAAACTTGTGAAATCAGAAAGAAGAGCGAAGAAGGAGAGATCTTAACATCTTTAAATGCCATATCCATGTCACTTCGAGCATTTAAATCGTACAATGAGAGAAGCAGAGCTGATACCCTTCTCGAAGGCATTAAAAAGCGCACAAAAGAAGCGCAGAGGAAATAACATGAAGGAATCCTTATCAGCTATCAATCAAATATCTCAAAGATGTCATTAGCATTTTTCCTCTCTTCGTCTTCTCCCCGAAAATGTAAAAAGAAAAACTTTCCGACCGCTTGACAATTCCTCAGATTTTAAACGCTCAGATAACGTCAACTCGTCGAGCTTCACCATTCTTTTTCACCTTTTGTCTCTCAATCTTCCTGCACATTTGATGTCTCAAGCATTCGAATGCTCTTGTTATGTCACGAGAAATGGATGATGTGCCTTTGCGGCGGCCACTTAGACCACTTGATCAATCTAACGATCTAACGATGTGGGAGAAGTAAACGAGACCTCTGACTGTTGTGAGATTTGTCCGACTTCGATGTCAAACCTTTCCCTCCTAAGTGACTCCGCAAAAAACTTTATCGAGCGGAACAGATTGGAGAGCTGTAAATGCGTAACAGAAATTTGCGGAGATTGAGAAACGAGCTGACTGACAAATCAGCTTGCGAAAGCCTTTTAACGGTTCGCAGCGAAAAGAGCGAGAGAAAGATGTTATCAGTCGCCTTGTCTGGTTGAAAAGTGCTTATTAATTTCACAGCAGAGAACAGCCGTAGCGATTATCTCGGGTGAGCTTGTTCGGCGCTCAACATGTATTTAAGCAAATTACAGATCAGCCGAACTGCCGCTTTGAACTTTCCACTTCATTATCGGATCAATAGTCAAAGAGCGAAGTCTCATCCACACAATGGAACCCGCACCGATAATTTTTCATCGCCACAAATCCGCATTTTCACTTCATTAAAACAATAGGTTCACCCCCATAACCAGAGCAAAGCCGGACTTACCCTTTTTATATTTAAAACTGTTTAATTAATCCAATATCCTTTTCGTCTCTTTTTATCTGCCGATATCCGTTAAATGAACCGTTGCTAATACTCGTTCTCTGCTTTTTATCGGCGACTTCGTCTCGTCGTTGGCCAAACTTTTTTCTATCCTTCCATCCACTTGTTTGGGCGAGAGAGAGCCAGAGATTTCTGTTTCGGGTTGAGGTTTGTATTCTAATTGCACAATGACACACTCGGTCGCCCGCCAGATGAAGCTTTCCGGGATGATTTAATTAAAAATATTTCCAAACACTCGATTGTTTATTTATCGGAGCAATTTCTCCTTTCGGGTGTTCGAGTTTTTTAATCTCAGCTTTTATTGATCTCGAGCAATTATGCCACAATCAATTACGTTGAGCTTTATTCATCGGAATGCACCGAGCATCATTCACAGTTATGCACTTTTGTTTGTATGTTGTTTCGGTTTTATCCTCGTGGATTAAAATTTCGAGTTTTTCATACACGCCACAATGCTCAACAATATCAAATTTACCACTTTTTCGCACCAATTCGCTGATTTATTTCGTTCGGGCGGCGATGTGAGCAAATGAATTATGAAAACTGCAATTTATATTAATTTTAATAAATTTCGTGTTTTAAATTCTTTTCGGCGCTGAGCCGAGAAATTATCGATAATGAATTGAAACGCACGATTCCGGTCGGATGGGACACAAGCTCGCGACAGCCAAGCCCGCCTCAGACATTTCTTCAAAGCGGAAATTGTGATTCCGCTCGATGTCTTATCTCGTCGGCGCGTCTTGGCTTCCAGGAAACTTTGTTCGCACCGGAGTGGCTCGTCTCGTCTGATGACTCAGAGCGAGATTGCCAAACACTTTTTATTGTGTTTTAATTGAAAAGAAACCGACTCGTTGCTGTCGCTTTACCCGCACATTCTCCGGTTTCGGTTTTGATTTATTTCAAACCTTTTCGAGTTTCGATATCGAGACAAACAATCGAGAGCTTGAGCTATTGTTCCTGATTGGAGATTTTAATTTTAATTGAAATCTTTAAATTGAATGAAGAACGGCTTGAGACTTTAATGAAATTAAGTGAAATTCAATTAATTTTCACTCCCACAGAAAATTGAGTCCTGGCGAACTTTTCCGTTCTGCTGGCACGAGCACGAAAGTGTTTCGATAACTTCTTTCCTTAAGACTTCTCGCCAGCTCACACACGATGCACTGATAAGAGGAATTATAAATGGGAAAGCAATTTACGAGGGCCATAAATCTAAAATTAATTGAATTTCAATTTTAATTTGCAATCGCTGCTGCGAGAGAATTTTCAATGAAATCCCATTCGACCGTCTCTCGTGCTTATAATTTTTTGCTGCTCTCAATTTCCCATGCACAGCACAATCAATTTTTCCTGCTTTCCTTCTGACCCGGATTGATAAACAATCCTCGTCGAGCTGGCTCTGATAGCGAGCGGAAGGACTCGAGCCTCAATCACTTTCAATCAATATCCTTGTTATGAAAACTCCCGTTTGCTGTTTTGCGCGATCGGTCGTCTCTAACGAGCCAGCAAAAACACTGAATAGAAACTCAATTCCGCTGTCTGGCGAGCGAGGAAGCCTCGAGAACGATTCTGATGAGAATAATGATATGCAAAAAGTTGTATTAAAAATCAATTTATTGTTGAATCACTCTCTCGTCCTCCTCTCGGTCGCCACACTATATCAGGTCGGAGTTTCACTTTTATTCTGTGCCAAACGAGGCCTCAAACGGGGAGAAAAGGGTTGGAAATATTATCCTTAATGGCTTTCTATTTTCCTTCTTTTTTGCACCGTTTATGATTCTGTTCTCTCGCCCGTCTTCTGGCTATTCAGGGTTGAAAGAGTTAATTTATTACCATGATTTTAATTAAATATGTTAAAGTTTTTCCCAATTCTCATGTGGAGAATAAATCTTAATTTCGTTCGGAAAACTTTGCAAAATTTTTGATAACAAAAGCCGAGACGGCAGAGAAAGAAATCGATCGTCGTCGTCGGGGAAACTCTTGAAGTTCTTTCACTCCGGAAAACTTAAAGTTTTTTATTCACTCGAACATGAAAATGCAATTTGTATTTTTATTTCTAACTCGGTCAATCGAAAGCTTCCACTCGAGCGGTGAGTGTCCAGGAAATTGAATTGGTTGTGCTGAGCGAAGCGAGTTTCAATTACTGTTGTTCGCTAATTGGATGTCCTGCTTTCTGGTTTGTATCGTTTATTAATAATCCATTCACAAATACGATGAATTCTCGCCGCGGCGACGAAACCAAAAGTTTCTAATTTAATTATGACTCGATTCTGCTGATTTATATTTTTCTGTTCGACTTTTTTCCTTCTTCCTTTTCACTTCTGTCAAGAAATTCTTTCTAATTTTACACGATGTTACATCGACATGTCCGCACGGTTACAAAAAATAAAAGCAACTAATCGCTTTTCTGTCGGAGGAGTTTTGGATTGCAGTTTTTGCTTCTCGTTCGCCTCGCTCACACGAAACTCCAGAGAATTGTGAAAACGGAGTAGATTGTCGCTCTCTGCCGCTCTGGCCTGCCTTGCGCATGTCGGAGGATTGAGCAACGCGCTTCTCTTCAGTCGCCGCGTCTCACCTTCTCTCTGAATAATTGTTGCTTCGCAGACTGTGCAGAGCGATAAGATTTATTCTTTTGCACAACATATTTCCATTTTTATTCTCGCATAAAACAGCATTCTTCTGTTGTTTGTCTCTCCAGCGCTTGAATGAATTCCCACGAAACAAATGACGACACAATGAGTGCAACCCTTTTCTGTGTAAGCGAAACTTCTAATTGCTTCAATCCAGAGATAATTATGTCGATACAAATTATAGTGTGAGCGAGAGATCGCTCGATAAATCAAATTTTCCATTTCATTGACACGAAGTTATGCAGTTGTATGCAAACAGATCGACAGATCTATTGATTTATTTCATGAAATAATGAAATAATTGAATTAAATATTTTATCACAAATTGAGTTTTATTACAAATTCAATACTCTTGGCAATGTTCCGTGCATCGATCGGGAGCAATAAAGTTTAATAATATAAAAATCATTGAAAATCACTCGCTTGACATAAAATTGCGCAATCAGAAATCAATCAAACATTTCTCGAAGCTTTCAGGCTTCCTGTTGCTAAACCTTTCGCTTCTCCTCGGCTTAAACTCACGTTGGCTTTTTTATTTGAACTCAAACCTTTCCACTCGAATTTTCCCATCAAAGTTTCCCCAACTCGAAGCCACACATAATGAAATCAAGAGATGCTGGCTGAATGTTTGCTTATGATAAACGCCGGAGCAGTTTTCACATTTATGATACTTGCCTTTCAATGAAACGTTTACGAAGCAAAACAAAAGCCGCTCCCGAGTGTGAGTGAGTGCATGCATTTGAAAGCCGACGTTCGATGCAGTCTCGATCCTAGAAACATAAATGTTTTAGCCGAATGGGTGAAGTGACCTGTAAAATTAAATTAAAATTAAATTTCATAAATTGATTGCTCCAATATTTGCGGTTGGGAATTCTCTCGTTCACCCAAGAGTAGAGGCGATAGAAAGCTTCTGATGAAACCAAGTTCAATTATGTTTGACAGGTGCTGAGGTAAACGTCGCCCTTAAGACTATTGCGAAGCTTTGAGCTTGAAAGTTTGTTTTATATCGTCAACAGTAAATGCAACATCAGCCCCTTTCATCACAAAACAAACTCAAATTCGTGGTTTAAACTGTTTCCCGTTGAGCTAACAGCTGCCACCCTCATCTGCCATATCAATTTCCCTGCAAAATTATGAATTCGCAATTAACTGTGTATACTGCACACCGCAAAAATTAATTACTGTTGCAGTAGGAAACTAATTATGAACCTGTAAATGAAATAGTTTGCTTAGCGGATCAGTCAGGACTGCAAGAATTTCGGATCGATGTGGATTTTCCGCCGGCATGGATCCTGTCAAATTTGCGCAAAATTTCAATATTTAATGGATATCGATGCTGTAACCGAAGCTCTCGCCGTCTAATGTAATTATTTGAGCTGCTAGGCTGTCGCTTCGTGTACACGAGCTGCCAGTTATTGATTTTTGTTGTGCGAGAAAAAAGCTTTTTAGCTGTGTCTTCAATAAAACTTAATTAATTATTCAATCTCGCTTCGAAGGGGAATCTGCTTCTTTACTTTCAGCTTTTATGTGCAGAAGGCTATCGGGAGAAGCTGCCTCGCAGTAACATCCTTTCGCGCGCTGCCTCTCGCTCTCGTCGTGAGGAAAATCAATTAAATTTTTACCTTCTGTCTTAATGAAAAACACGAGAGATTGAGGAGAGCGATAACGTAAGCAAACTTCTCCACTGCGTTATCCTCCTTAATTAGCATTTGTTATGAAAGATTTTTCAGCAAGCTGGAGGAGAAAGATTCTTCTGTTTATCGCTGGTTTACATTCTTTGCGGTGGGTCCTTTGTTTGGCGAGTGTGAACGTCGAGAGAAAAATTAAGAAACTTTTTGCTTCCATCCTTCGCGCCATTGTGTTTGCCGATGCGAGTGCTGATAAAAGATTCAGATCCGAACAATGAAGCTAATTTCATTTTAATTGGAAATTATCTGGAAGAAGGTTGGCTTCCGCATTCGTTCCTCCTCCACTCATGGAGTAAAACTGTAACGAGGATTTTTAATTAACTGTTTAGTCATTCATGAATTTTCATAAATATTTCACGATTCCTTTGAATTGAAATGAGCGCTCGAACTTACAAGCTCCGGCTTTTATGCCGCGCCATTCCGTTTTACGACAATTCAGTTCTCTCGTAAAAGTTTATAGTGTGTGGAATAAGTTCGGAAGGAATTCCTGCCTAATGATGTCGATGGCGAGGGGCGAAATGGAATATTGCATGACGCTCGTTGCGTCACTCCGAGACCTCGACGGCCTTATCTTAATGGAAAACCAATAAAAGTCGAATTGTAGATCGAAAAAGTTTTTTAATGACAAATTTCTGTTTGGTCATTAACATTCTCGTTACTTGAAAGCGAGCGTCACCTTTCACGGCAAACACAAACTAGCGCATGTTGATTGATTTACACCGAAGGCAATCCCCGAGCGGGAGAAAGCAGTTTGATAAGAGTTTAATCAATATTTATTCAATGGAACATTCGTCGCTCTATCTGATAACGTAATTGCTTTACTTTCCCTCTCTCTCCCGTTTAGAGTCAGCCTGTGATGGCACTTCGAGCCTCGGAGCAATTATTTACAGTGATAATGAAACATCGGGACTTTTGTGATAAATTTATGTTGTCACAGAATTGACAGGAACATGGAAATTTTTCCTCCCTCATTCTCCCACTCTCGGCATATTGAAACCTTCAGGAGAAAAAGATTTAATAGATTAAACATAATTTGTTCTCCCCTCCGTCGAAGCAATTAGAAAGATTGGGGAAGAAATTATTTCATCATCGCGCTGCGAGCTTCCTCCACCTCCGCTATCGATTATCACGAGGAATAGATTCTCGTTCTGCTCTTTATTAACACCTAGTGAGCGAGGTGAAGGCGGTCGGGGATGACACGGAAAATTGCGATCGAGTTCGCCATCAAAAAAATATAAAAATCAATTAGTTTGAAAGCCGAAAAGAGAAATGACGATGGCAGAAGAGCAGAGGAGGGTGGATGTGATGAGAAAAAACAAAAGCCGAGCGAATCTCATAAAACATTTGACCCCAAAAGCTATTATTTCCATTGAATTAGGCAGGCATCGAGAGGAGACTGTTACGCCACAAAGCATGCCGAGGAGTTAAAGACAGCGAGATTAAAGAGTCAAAAGCGAACGGCAATGACAAAAGCTTAATGAACTCAAACGGTTCGATGAGTTCGAGCAACACATCAAAACTTTCCCGTCATCCATCGACTTGCGATAAATGTTTGAGGACTTTTTTCGTATGTGAAAATGTGTCAAAACTTTTTTCCTCTCGTCGCAAAGTATTTCGCTGGCACGTTGATGACTCTCGTCAGATGAGCTCAACGATGCTGCCGATAACGAAAAGTTAAAGCATTTAGCCAAATTACGTCTGAGCTTTTCTCGCTCGATTCCTTCGCCTTTCAGTCAACTTCCAGTGAAGCAGAATGCTCCACTTTACCTTCGTCTGTCCACCCCGGCTAAGAGGATTACGCAAACATTTTATGGTTTCTAGCTCGCTCACATAAAATAATGAGTTAAAAACATCTGAAATACCTCCGCAAAGTGCTTAAGTTCTTAATGCCTTTTTAAAAATTCTGCTACTTTGGGAACGGAGGCGAGAGGGAAAAAGTTTTCTTATTCACGCAATCGTATCGTTTACCGACTCACAAAAACCAGAGTAAAGACTTAATCCTATTAGCCATGATTTGCTCGCACAAAAAGGGTTCGTCTTTTGTTCTCTCCGCTTTGACGATTTTGTCGAGACAAGCCATACAGGTGAATCGTCTTAAAATTGTCGAGCGGGAATTATTTAACTAAGCTTTCTTCCCTCCAACGCATGCGAAGCTTTCACTTAATTACGGACAAAACTCTTCCGAAGAAGAAATAAACTTTTTACACCGCGCTGTCTCCCGCCGAGTGGCTTGTGTGTTCACATCAATTTGCTGTAGCCATAAATTTTTAATTCACATGAAATAATCAATATGAACACGCGAGAGCTTTTTTGGTGGCGCACGGAATGGCGGAGCTGTAAACACGGAGGTTGTCATGAGTGTCAATGCAATGGTTGTCAAAAGCATTGAACCTCTAGCGAACGAAAAGCAGCAGCGACAAAGTCCAAGGGCTTCTTCTTGGAACTCTACGGTAATTCATTGAAATATCAATTAGTCCGAGCGGCCAGGAACGATTTAATCCTCGCCTAATTTCAGTTTGTGTGAAGAGCTGAATGGAAAAACTTTCCGACAATTTCCGGATATTTTAATTTGAAAAGTTTCCTCGAACTAGGAGGCGAGAAAGGCGAGGCTGGGCTGGCTGCAAAAACGAAAAACTTTGAGTATTATCATACAGCACAGATTGAAATTGAACGTGTCAGCATTTTTATTAGTCGTCTCGAACATATTCTGCTGCTTCTTTCCTCTTGGCCTGCTCTCGTTATGGGAAGATTATATATGGATGATGCAAATTGGAAAATATGCTAAGCCCCAAACTTTCACACTCGCAAATTATCCGCTTGTTCAAAGAACGAACGGGTTGCGTGGGCGGAAGGTTCATGATGAAGATTCGCTTCCATCGCGTTTATCTCGACGGATGGTACTGGGGCAAAATCAAGGTGAATGCTCAGCTGTGGACTCGTAAACTGCGATAAGACACGACTGGAAGGTTCGTGTAAATAAAGCAAACGCTCGCGTTTATTTTTCTAATTGTTTAATTTGAATAAAAGCCAGAACAAAGCATTTCTACTCCCGCGACTTCCACGAGACAAAGAGACTCGCTATGCTTATGCATCCGAGAAATTTTAATAACGCAACGAATTGCAGTGGGAAAAATGCTGAAAGTTGAACTTGCTCCTCGTGCACTGCTTCATAACTCAGGAATTTTCACAATTTCCTTAAACAAACATTTGCGTTTATTAAATTTTGTTATCATCATAAAATGTTCTGAAATTATTGTTCATGTATTTCATGTTTGCATACGGTTCAGCAAAGAGAGAACGAGTGAGTTTCCACATCCCAGTCATTCAGCCAACCAGCCAGCCAGCAAAGCTCTTCGTCTGTAATTATCTCTGCCACAGCTTCGCACAACTCATCAGCAGCAGGAACGCAAGCAAAAACGTTTCTGTGTTTATTTATGGACTTTTTCATTCGCTTTATCAAAATAAACATTCATAAGTGTTTGAAGTTTCTCGTTTAAAACTTTTCCCTATGCGAGCTTCATGTACAAACACGAGGAATCATTACAGCGTCGAAATTGACTGGTGCTGCACATAACATCCACTCACCGCAGTTGAGCATACTATGTTCTAATTAGGGTGATTGACATTGAATGTTAAGTCAGTCGTTATGTCGGCGTTTATTTATAGAGATAGCTTCGCCTTAGTCATGCATGTAATCAGACTTTAAATGATGACTTCCTCTTTAAATCATCACAAATTAGCAATCAGCCGGCAGTCTTGGTTGAGTCGAGTCAATTTATTCATGTTTAATTCCACCGAAAGCGTTTAGCGACAAATCTTTTGGCTTTAAAGCGTCGCCAGCACGACAAACAAAAACATTCCCATCGGAGACATTCTTTTCCAGTAGGCACGCCAATTCACAGACGAAGCACATAAACTTTGGAGAAGATATTAGCCGGAGTCCGCAGAGAATACATAGAACGCCTATTTACCCCGACGCTTCTCTGACAGCTTTACTTATTCATCGTCGGCCCCAAATTGACATGGAAATGTTTTTTCTTTTCAGGAATCTTCAACCTTGTTATTTATTATTTGTTTTCTCGGGGAGCGAGCGGCTCTTTCATCCAGCCCCCTCATGAATTAGAAATTAGCAATCCGATATTTAGGGACTCCGCTTGGCGAGTGAAATATTCAAAGGTCTTGTGAGGCTTTCTCGTGTCAAATATTAACGAGTGACTGGGCCAAGCCATGATGAAGGAAAGAAAACCTCAAAGTGTCCTTCCTCGAACTTACGGATCACATTCCGACTCTCTTCCTTTCAAGAAAACCGCAGAAACTTTTCTGTTTCTCCATTTGCTGGGACAACACAAAACGGGAAAAGTTTTCGAAGAAATTTATCTCCTGATGGAAATTCCCCGACGCTCGATCTGTCATAAATTGCAAAATGAAGACAGATATCGAAAGTTTTTTTCCTAGAGACGACTCACGTGGATCAATTAGGACATCGATTAAGTCGTGGGCGGCTCTTCACGCAACCATCTTTGATGTCATATCCATTTCGATAGGAAACGATAAGTGAAAGTTCAAAGAAACGAGGGAAAGGAGATTGAGAATCCTTATCAAAAGTCATCAATCCGACATCTACAGAAATGTGTTTCTCCCATTTCACCGCGCGCTCTTCTGTTTTTGTCTAACAGCAAGCTCGCTTCCCAGAGATTTTTAAACGTTGATGATGCCACTCATATCCTTTCTCCTCTGCTCTTAAAATTCTATTGTTGTGTAAAAAGAAGATCATCTCGATAGGAATCTGAAGCATACGCTTGTGAGTTCCCTCGTTTCACGTTTTAGAGGTTGTCCCATAGACGCAGCTTATCTAGATGGCTCGCGATGGACTTTGAAGCTGCAAAGCTTGTGGATTTGCCATGTTAAATCTACACAGTACATCAGGAACTGCGAGGAAAATAAGTGACTTCTGTTTAGACACAGCAGTGCTAGGGCTTTTACTGTTAAATAGATAAATGTGATCTAGAGTGGCCAACAACACTACAACATGGCGAGGTAATTGGCTTAAATAGCAATCCATTTGATTTGTTTCACAAACGCAAACAGCAACAACGAGTTCACAATCGTTTGGTGGACAAGATCTTCATCAACTGCCCTTGTCAAATCCCACTCTAGTTCGTAGTTATCCAAGATCGAGCTCAAGAATTCTTGTAGTTTCCCTGAAATTTCTCCAAACCCTCACAAAAAGAACATGGAGAAGTGAACCTGAAAAAGATTTTATCGGATCAAACTTCTTATTAACCTCGCACAACATTAAGAAAGCCCTGAGATTCGAATCTGAAAGATGTTTAAGCAAATTCATTGCAAATTGCAGTGCGCGCCCTTTTAAGTGAATTTTTGGCCTCTCCTCGACTTTGTCTTTCGTCTCGTTTGTTACGTGATGTAGATGGAAAGCAGCGATATCGCTCAAATTGAATTTCTTTTCTTCGTCCACGAGATTCCTTCCCCTTCAGACTCGGATCCCCTACGGCCGCTTTGCATTTTCTGGCTGTTTCTCCTTATCGGATCAACGAGCGGTGACTTTGGTGGCAAGCGAGAGGCGAATATTGAAATTCGCAAGCAGAAATCAACACGTCATTTAAATGCAAATTCCGTGGCCACAAATTCATTCATCGAATCCGTCCGAACCAGGAATGGAAAGTAACGAAAGATTGTGTCATGTCGGGATCGAAAATCCTCGGCTTCGTTGGCTCTGCAAATTAATTGAATCCCCGCTTTGTTTCGCCTTGCAGTTTTTATGCTATCGCAAACAAAGTGTGGCCATGTGCAATTATTTGTTCATCCGACACTTGCCACGACGCTCGAGCGATGTGAATCGAAAATAATTGAAAACTTTTGCGTTGGCATTCTCGCCCTGGCTTAATTACTGCCGAAAACAATGTTCCGCTGCCGTCCCTCTCATCCATCAATTATAACTATTACCCATTTTATCATTAATCTCCCATCAGCAACCGAAAAAAGGCATCATTAAGCACAACACAGTGAGGTCCAGACTCAAGTAACCAAAACTCGATCAATAATGTTTGCACTAAACATCCTCGAATGTTTATACAATCAAAACCACTTTAATCTTTGTCTTAATTAAATTAAAATTTCATTCAATCCCTTTCCATTTCAACCCTCTAACATCGCCACGGGAGAGGAGATAGATTCGATCCAATTTATCATCTAATTTGGTGGGCCACACACATCAATCTCTTTCTCTGTCTTCTTCGTGCTCGTCCGCCGCTCCATGCGAATTTGTCCTAGGAAAGTTCTTTCCTTCTCGTCCGAGTGATAAGAAAGTTTTCCTTTTTCTGCTGTATCAACAGATGATCTCGTTTTCTGGCGTTGTGGGAGAATTATTCATTCAATCTACGCAACATCGTTCGATGATTGACGGAAAATGTGTTAGCTCGTCTTCGCCTCGGTCCATACGAATTCCGTTAAGCTCTGCGGTCTTTCAATCTTCTCGATAATTTTTCATCCACTGCTCTCCATTCTCGCTTGTTTCGCCCATCAATTTCCATGAATGATGTCGAGAAAGATTCAATTGCACTTCTCAGCTCGACGTCTCTCGCTTCCTTCTCCTCAACGGCACATCGTGAAGCAAACGAAACATTTTTTCTCGCCAGGTGAGCAGACACTGAAATGGATATAAACATATCGATTTTATGCTTTTCTTCTTGCCAACGAGCGCTGGCCCGCTTCGCACATGATACGATTTTTGGACGATGATCTTGTTTGACTCGAGCAGTTTGAGGGGCGATTAAATTAAAAAGTTTTTTAGATCAGGTCAAGAGGATGCAGACGGAAATTGAATAAACGAGAAGGGACTTTTAGCAGTGTCGTAACGTCGAAGATTACGCGATTCTCATGATAAGTAAACGGCAGATTCGCAAGTTTGTTTTGCTATTCCTGACATAAAATATTTTTCTTCTTTGATGAATGCTCGACTATGCGCGACATCGTGAGAAATATCCGAACTCTCTTCCCTCGATTCTAGTACCACGAAACCGAGCAACAAGCTCTCATCGTCGCTCCTCTCTGACCTCAGCTCACGAGAGTTCATATTTATGTTTATGTAAAATTGTTGCTCGAGGACGTTATGCTTTGAGAATGATATAACGTCAATTTACATTCATAAAATGTTAGAGAAGAAGACTGAACTGCCACAGTATGGAAAGCGCATACGACATGCGATACAGAGCAGAAGTAGAAACTCGTCGAGGGGAGGAGGGCGAAAATATGCAACTTTGACTTTTCCTTAGCTTCAACTTACAACCACATAACTGAGTTTATGGCAGAGCTCTATGAATGATGTATTTCAGCAGTGCACAGTAAATTCCGCTCTTCCTCTAACCTCCAGCCCATCGGTCGCCCCTCTTACATATCCTTCTCTCTCGTGTGTCGGGAAAATAGTTTTTCGTCTTCGAGAACATTGAGAGCAGAATTTTCTTGATAGAGGCATGAATATTTTACAATATTAGTTTTGTGCTTTTGGGTTTTGGGCTTTAAACATTTCATTTCCATCCCAGAAAGCAATATTGCTAACCCCGACAAAGTTCACCGCATTCATACGGAGTCAGAAATATGAGACAGTTACAGTGAATAATGCATTGAGGAGTGGATGAGTCGAGAGAGGGAAATTGACTATGAAGTCGCTTCAAATGCACAAAGTGACTCATCCCCAGCTGCCGCCCTTCTGAAAATTGTTGTTCACCTTTTATTTTACGAGTCCTGCTTCGCCATGAAATTGTTTGAGCTTTTTTTATCCGTTTCCTTCGCATAGACATTTATTGAAGTATGTTGTGTTGAGCTGAATATTCCGACAGAGGGGGAGGTGAGAGAATAGTCAGAAATCATCCCTCATGTTTCAAGTTACCTGGCGAACGAAAAAATGTGTGTACATCGAAGGGCTGACTCTCTCCCGCCTCGTCCCACTCGTCCATCTACCAACAACCTTTTTATACATTCAGGAAAGAATCAAGCATGCGAGAACACCTTGAAATTAAAAAGCAGAACTTTGTTAAATATTTATATGAGCACACACACAATTTCGTTCTGAATATTGACTGGACGTGGAGTGCAGTAGGGGGTAGAGAGCTGCAAATTGCTTCCCTTAAAATTTTATTCGCTCCGTTATTGCCTGAACTTCCACTCTGCGAACTGAATTGCTGCCTCGTACACGAATTTATTTCGAAGTGAAGAATTTCCAGGACGAGAATTTTTCCATATTTTTAGCCGCTCAAGGGTTGTCCAACTCGACACGCTACGCCAACAAGCACATCAAATGCAATTTTCGTTTGAAGGTTTAAACACCTTTCTGCTCCCCATTCCCTCAACCCCTTTCCGCTCGCCTGGAAATGGTTTTTACAACATTGTATGATGCCTTCGACTGCTTTATGTTACGATGACGCTCTTGCCTTTTCTAAATTGCAAAATATTTGTAATAAAAGTTACCGAAGCCTTTTTCACTCGCAGCGCAGTCGGCGAAAATCGATAAATTTTATTAAAACTGCTGTTTCGTGTTTTTACTCTCCAACCTCATGCAAACCACTTTTTGTTGGATCATCGCACCTCTTGTGCTTTGCTGGCTCACGACGACTGTACACCTTTGTTAAATATAGAAAAAGGAAAGTTTCCTGTTATTGCTTGTTGCCTTGTTTTCTCTCCCACATTTCTCTGTTAATTCTTGTGAATTCTAATGCGATCGACGCCAGGCCGAAACTTGAAACTTCCGGAAAAACTCTTTTCGACTTAATTTCACTTGACGACATCATCGAACGACTCCCCCGACTTCCGAGCCGAGCAAAAGGAAACATCATCACCATGCATAATTCAAAAGGGAAACTGCTCATTCGGATCGAGAAATGTTCAATTTTAGGCAATAGAAAAAGGCAAAAGCAACAAAGAGTCGAGGTATTTGCTTAAAAATTTTAGATCCTATCAATTATTTAGCGTATGTTTTAAGGTAGAAGGTAAGTTTCATGCTTTTCACTCTGCCAAAACAGTCATAAAAACTGTAATAATTTCCCAAAGCTCAAATAGACCGCTCAATTGTTTTTAGAAAAATGCAGTTAAGTTACAAAATCATACAAATTAAGCAACCGTTCAATATTTGGAATGAATAAACTTTCTCGCTTGAAGCTTTAAACTTCTTCAGCTGCGTGATGAGAACTTTCAGTTCTTTCTCATGTAAACATCCGTCGAACCCCAATTGTCGCTAAGCTGCTATGAATTGCTTCATAAATTTTTATTGACAAGCTTTACATTCTTAGGCAGTGCAAAGATTTTGGTAATTCGCGTTGACGATTCTGATAAATCATCAGTGATAAGCTCTTTTGTGCGGTCTTAAAAATATTTCAATGGCAAATAACTATCAAAAATAAAGTGATAATCTGTCTTGTTGAAGTTGAGCCTGAAACTGTAAACTCAATGTTGCATAAAAGCTTTTGGCTTCCGAGAATCTTACAAGATTTCCTCCACAGGAAATTGGTATTCCACTAAAACCTATGTCACTGCCACAGATAATTTATTTTGCATTTGCCCAACATTTCGCTGCCATTTCAAATCATTATTAAATATTCATTGGTAATTGAGATGTAAATAATTCAGCTTGGATGGCGAGAAGCGAAGCGAGCAAAAACAGTTTCCGTGTTCTAATTGAAGATTTTACGAGATAAAATTTTCATTCGCAGCGAAAGCTTTTCCTGCTTTTCCTTAATGAAAAAAACGGAGCTTGGAAGCTCTGAGAGGTGAAGTTAACGATTCTTATTGGCAGGATTAGCGAATAAAATTTTAATTCCACTCGCTCTCTCCTTCGAACTAGCTCACTCGTTTGTGTAAATAAATAAATAAATAATTACTGTTGCTTTCCAAAATCTCTTTACGATTCCAGTTTAATGATCCATTTCAGAAGCGATCCTCCATCATCGTTAATCGAGAAGCAGGGAAAATTATCACGAAAACGTTTCTTCGTTTATTTTTAGAGTGAGCAAGAAGCGAAACATAAAAGAACAAAACAATATTTTGTAATTTGATTTTTTTTATTGAAATTCCTTATGATGTTTGTGTGTGGAAGCACTTGGAATTGTTTTCCACACGCCAGAACATGTGTTTCAAGAAGGAGGGCGCTTGAGGAAGAAAATAGAAATTCAATTCATGGGCAAGATGTGTCAGTCTCGTGGCTCGACGATCGGTTAGGAGCCGGCGAAACTTTGGAGGCAGCGACACAACTATCGAATGCCTCCAAATTTATTTTTATATTTCAATACACAACAGATTTTGGAAACTAAAATTGGTAAACCGCAGACATTTTGGCAACAGCAGCATGTAAAATACACAAAGCGTCGCCAAATCCGAGTTCGGCTTTTGCTTGCTGCTGAGTTTTTGTCGAGTAGCTGCCCATCGAGAACCTGGCCAACGTCCCCGGTGTGCTTCTCCTTAAGTTGTTTTGCTCGCAAAAGTATTCTGAGTCGAGAAAAACTTCTGAAGTTGAATGAGGCAGAAGAAGAAACGAAAGTTTTTCTTGAGCATAACAGCATTAGTGTGCAGAGCCCGAGCAATTGTTGCACTTTTTCCCGCTTCTTTAATAGAAATCCATTAAGATAGCGCATAGCCAATACATTTTCGTTTTATGGCTGCTCTGTTTATACTTGTGCACTTGTTGCCAGTCACCGAACGAATGAAACTTTTGAATTGCATGTTTGTGCAACCGCCGAGCGAGCGAGACTGAAGAAACCAGCCAAGTTGAGGAGCGAGTTGCGGCAAGGAAATTTAATTTATTACTGAATTTGTGGCCATAACAAACCATCAATTTAAAATGCTCTTAAATACGCTTCTGGTTTTCGCCCTCCCGCGCAGAAATGAGAAGAAAACATCATAAAGAAATACTTTCGCGTCGCGCTACGACCGCATAAATTGAGTTTACGTCGTCATTAATTGATGCTCCAAGGCGAAGCGATCCAAAACTATGAAAAGCTTGAACTTTGGCTTTGAGCACTTTGTAGCGAAACCTTGCCGACGTAATCAAAGGGAACAAGCCAGTGATCAATTTATAGGTCAGCTGGAAAGTTTGATGTCGAAACGCCTCATCGCAATCTCTTCAGCCATCGCCGTTGTATCAAACGCATGGCATCAGCACCAGGCTTACCAAACCTTTTAATTAAATTTTTCGGGAACATGATCTCTCGTGCTCGCCTCTCACGCTGCTGTATCTGGACCTGACACACGAGACAAAACATGCACCATCGATGCACACACACGTCAAAATTGTCGGTTTCGAATTATCTGTGATAATTGCAGAGGCGAGCGACCGAGAGAGCAGCACAAGGAAACGTTTAGTGTCATGGGCGTTAGCATGTGGATGCGAAGCGTGATTCCGACTACACGAATGAGATTATTATTGTGATGGTTAATGTTGTTCTCGTGATGATTCTATTTTCCTCTAAATAAGACATTAAAAATCAAATTTCCGAGAAGAGTTTTTCCGACTGGAATTATCTCTTCGCCCTCGTTCTCAGCCTCATTCATAATTTACGTTTACGATCATCATTACGAGTCGCCTCGAACATCTCGTTAAGAGCTTCCCTCTGCTGACTCTTCATTCACGCACTTCTCCCCTCGTCGGCTCGATATCTTGAAGTTATCATCAGCACGAGAGAGCGCGCGATGGAAACAAAAAAATATATGAAATGTTAATTGTTGATGCTACTTGGGGCCTCGTTCAGATATAAACAGTCAATTGTTTATGCCGTCGGGATGAGACGAGGCCTGTCACCAAACATCTTAAGACTCTTTTTGCGTCTGCTTATCGTCGTCATCAAGATTCCGCCGCGTCGTCCGCTCGGATGAAAGTCTTCTTTCAATTATATCCGGGAAAAGATAAATCTTGAAAATAATTGCGACCATTTCCTTTGTGGAATTGAAGACGAACCTAACGTTGGACGTTGTGCAGACAGGACGAGAAATTTTCCATTATGATTTTCTTGCTCAGGGAATTTTTTGAGTGGAGTGACTCGAACATTTAGCTTGTGAAATTCGTCGGAAAATTTTCGAGAACATCCTTCAGCTCCGAACAAAGAGGGCGGGAAAGCGAAACTATTCAGTTTGAGAGCGTGAACGAGTGAATTCCGGTCATTGCAGCCATCTCCGACAAACAATGCACGGATTGCAGCGAAGAAGTTGAGCGCACTGGGGGGAAAAGTTTGACGTGAATTTCTTCTGTGTCGCTTCTTGTGCCTGTCAACTTATCAATCAAAACTCGAAGCCGAGAAGAATGGCTCGAGAGATGAATGGGAATTGTAAATGTCTCATTAAGGCAAAAAATGGAATTATTATAAATTAATGAAAAGTTTAAACTTCCACGGACGTCGCTGACGACGAAGACGAAGGAGAATTTACATGAAAAATGGCAAGGCATTCGAAGGGAATTATTTCGGGCGGTGGAGAATAATTCTCGTTAGGAGCGACCGAGGAATTTGCATACATCTCCGTAAACGTTCACCTTCGTCTTTCACGACACAAAAGGGAAGAAAAACTCAAAAATCACTTTAGTCTTCAAACTTGCTTCCTTCACTCTTCAGTTTCTTGCATTGCGAGCAGACGAATAGCCCTGGAGCTGAGTTTTCCTTTTATCCTCGCCTCTCTTAATGTCTTGGAAAATTCCTGAAATAAAAACCTGCAGAAAAAGTTTCTCTTGCAGCAGCAGAACGGGCTTGGAGGTCTAGGGCAGGGAGTGAAGAGGAGTTATGAGCAAACATTTTTCAATGCTGAAACACTGTGGAGGAACGAAAAAATATTTTCCAAGCTTCCTACAACAACGAGCTGCAGAGTTTTTTTCTTGCAAATTTTCATTTTCAGGAGAATTTTCCTTGGTTTTGTGTGTGAGCTTTTTATTCTAACAACTTTTTCTTAAAAGCGAACTTTGCAATGAAATTTTATTATGATAAACAAAGTCTTCACTGCATATTTCGAATTTTTATGCGCTGAGGATGATGCATTTAATAAGAGAATGATGAATTATGTTTGCGCTCAAACTAACTGCGGCAAAATGTTGAAGTTTGCGCTCTGCTCTGTGGGCGGAATCTGCAATCAGTGTCAAGAGCTTGACAGACGTTTGCTGTTGCCTCTTGACGCTCAAGCTTTATTCGAACCGTGGGAAGCTTCATCAAGAGCCAAGCCATATCACTAAACATCTGAATGGTTCCCGAGGAAGCAATGCTTTGCTCGCTCGCTTGTTCAGCTCTCAGCTGAATGTACGGGAAGTTCTAAAGCAACAAATGCTTGTTTGATATTAAAACATGTTTTTTTATAATCAACTTTGATATTGTTTTCGAGAAATCTAAGGGGAAAGTTTTCCATATTTTTTCCAGGAGAGTTTTCCTCTTGCCTGAAACAAAAGCCAACGTGAACAAAGTGAAGAAGTTTTCCTTCCTTTTCATCAAATTTTCTCTCTGTTATTCAATAAACCTTTTTGCCAGCAGCATGAAGAAGAAGTTCCTAATTTCGAAATTAAGATTGAGAGAGAGTTTAAAAGAAAATCGTCTTTGATTTAAGAGATTTCAGCCCTTTTATGATTTCCGTAGAAAGTTTTTCTTTCGCTTTTCACTAAACTTTATCCTGGTTGAGAATTAATTTCACTAGGCGAAAATTGTGATAATCTTTGGAAAACTAGAAAGTGCGGCTGGCTCATCATCCGGGCGGGAACATTGAAGTTCGAACGATCTGCCTTCGAGATCAAACAACCGACAGACTAATCGACAGTAATCTTCTAAATGTTGATGAAACACGAGCAAGGAAAGCCGCTGACTGAGACTTAATGAAAGTTTAAACTTTCCCGCAAAGAGGATTTCTGCCTTCACGATAAACTCTTTGCCTCTTCCCTTTTCTCCTTCTTCGGCTGATTGAAAAATCTCCATCTGTCTGTCTACGTTGAGGTTTAATTCAGCCTTTGATACTTTGATCTTTCGGCTTAATAAAAGAGAGTGAAAAAGCATTTCTCCTCTTTTCGCTTTTCCAATCCAACGTCTCCCCTCATCGGCACCCTTCGAACAACTAACCGAGAAAAAAGAAGAAGCGAGAAACCCCAAATGGAGACCAAAAACAACAGAAGGGTCGCAGGGAGGGAAAAGTTGTCGCTTTTGTCAATTAGATTTTTTTATTGCGTCGATATTTCTTCCTCGTGTTCGTGCGACGTTGGCAAACGCAGGCGATATGGACACAAATAAATTTGGTCTTTTAAAAATTCATTAGCAAAATAAAATAAACATTAATCTCTCGACTCTCTTGTCGTTTAATCGAGTGGATGGCTCCATGTTTCTCACACATGGAAGACGTAGATAAATATTTGAGACGCACAAACTCGAGCTCGAGGATGTAATTAAGGCACTCGTTTCATGCTGAATTAAATAAAGACTTTCAGGTGAACTCTACCCTCTCTCTCTCTCCTGCTCTACGAGCATCTCTGGTGTCCCATCTTCATACATTGTTGATATAATCCTCCTTGCTGAGCTCTCGCAAAAGCAGGGAAAGAAGTCCATCAGAGCTTCGAGTTTAGTCGGCCACTCAGACGAGATAATGAAGTTGTAAATATTTAAGTTGTTTAGAAATATCTCCTCTCTCCGGTGCCGGTGACCAGCAGAACGGAAAATCAATATTTTTCCTCGTATCTTGTTAATTACTAAAATTACAAAGTTTCGTGTTTCATTAAAACTTCGCGACGCTCTCTATTGGCTCGTAAAACAATCTGGACTGGTCGCCTTCTTTGTTAGCCCATCGTGCAAACCAGATACTCCGCTGACGACTCTATCATGTCATACGACACACATTTGCGATTGTTGGCAAACATTGCGGTGTGAAAGGAAGGGACGGACGGACACGAACGACGACGAATAGATAAAGTTTTACATAAAATCTGAATCCCCTCAAATAGTTTCACAACAGCGATTGTCACCAGCCAATTATAGTTTGAGTCAGTTTTCCCATTAGGGTTTCTGAAATGGAACTACTCTGCTCACCTTTATTTGTTTGCTCTTCATTACAGTTTTATGTTGTGTCTTTGACGTTACATTACTCCGTCATTAGCCATTCCCGTGAGTTGCTATTAAATCGGCTTATCTTTTCCGGCGCAGCACACATTTCCATTTCCCGCAAATCCCACAGCAAACATATTTGAATATGAGCGACGTTAGTCCATCTTCCCCGTACGTATGACAAGTGTCTTCGCTTGACATTCACCTACCTGACACATGAGACGTCGAGAGCTTTTTTCCGCTGCTTCGAGCAGATTAATTTGTTAAAAGGCTCTTCCAGGAAGACAAACGAGAGAACGAAACGGGTAAACGAACGAGTGAGATTAAGATTGAGATTGATCGAAGGCAATAAATTCCGTTTTAATTAAGATAACAGGTGGTACGCAAGCAGCAAATTACTTTTAATGGAGTCTGAAAAGCAGTGAAAAATTGAAGGATATAAAAAGAAAATCATCATCAGCGTCTCATCATTGCGCAATATTTCCTGCTCTCGCTTTATTAGTTTCTCTCTTCATTCAATTCATTAACATTGCTCTACCCCAACGCGCTTTAATCGATTTAAATTTACAAAGCGGCGAGCGGAGAAAGCGGGGGGAGGAAGGAAACTAAAATTCAGCAATATTTGGCTCAATTAATTAATATTTTATTTATAAGCAATTTGTTTTAATCATCATGAATTACGGTTTCGCCCAGTTCAATGTCAATTTGTTATTTTCGCGCGACTAAAAAATGGGAGGCGTGGGCGTAAGTAACAGGAGAGTGAGTCAGTGAATAAATTAATCAAAGTCCCACTATGTTTATTTGTCTCTCTCCACCTTTTCGCCAGAGCTTTGTGTTGTGTGTTTGTCTGTCACTTCAAAAAGGCACTCGCGAAAAATCACAAAACGAAATGGAAATTGCCCCGCGTCTGAGTCGAATGGAGCGGGTAATGTTTCAACGTTTTGTCGGTTTTAATATCAGTTTCATTCAAATGCGTCTGGAGTAGTTTAATCGACGTCGAGCGATGCAATATGCTTCGATTCGACTCAATTTTCTAATGAATCATTTTGCCGCAAGTATTTAGCATCAAACTTGAGCTGCACGGCGCGGAATTTCCTCACACGGAATGAGCCGAGTCGAAGGCAATTTCCCTCCGTTCCAGCTCATTTCTCCCAACCCTATTGACGCCACTTTGAATTTAACTCAATTTCGCGTGGAAAAACAAATTTATCGTCAGTCAACATTCGCTGAAAAATTGTCGAAATTTATTTTTGTCTAATTCACTCCTTGGAGGGAACGCGGAAAATTTCTGCGGTGTTGATATTGGAAGAACTCGCGCGCTGAACAGCGAAAACATCCTCGAGCGGGAATCTCACTTCTTCAACCCCGCGCTCATCGCTCTCGACGAAACCAATTAAATAGATCGATATCACGAATCATTCCTGCCTCGAATTAAAAGCGTGAAACAGTTCTTAACTCGTGTTATTCATTCTTATCGTTTTCGTTTTCGAAAACTTTTTTTCACACGAGGCAAGACAAGACGAGGCGAGAAGAATTTCCAGAATTGTTTAATAAGAATCTTGTTGAAATGTTGCAATCACAAGGCTCGAGTCTTGAGCTCAAACTTCTTCGATTATTGGCCATAAATTAAGTCGAGCGGGCGGTGTCTGCTGCGGTCCTTTTAGCTCTTTACACTCTTGTAGGAATTGGGCGATGCCTTGATAATATCTGCGAAAAGAGAGAAGAGAAAATAAGTTGAAATTAATGTTTCAAAGTCAAATCGCTTTTTCTCCGCAAACAAAAAATTATAAAGCAAAACAAAAACCTCGAGAAATGAGGAAAGCGCAGAAAAATAAATTGCCAACTTCTCGGAAATGTGTCGAGCGGGGAGCGAGGAAGGGAAGCTGAAGGAATCAACCACACATTTCAACAGCAGACGCTCTCGACTTTTTGTTCTTCTCGTGCCTTTCCTGAGCTAACACAAAACCAAATAATAAGAGCATATCGTTCACGATAAACAACGAGGCAACAAAAACACGCAAACGAGAAGAGCGACAACAGAAAAAGATTTCAAATTTACTTTTTATCGTACAGAATCATCTTCAGGTTCTTCCAACTCGACTCGCAAAAGTCGCTCGCACTTCTAGGAAAGAACTCTCGTCGCATTAGCAAGACATAGAGACGCACGAAGTAGGTCAGCTTTGCTGTGGTCGTCCGCAGTTGACAAGAAGGTCCCAGATCACCTTCGAGACGATTGGAACACACAGCAAGACCTTTTGTTCGCTCCGTCTCGAGCATTAGTGGAATTGGAGCTGACTTCTCGTGCTTGCTTTTTCCGCTGTTTGCCTTTTTAATAATTTATGGCCCTTAATTTCACCGTCGTCTCAACTTTTCAATTCGCTTTACAGCAGATAATAAATAAACAATTATGTCAACGAAATTGTCAAGGAAATATTTCACTAGCAGTTCTCTATCTCTTATAACTTTTTTTCTTTGTTATTCGAGGGAAAGGTGAAGCCACTTTGTCTTGCCATCTCCTTCGCCTTCGGTCGGAGACTCCTTCGAAAATGTTATTTATAGCATTTTAGAGAATGTCACACAAAGCAAGACGCTTGCAGCTCGAACTGGAGCTGTTCGTGAATCACGTGCGACCTCGCAAGACATCAAAGGGAAAGCTTTGATTCCAAGCTCTTTGCCGGCAACCCTTTTCACAATCTTTCCCCGTAAAACTTTCGGAATTCTTCTCTTTGAAGTCGAAAGAAACAAAAAGGCTTAACCGAGGCTAAAAGAAAAAAGTTTCCAAAGTTTCCCCCTGAGAAATTCCTTGCTATTCTCCTGGAGACCCTCGATCTGATTATATTTCAATTAGCCGCTCGTACATCTTAATTAATCGAATCTCGAGTCAATCGCCAGAGACACTCGCTACGCTTTCCGCTCTCTGCAACAAATCCAAATGCATTTCTCCATTCCTCTGGAACTGTAATTTAATTAAGACGGCAAGAGAGTTTTTTAATGGTTTTATTTACTGGAGCTTTTTTCTTATCTCAGCGTCGTGCACAACGAGATGAATTTTCACTCGAGCTCATTCGCTATCGCGCTCAACGTCCACAGTGCAATGCAATTTCAATTCTTCCGTCTTTAAGGAGAGCTTGGAAATGAGAAGAATCTGCAATCAGTGGAAACGCCGTTTTGGATTCCCTCAACTCCCCCAAGCGAAATCGCCTCGTTTCACTCTCGTTCATCGCTACATTGTGGAAAGTAATTGTTCACAGTGCAACGATTGCGACTTCAAGCCTTCCAACCACTCCCGTGCTACAATGATTTTAATATCCGGAGTGAAGTAGGAGGATAATTGAATTAAAACACACATTCAATTAATCTCGCCTGCTCTCCCTCGCTTTCCCCACCGCGCTATCAACAACACGAACTCTCCTTCACAACCAACTTGTGCGTTAATCGTCCACCTTACTGCATCATAATGGAATTTAACAGTCTACGATGACTTTCAGAAAGCAGAAACAACAATCAACCCCCGGCATTTCGCTTCGTCTCAAAGCACTTTTCACCACCTTTTGTTCGAAGCATAAATTATTGTTTTCAATGCTCTGCGGTGACGGAGGCGAAAAATTATTTTTGACAATTAAATAAATCAACAGTTAATTGATTGTTAATGCGCCGAACCCTCCTGCTCACCGACAGTTCACTTACGCCTATTGTTTTAGCATACTCTCAATTCCCCTACCGACAATTGAACGATTTCGTACACGAGCGTTCAATCGATAACGAGTGGCATACGCTCCGAGATTATGGCAAGATCCTTGTCGCACACAGAATATCAATTAAGCGCCTTCAACTCCCCCTCGTCGCCAGGGAACCTCTTTAAAAAGTGCACAATCCAAATGAAAGAACAATAAATAATGAAAGCAGAAAAGTGTCAAACGGGATGAAAATATTTTTCACCCTTTTATTTCCTTTTCATAAATTCATAAAGTGTTCCAAGTCCGGGGAAAAGAATCTCGCTCTTCATAAACAGGTTGCTGTTGATTCCTGAAGGGAAAAGTCGTGACACGATTTTCGGAGATAGGAAAATTGTTTTTTTCGGGAGACATTTGTGGAGATTGTATCGCTTAGGGCGAGAGCTGTGGCGTTTGTCATCATCAGCGATGAGAAATCAGCTTCCGAGTATTGAAACGTCGCTGAGCCCGGTGACATGCGCCGAGAATGTTTCCTACAAAGCCATCGGGAAAGCTGAACGTATAAGAGAAAACCTTAAAGCGTTTAATGTCAAACGATTTGTGTCAACCTGCGACGAGAAAATAATTCCACACACAAACTTTTCCGCTGAGGTTTTTGTGACTTATGGCTTTCCGATTGAATTGAAAAAGGCGACGCGCGTCTCCGAGTCGACTTTAAATTGAGCGTGAAGAAGGATTTCACCCGCTTTCTTCCCGGCGTGTGACACTTTGCGCTCGATCTTTCGACACATGGCGCAGTAATTAATTTCGAAAATGTTAATTAAAATACGCTTGTGAATGTTTATTGGATTTTAAAAACGTATGGCGTGACGCGGTGCTGGAGCGAGCACAAGAAGCGAAACGTTTTTATTGCAAATGATTTCGAATATATTTTTCCGGAAAATTAACGACAATTTATGTGCCAAGCGCTTATTCCCATCAAGAATCATTAAAACGAAAGCGGAGAATTTTCCAGCAGTTTCCACTGTCACAAACGGTGAATTTCTGCCACAGCGAGACTCGATGTATTGGAAATTATTAGTTGCGAACTCACCAGGTAACAACAAACGGCAAATCTCCTCCTTCCCCGTCATCTCTTCCTTCCCATTCTTCGCCGCACAATTCTTTATGGCACGACGATTTCTTTTTACCGTTTAGTATTTTCTCTAAATTTGATTTTATTCGATTTCTGTCGAAACCAATAAAAGTTTGAGGCAAAACTTTTCTTTGGTTCGTCGTTGCCAGGAGAAGGAAAACTTTGTCGCGAGTGGAAGATAGGAAAGCGATTGGAAAATTCATGAAATGAAGTCAAATCAAACTTTAATTAAATTGCGAAATGAACTATCAAGTCGCGAGGCTTCCGAGTCCTCGCCAGCCTGGCTTCACTTATTTATAGCTTTCAGATGTTCTGCCCTCGCTTTCGCTTTCCTTGCGAGGACTCTTCGTTCCTATTTCATTTGATTGTTATGGAGATATCGCTTCGTTCGTGACAAATGTTTTTTATTGCTTTTTCGATCTAATTTCTCTCCATCTCGCTCGCTCAACGATCCCGATGTGCAAACATTCACAAACAAACAAATTTGTATTTATTTTATTTCCTTAAAAAACCCGGAGCGGAAGAAGGAACGATTGAAAGGAAAGGAATTATCCTTCGCCAGACGGTGAGAGACGGAATTAATTTTATGTTGATCGATAAACGCCATCGGTATTTCGTAGAATGCTAAACGTTACTTATCTGATAACGCGTCCCTTCGCTCTCGAGACTGCGGCGTTTGAGACGAAGCGAGTCAACAGATCTAATGCTATCACCACATTCCATCGCGCAAGATGTGCACGTGAACGTAAATCAAACATCAATAAAATGCTCGACGACTGCTTCGTTTCCTGTTTGCATTACTATTGCATCGTTTCAGGAAATTTTCAATGAAACAATCTCAACAGTTTGTGATTTCAATACGTCTTCGCTTAGGGTGCAAGTGAAATTAATAAACTAATAATAGTTTGGGTCGTGCCATGAAATTATGACAAGCTCCATTCACTCGCTTCTCTCTTCCTCCGCCCAAATCAGTGTCGAACTTATGAGCTACACGTTCGTCGAAGCAACAGTCGTTGAATATTAAATTAAAATTAAACTCAAACTCTCGAGGCGTAGAACAAGTGAAATTTTAGACTTTTATTCCGTTACTCAAGCAACCGTCAACTCTCGAGCTGCTTCGAGTAATTATTTTCAACTTTAAATTGTTCCGACGGTTGGAAGCGAACCGAACATTATTAATTGGTAACGTGAGTCACTCGCAGTTCATTATTCATAGAAATTCAACTTGATGCACGGGAAATTTTTCACTGAGGTAATTGAGCCATGTGAATGCGATTGTATGTCAGCCACTTAAGCTCTTTATCTAGACAAATTAATTGCTTGAAATCCGCAAAGTCTCGCCGCTCATTCGGCAAAGACTTCCGGAAACCCTCCGCAAACTTTAAACCATTGGATCGTTTGCATGTTTCACCGAATATTTAAGTAGCAAAGCCCCGGACATTAATTCGCTTTAACATTAATTATGCAATCGAGTTTGGAATATTGAATCAACTGGAACGTGAACTCGAGCGGACACAAACGGCGGATATTCGGTTTTGGGATAAGCTGCGAGCATTCGACAGCGTTACATCGACAGCTTTGCCATTGAGTGCGAAGTCTAATTACTGCTGATCCGCAAAAAACGTTCCGGGTAACAAGCGACGCCGACGAGAGATCAGCGATTTAATATTTTAAAAACATTATGATTAATTATAATTCGATGAATATTTATGAACAGTCGCGGTAACGCGGCAGCTCGCATTCACAAATTAATTTTTAACTCGCACTCTGCAACATGAGAATTATGAAAAAATAATTGTTTTGTTTGTGGCGAGGCTCTTTCACTCTCTGTCGCCCACTGCTCGTCGATCACTGATGGAAATGATGCAGATTTTCATCGGAAAAGCTTTTTAGTCGTTTAAACTTTTTTGGTTCATCGCGAGCTCATTTTGAGTGCGCGGGTGAAAAGTTAATTGAGCATTTCGAGAAGTTGAAACAATTGCAACGCAATAAATATTTCGTCGAAATCTCGGAGGGCGGTAAAGTGCTGAATAAACGGAGAGCGAAAAGCAATTTTGAACTTGTGAAAAGTGCAAATGTAAAGCTTCGTCTGATGCTGGCAGAAAAATGCCGGGGAAATTCATAAAATTCAGAAGTAATCGTTTAATTTCGAACCATTACCGTTTGTTTTTCGCTTTTAATCAGAAAACTTTTTCTTGAGCGCTGGAAAAAGAGGAAGGTCGCAGTTGAACGAGAGGAAATTCTGCCGCCTTTCGGTTTATTTCTGGGGATTATTCCGGTTGACGTATCACGGTAGTTAGCGGGCTAGTTGAATCATTAGTCAATTGGGATTCAGTTGCATTAGGTTTAAGCTAATCTGTTGATCCCAGAAGCCCTTAGTCTTCGACACAGAAGTTACGACAGCGTTGCTAGCAATCAAATCAATGTGAGCTCATTGCCAAACTCTTCCTTTTAATCTGCAGCTTGTAGATAGTTTTTGTAACTTTGTATTTGATTAAACTTCTCTCGAGCAGTCAAAAGCATTCGCTCACTTAACCAAGACGCAGTTCTCGAACGCTTCCAGAACGATTTGATCTCGGAGAAATAACTTTTCTCCGTTTGCGAAGCATCGCGCAGGAAAAAAAGGTACACAGAAATCAAATAAAACTTTAATGCTTTATCTTGCAATTTGTTGTTATTTCTTTGGCGCAGGCATCGAGCGAGCGAGGCGAAGTAACAAACGAGAGCAGATCATGTAGCGAGAGGAGAAGCGATTTGATAAATTTTTCATTTCTCCACTTTTTCCTCTGTTTCTGCTTATCGCCTTTAAAAGTAAGTGCAAAGGAAATATAAATAAAGTTTAAATATTCAAACAGCAATTCAACATTCCTCCACTCCGTCTCCGTCCGTGTGCTTTATTTACAATTTTAGCATTTTTTCCCTTCATTCATTTGAAATTTTAATAAGATTACATTTGATTACGTTTGAATGTTCACTCTGCACAGCTCTGCGCCATTGCACTTAATCGTGGAAACGCGATTGAGCGACTGAATGAGCGAACAATAGCGAAAAATGAGAAGTGAACTCTTAAAGATTAATTGAATTTCAAGCGCTAGCTCATATCGCCCCGCGCTCACAGTCGATTCGGACTGTAATTTATTAATCTAATCGATAAAACGTGCAATGAAAATCAATTTATTAAAGTAGCGTGAAGCGAGTGCAATAATAATAATGATGATCTCTTCACTCGCCCATCGGACGAGGCCATGATTATGGCTCATCAAAGGCATTTAAGGGCACGAAATGAAGATTGAAAACGACTCGCGGCCTGTTTGTTTTTCGACTCGACTCACGAACGCGCATAGAAGGAAGGCAAAGATTAATGGATATCGGTTGAATAAATGACGGATGAGCGAGAGAAATATGAAAACATCCCGTGGAATGCAATAAAGCATAACAAACAATCTGAAAGCGCGCAGATTCGAATGAGAAAAAAGAGGCGAAGAGCGAGCGATAGATATTCAATCAAACTTCCATTTTTATTAATCAGCGGAATCTCACTCTACCTTCTCGATCGAAACGCGAGACTCTGCGATAGCGAGCGAGATATTGTAGGCGTAGCGATGTAATTAATCAATCATTGTTCGGGCTGGATGGAGAGTGTGATAGATCATTTAGAGCTAAAAGCCTGTATTGATATCTCTTGCCATTGATTGTCCCAACATGTAAGCCGAAATCAGGTAAAGAAAATGAGTTTTTAAAGTGTCGTAATGATGATAAATATGATTTTGATTCGACAGACTCAACAGCATAGTCGAGGAAATTCTTCGCTTCGTTCGCCCACTTCTCGAAGATTCTCTTCCTTCCAACATCTCGGCATCGGATAGGAGCAAGATTCCCGCCTTTAGTCTTTGTCGGGGTAAAGTGAGCAGAGGATTACATGTTTGTTTACATAATGTTAATGTGTGTTCGGTTGTCTGGTGTGAGACAATTAGCAGTGTAAGCAAAGGCGAAAGGAGAGAAGATGAGAAGAAAAAGATTTGATAAGGAATTAAAAGCAATTTGGGGAGATTATCTTTTCCGCTCGGCTGCTGATGTACTCGCTGCTTCCATCCGAAGACGGATAAATTTTCCTCTCGGTCGTCTTACGTTCATGCTCATGTTAAATAGAATCGCAAACTTCTAATCTTTACAGAGTGAGAGACGCTCCGACAACTGAATGGCCAACAAGCCGTTCGAGTTTTGTTGATGTTCGCCATTCAGCTTTTGATTCGGAAGTTTCCTCAACAAGTCTCTCGCTCCTTGCCGCACTAATTCCGGATTTATTCTCTAGTTTGCAAGCTTTGTTTAATGTAGCATGAAAGAAAGATTTTCGTTGTAAACTAGAAAACATTCCTCTACCCTCGAACCGATGTCTCGTCCCCTCCCACCGCCTTGCCACCACACCGGTAAATGCTAATTGTATGCTAGAGAGCTTGTGAAGAAGAATAAATCCCCACCGAAAAACCATTCAGATTTATTCTCTTGTAAATTTACGGTTTTTGATGCTTCAGAGAAAATATAATTTCTGTGTATTCAACAGCAGCTTCGCATTAAATCAGACGGATGAGAGTCTTAACAAGCAAATCATCTTTTTGAAGGAAAGTCTAAACTCGCTCGCTTCATGTCTATCAAGACGAAAACACGATTTCAAACTAAAGCTTATCAAATTTCCATTACGAAAAACTATGCAATGCTTGTAAGTTCTTCTTTTGGTAGACTGGAAATCCTTTCATGCACGCTTCTCACATAAGAAGCTTAGACTTTTCCTCAACCATGGAAACTAATAAATTTATGTACCAACGTGTGTACTTCGTCATAGACGCCATAAACTGCTCATGTGCTTCACTGTAACATATTAATTATAAAACTATTAAGCCATTACTTGTGCATATCGAATTCCTAATTGCTCTAAAAGCATATTTAGGTTTTGCATTTCATTTGCGCTCTCTCCCTTTCCTCTGGTGCATGTTGCAAATGGAGCAAATTGATTGGGAAGGTCTCGTTCATGTAATTAAGTCGGCCATATTAAGTTTTGACAACAATGAAACTTTACGCAAATTAAACGATGTGGCGAATCGATGACATGGATGGAATTGAAACATTGACTTTGTCGAGAAGTACACGGAGCGTAATCGAGCAACTTAATTCAGCCAACGATGGAGCGAAAGTCACGGGAGGAATTAGTCACAACAAATTCCGCTGAGCGCGCTCGTTAATCTTCCAGCCCGTCATTCGAGAAGCGACGCTGACCTCGATTTTCTTCTTATCGAAACTTTGGGTGGTCCAAGCAGCAAAACCATAAGCATCGTTTACGACTTCTTACTACTGTTTGTCCGATATTTATGACCCGTCTTCGTTCGAATATTCATTGGATGCCTTCTTCTTCAGATGTCTTTTGTTGCTGTCGAACACTCGAAGCTCTTTCTCTCCCGACTCGATTCGACTCACACGAGAAAATCTCGAGAACTTCGAACAAAGGAATTTCAGAGATTTTCTGTTCGGAAACTTCTTGTCGTCTTCAATTGAGCTGATTTAATTAAAACGCACACATGAATGTCAGTTGGGAAAGGGAAAACTATTTTGCGAGTCTCATAACTCATGAAATATTCATTTCACATCACATCAAAACTCGCATCAAAATCTTGGCAAACTGCAGGAACACCCGACATATCTTGACTTCTTTTCTTCCTCGAAATGCTCTCGAAGCACAGATGAAAATGTTTTGCTTTTTCTCTCCATTTCAACAACATCAAATGCGATAGAGATTGCAATATATTTCATCCGCATCGGTCGATCCGAAGTCGAGTGTGTTTGGTTTTATTGAGAGATAAATGTATGGCAGACATCACGAGAGGCACTTTCTAGATTGCAACATAAATTCATGTAACCAATCATACGGCGGTGTGTGCTGCATATTTTATGATCATCACCCCGAGATGTTGGAGTCAGTGCCGTGGAGAATCGCTACGACAAGCTCAATCAGTTCGAGTTTAAAGCGCTTTGTTGTTAAGCAAGAGAACGGTGCTTGACTCAACCTGGAAATTCCGCAGAATTAATCTTAGTCGCTAAGCTCCCGATCGCGGCGGCTCATTTCGCAACAAACCGAATCACTTTTTAATCCTTTCGCATTGGAGCGGGGATTTGTGGCAAAAAGGTTTCCAGGCGACTGCTCGATGCATATTTCATTTATCGCTCGCTCTCACTCCCCAATCATGATTTCAATCGAGTCGAGTTCTCTTCAATTCAATTGCTCTCGAGTGAACAACTGCATTCCCGAAATGCTTGATTGTAATGTAATGAAAGTGGATGGAGGAGTTCCTTTGTTACAGACTAGAAACCCTTTCTGTTACCGTTTGTTGAACCTGTAGAGGTTTTAGCTCTTGGTTTAGCTCGTTTGAATGCGGCGCTGGCGCTTCAAGCGTTATGAAATTTAATTCACCGAATAATTTTACTTCTCCTTGTTGACTCAAGCACCATCTCGTCCTCCTTCATATCGGAGCGTTCGCTTCGTGAGCGAAAAAAGCTCAAAATTTTACATATCGTAAAAGCAAACCACGCAGATAATTCACGAGTCAGCGTTTGTGAGCACAGCTTTCTGAATAAATGAACTTCAAGCTCATTCTCGTTGGACAAGGCAAGATGAATGTTTGCACACACAAGGAGAGCGACTCGACTGTTACATTTATTTCGGGGGGATTGTTAAAATCCTGAATGCTCTGCATATTAAATGAAGCGAACGTGCGTGTGTGTGTTGGTTTGCTGCCTCCAATCCTAAATGGTAAATATTTAATGAACTGGCTTTTTCCACCCAAAGCCTTCGCTTATTTTTCTCGCTAAATCCACCAGTTCATTCGTTCTCTCATTCGCTCCTACACGCGCGTTACCGCAAAAACCTCTCGACGAGCAAAAAAACTGTAACATAAATACGAAAGATATTACGATTTTTTCCTCGTCGAGTGCAAAAGTCTTCCGAATCCGAGTGACTGATGAAGGAGAGTGGGAGGAAAATCCTTTTTTCGAGCCAAAGCCGCCGCCAGCATATTCATGTTGTTTAAGCCTAATTATTTTACATAATTCATATCATCTCTCGACACGCACTTCTCCGACTTTTTGCGAGCTTAAAAGGAATATGAAAAATGCTTTTTCATTTGATGTGTTGTAACTGCCAGCGCCTGAGTGTATCTGGTTAATACCATCGAGCGCAGAGCGCGAGATCCCCCGGCAGATCATCATCATCATAAAGGAACGCAGTGAATACGTTTTTTGTAACAGACAGCGAGACAACGAATCGAGCGATGCGAAATTTATAGCTCAAGCCGGAAAGTCAACGAATGTTTTATCATGCGGCAGTAAAAAGTTTAATCATTTGATCAAATTCATTAATTTTTAGGTTCATGTTTGCACCACATACGAACATCACACCGAGTTCATTTCTCCCCGACACTTTCATCCTGCACTCGAACTTCTCTCCAGTGAGCTCGATAATAGAGTTTTCCATAATTAAAACGATCAACAAACAATGGTAGTTGATGGGGTTTTGCGAAGAGCTTGTGAGAACGAGAGTCAGTCAGAGCGATGATGAATTCGCAAGAGTAAAATTATGAAAACAAACATGTGAGGATTTTCCGAAAACCCGTTTTCCGACCTCCCGACGAGCTGGAGCGGAGAGCAGAAATTAAATTGAATTATGAATAATAAATGTGCGATGCCAACTAAAAAGGTTGCCGGAGAGTGATGTCTGTTCCATCATCATTACTTTATCGCATTTAAATATTAAAATTGAAGTGGAGCGACGAGAGCGTAGCGGAATCGATGAGGTGTTAAATCAGCATGAAGTCGAAGTTCCGAAGTGAAATTAATCTCCTTCCGGGCGTCGTGTGGAGTGAGGTTTGATGTCACGGGACGACCGATTGTTGTTGAGCATAATTCGTAATTATTTTGGCTAGAGGAGAGAAAGCTATAGGGCGGAAGGATGAGCGATGGTCTCGTAAACAAGCTCGCAGTTTATTCCACTCCTCGCCCTGCTCCACATGTGGAAATTTATTTCACGCTGTGTCGCACCACAGAGAGAAGAGCGAGGAAGAAAAAACTTGACAAATTGCTCGGAAAATGAGCTTTATTTTCACTCACAACATTCAGACATCTCATGCATGATGCTTTGAGGGATGAAAAAGTTTCCCTTTGTTAAGTAAGAGCCAAAGCTCTTTACATCATTTACTCGTTCCAAGAAAGGCAGAAGAAGAAAAAGTTGCTTTGTGCGAAAAAGTCTAAAGCTCTCTACGAGGAAACTTCATAATTGGTCAGCCGGGAAGACGGAGAAGTTTGCGATGAAATTTCTTGCTAGAGAGACCGAGCAACGTTGCGAGTCGTCGGTCTTGACCTTCGAGCGGAGTCAACAAGTCTCGTTGATCGAATTTGCCAAACATCCAGTGACGCGTTCGACGGAAATGTCCCGTTGAGCCGAGCAAACTCGAAACCGACCCGGGGCGAAAGTTGAAAACATGATCCCGAGAAATTGCTAACTAATTAAAAATTCTAGCCAACATGTTTTGTTCTGCTGATTTTTTCCTCTCCTCGACTTTTTTGTGTGTTGAAACTCTCATGATTTTTCAAACAATGTTGCTTTAGCAGCAGCAAACAACCGAACGCAGACCCACATATGTATGTGAAAGCTCTTTCTGCCCTGGGATTAAAAACATTTCTGCTGCTGCCGCTTTCCTCTGAGCTTCTCCTTCTCTTACTGTTTGCGCCGTAAAAAATATTATTTATTCATGGCGGTAAATTCTGTTGATGTTTCGTACCTTTTCCACTCGTTTTTTTTTTGTTTCGTATTCAATTATTTATGCAACAATGAAAATACATCATCCCGAGCTTTTCCAACTTCTCTCCCTCATTCGTCTCCTCCCGCTCCATCGAGACGAAGCGATCCAATACATGATGGATCCGCTTTTTGTTGCCTTTGTCGGAGCAACAACATGCACATGTTCTCCTCTTTCAAATATTTATTAGGTTCATGTAGAAGCTTTTTTTTTGTTCGGGAACTGGCGTGGAGGATGAAAAGAGACTTTTCCGAGCGTCAGAGAGCATCACTCAAGTGACACGAGAAATAGCTAGAAGCTGCCGGTTAAACAACCCACAGCAGCGAGCGCGACGTTGCGATGGAAGTGGGAAAACACTTTTTGCCGCTTTTCACATTTTTCTTTCCCTCCTTTCTGCGTCACATCGCTCGTCTTGACAGATCTCGTGAATAATTAAGGAATTAGCCGAAAGCATTAGGAATTTAATTAATTTTAAATTCTTTGTTTCCTTCCGTCAAAAATGCGATGATGAGCGACATGAAAAGCGAGTTTCATTAGCTCAACCTGCCTTCACTGTTCGCGGGAATTTTATTTTTAAACTTCTTGCCAGTCATCCTCGCAAAGCTTTTGATTTGTAGCGAAACATCCGGAAATTCCTGTAAACTTTTCGTCGTCAAGCTCTCGTCGAGATGAAGCCCACGACTCAAGTTCTCGTCGCCCTCGCCTCGCTCTGTAATCTCGGAACGAGAAAACTCGTAATTTACTTTTCCGGTGTAACTTTCGCTCATTTCTTTCATCATTATTATTATTCATGCATGTTACGGGGATTTCTCAGTGAAAATCTTTTGGGAAATCATTCTTTATTGGTTTCTGTTTCCTTCTCTCGCATCTTGTTGATATTTTAATATTTGATGTGCTCAGAACAGTTGAAGGCTTTTTCGAAGCTCGCTTGCTTCTCTGAACGTTTCAACATTCATCATTCTCGTTATGATGCGTTTCAATACATCAAGCGATACTTTTTTCCAGGAAAGCGTCCGTTTCAGGTGAGCGGCGATGGGGAAACTTCACTTCGCCCACAGCTGACGTTCGATACTAACGAAGCATCGTCGATTCTCTTATAGCTTCGCTCTCGCCGTCAGGATACAATCAATTTAACGCCAATTAGGAAATCGAAAGGGAGAAATATTAAATAATTAATTTATCAAACGCCAGAATGGATTTTTAATCCGATAACTTTCGGTATCGCAGTTAAACAGGTTAATGATCAATTAGCGCGCAAAATGTAGCTCAGAAACTTTTCCTTCCTCCGCAAAATCAAATCCGATACACATCAATGAGATGATTCGCTATAGCAACACCAATCGCACCTCCAATGAACCCAAGCGATTTTCTCGAAATGAAATAAACAACCTTTCGATCAAAGTGACACTCGATGGGAAGAGAAGCTGCTAATCTTTTTCTTAATAAACCGAGCAAACATAAGAACAAAAGCAGCATCAGCGATCGATACGATTTAATCTAATTAACGCACGAAAGAAGAGCAAAGTCGTCAATAGCAATCACTCGTTTGTCAACTTTCGATAAATTTTAAGACGTCTTATTGGTGATAATAGTTCATTCATGATGTTTAACTCACCCATTAGCATTCCACGTGTCCATGTGACCTCCACCGGAGAGTTGGAAGAGCTGCTTTCTCGAACTCTTGCAGCGGCCATGCAGCGCAGTCATCATCGACGACGGAACTAGCGAATCACTCAACCCGGAAACGAAGAGAATTGGAGCGGAAATCTTTTGAACTTTGTCAATTGAGGCAAACTGTTGAAGAAACGTGATTAGAAGGATGGGAAGTTTTGATGGCGGGCGGACTTACTTTGTTTTTATGGCAAATGAGAGGAATATACTTGACGTAGCTGATGAGGTGTCGCGCCATGTGAGGAATCGAGGTGAACGTATTCTCAACAACCGAGCACATCACTTTACTTCCATAGTTGGAGTCGGCCGCCACGTCTATCACCTAAAATCAGAGATGAGTTTCTGTCGGCCGATAAATCAGAGGAACTTACAACAGCGCCGCCTAAACTCCTTCCGAAGAGCACAATTTGGCTATGATCGACATCATGTCGCGTGAACAAATAATCGACGGCCGCTCTGGCATCGATGTACAAGCCTTTTTCAGTCGGCGTTCCACTCGACAAGCCATAGCCTCGGTATTCTTGAAAAACAAACAATTATGAAGTTCACAGTCAATTAAGAATCTTGATTGACAACTCACCGACTAACAAAATATTACATTGGAGATTGTGATAGATCCCGTTGCAGTTCTGCAAGCGACCACCAATATTACCCGCATTTCCATGGAAGTAGACGAGTGTCGGAGCTGAATTCCCTTTCTGATCGGGGTGGCGGATGAAGTAGGAATGAAGAGATGTTTTGTCTCGTGTTTTTATGTACACGACTTCGAAAGGCAGCCCGTAGATTTGTGGCGATGGGACGCACGCTCGATGTGGTCCAATGTCCGGGTAGAAGAGCAAATTGTCTTGAATTGAATAAAACACGCCTAAAAGGTCGGAGATGAATCATCCAGGTCGATTGAAGTTCCACGATGAATTTCTCTTACCAAAGATTATTCCGCAAAGTATAAAGAAGGCTAGAAGACCACTGATGAAGTAGAAGATGATGAAGCATGACAGTATCGCAGCACCGGCGAGGTAAAAGAGTGACGTTGATCCGAGGAAAAACCTCAGCCACGACAGATTAAACTTATTAAACATTTCTCTCGGTTCTCTGGCTCGGCATGATCACTTTCAACGTTCGATAGTTTAACTGACAATCACTTTAGTCATAGCCACATCTTGATTACTGTTTCTCGAAGCTGGGAATCGTCAATCAATCAAACTCGCTTAATTTTGATCACTTCGGGAAAACGTAAACAGATCAAGAAAAAACGCTTCGACTTCATAATTCGACTCGAACTTGTCGAAGGTGAAAAACTTTTGGCGCGGAATTTGAAATAATACGTTAAATTTTTTGTAGAAATAATTTTTATAGTCAATCACTGAATGTTTTGACCAGTTCATCTACCTTGCTCCAGAACCCATCTGCTATGATTTCTTACACCAGAAGTCATTCGACAAGCTACTGATCGACAGTGTCAACAACAATTAATAAGACCGTAGCTTCCTTAAAATAAAATTCTTAAGGTTTATTTATCTCATCAATTTAAGTGTTTTGAAATGATCCTGAACAGTTTCCTTCTCGTAGGGCTTAACAGCGATGCACGTTGGTATGTTCTCGGGCTGCTCCATCCACAGTTTATGCTTCACACCGGCTGAATCTAAGGTCTTGTGAAGATTTTCAATCGATTCTTGGTCGGCTATCTGAGAGAAACAAAAATGCAATTCAGTTCTTTAAACTAATGCCAGGGCATTGCTAGTTTCAACTTACAGAGAGCACACACTTGTGCATTCGATCGAGATTCTCCGGCGATAGATATTGCTGTGTCAGCTCGTCTGCTTTACTGATTTCGTTGATTGCAGCGACAGCGTGGCAAGCCTGAGTGATGACAGCACCGATTGGCCATTTCAAAGCCTTGAGGAGATCAGCTCGGACGATGACGTATTGAATGAGTGTCATTATAAGCCTCAAATTAAAAGAATAAATGATTTCACAAACGTAAACAAACTTTTTTGTTGAAATTCGAAACCTTCGAAGAGCCAAAGTGACGCGACCCAAGTAAACAAAACAGTTGGAAATTGCGAGAATGGTAAGCGAGATTGTTTCTAATTTCCCTGACAATTAATCAAAGGTTCTGCTGTAGCGGAAGAGTGCAGCTCCAAGCTCTTTGTCGAGGTACTCCAATGTCAAGCCGGCTTTCAAATGTCCGCTCATCGATCCAATCCCGGAAAGAAAAGCAAGAAAATGCAAATCCGAGATCGAGAACATTGCGCCACCAGCGAAAGTGTCGATCAGCGACCATGAAGCGATGATCTTGAAGATTTTGACGAAGCCATTCAAAGTTCCGATCCCGAATTACGTTCCTGAATTTTCAAACAAAAGTTTGGGACTGAAGCGAACGCTGATCAGACGGTGAGTCGAACGGTTTGGAAACCTGTTGCCCAACTGATGAAATTTCCTTTGCAGACCTCTCCACGATCCCTTAGCTTGCAACGCTCTTGTGCTGTACACTCCATCACAACTGACAGAGTTAGAGAAATCAAAGATTGATAAGAACAAAATTCAAGTTCACGTCGTAGTGGATCCGGTGGTTGGCAACATTCTACGTCCACATCAGAGAGAAGGCGTCAAGTTCATGTACGATTGTGTGACTGGAGCAAAGGGTGAATACTGCGGCTGCATCATGGCTGACGAGATGGGACTGGGCAAGACTTTGCAGTGCATCACATTGGTATGGACTCTCCTTCGACAAAGCCCGGACTGCAAGCCGACAATCGTCAAAGCGATCATCGTGTGCCCTTCGTCTCTTGTCAAGAATTGGTACAACGAGTTTGGCAAGTGGCTGGGACATCGCGTCAACGCTCTGGCCATTGTCAACGAGTCAAAGGAGAAGACAACGGAGCAACTCTCAGCTTTCATGGCGAATCAGAGCTCTCGCTGCGGTGCACCAGTTCTGATTATCAGTTACGAGACATTCCGCTTATACGCTCACATTCTCAACGCATCTGAAGTTGGCATGGTTCTCTGCGATGAGGGACATCGATTGAAGAACTGCGAGAATCAAACGTACAGTGCACTCATGGGACTTCAAACAAAACGTCGCGTTCTGCTATCGGGAACTCCGATTCAAAACGATCTTACCGAATACTACAGTCTGCTTCACTTTGTGAACCCGGGAATGTTGGGAACGACGAGCGAGTTTCGTCGGAAATATGAAAACGCAATCGTGAGAGGTCAAGACGCCAACAGCACTGACAAAGAGCGAGAGAAAGCAGAGGAATTGCGCAAAGAGTTGAACTTGCTGGTGGAGCAATGCATGATTCGGAGAACGAGCGCTTTGCTTACTAAATACCTTCCCGTGAAATTCGAGATGGTTGTCTTCATCAAACTCACTCAACTGCAGCTTGATTTGTACCGAAACTTCCTCAAGTCTGACACGATTCGCAAGACAATCAAGAATGTTGACAGTGGCGGTGGAGCTGGAGGTGATAAATCTGGCGGTGTCTCAGCTCTGTCTAGCATTCAAACTTTGAAGAAACTATGCAACCATCCAGAAATCATTGCTGACAAGATCAACGAGGAAGCTGACGGCTTCAAGAACGCCGGAAAGTATTTGCCTCCTAACTGGGGCTCGCGCGATATGTGTCCCGAACTCGGCGGAAAAGTTCTGCTCTTGGACTTTATGTTAGCTTCGATCAAAGGAACAACAGATGACAAGATCGTGATCGTGTCGAACTACACGCAAACGCTCGCCTATATTGAAAAATTGTGTCGCAAGCGAGGCTACCAGTACGTCAGACTTGATGGATCCATGGGAATCAAGAAACGAGGAAAGATCGTCGAAGAATTCAACAAGCCCGAGTCGAGTCCGTTCATCTTCATGCTCAGCTCGAAAGCTGGCGGCTGTGGACTAAATCTTATCGGTGCAAATCGTTTGATTATGTTTGACCCTGACTGGAACCCAGCGAACGACGAGCAGGCAATGGCTCGAGTATGGCGAGATGGTCAGAAGAAGCCTTGCTATATTTATCGATTCCTAGCAACTGGATCGATTGAAGAGAAGATTTTCCAACGTCAAACCCACAAGAAAGCGCTGAGTAACACGATGGTTGACAACGATGAAGGTGAACGTCATTTCACTGCCAGCGAGCTCAAAGAACTCTTCAAGTTGGAAGAGGATACTTTGTCAAATACTCATGATATGTAAGTTCAAGTGTCACCAGAAAGTTTTGCCTTGAAATTAATTTATCCATTTACAGTTTCAAATGCAAACGTTGCGTCAACAACGTCCAAGTCAAACTGCCGCCTGAGAACAGCGACTGCACTTGCGATTTCAGCCAGTGGTACCACTCGTCGGTCAACAGAGGAATTCCTGACGAGATCCTTTCGAGTGCGTGGGACATCACCAAGAATGTTTCCTTCGTGTTTCACCAGCGATCAGCCAAGCAAGAAGTCGTGCCTGAACCTCAAGCCCAGAAGAAAAAGAAGAGGGACAAGATCTTGATCGACGACGATGGAGATTACACTGAGCCAGAGTCCGATGATGCCAACGACGAAGATTACGAGTAATTGAAAAGCTTTAATTGATAACTTTCACTTGAGATTTTATGAATAGATAAATCAAAGATTACAATAAGTTCAAATCTGTTAAGACCTAGAATGTTTATCACTCTTGAGTCTTTGTATGTTCGTCGAAGCGTGGCATCATTGATAACTTGAGCGAAGCTTTCGGTTCATAGATTCTGTTTTATTTTTCATCATTCAAAAGTTTTTAATTTCTACGTGTCGAGGAAAATTCTCCAGTCGAATCTCTTTTCGGTTTTGTTGTGTGGATTCTCGCCGAACTTCGGAATGTTCTCTTTTTTGGACGAGTCGTGTGTTACTGTGAGGCAAGGGGGCTCAATAAGTCTGAAAATATCTCCATTCTGCTCCACCGCTATCGCGCCAAGATAAGGAATTAAATGAATCAACTCTCCTAGTAGGAATTTCGTCGAGCGTTTCTCTTTTCCTATCAATTGTCTTGTGCATGTTTCTAAGCTCGCACCATGTGCAACAATCAGCACGTCACCCTCACTTTGTTTCAAAATCTCTCTGGTCACTCTAAAACTCCGCTCGTAATATTCATCGACCGACTCTTTAGCCGCATTTTCCAGCTCACTTCGATCCACAACTGGCCCGTAGCTAACATTAATGTTGAAGATTTTTCCGGCATCTTCAGCAGTTAGCAGGTCCGGCCACTTTTGTCTCAAGAAGCCAGTCCATTCGTACAACCCGCTTTCGACATTCATTGGCAGTTCATCCTCCATTCCCATTCCTCTTAATACTCCTCTTGCTGTTTGCAAGCATCGGAAAGCCGGTGACACGAAGACATGCGAAAGTTTGACGCCGGAAGCTTTCATCGACGACCCCACGGACTCAGCAAGTTGCTCTCCAAGGGCTGTCAATGGTGTGTCGTGTCTCCAATGATTAAAATCTCTAGCTGGAATACTCTCTGGCATGTTAACGTCGGTGCGAACGTATTGCTCTTGAATCCACGAGTGTCCGAATGTGAAATCCATTCGCTCTCCATGACGAAGCACAATAATTTTCCTTCTGAACGAACTACCGCCTGTCTGGTTCATGTCTAAACTCTGACTGAGAAGCTAAATGAAATTTATTCTCTGAACAAACGAAAATCATACGAAAGCTCTCTAAACTCGCACACTTCCAACTGTTCACCGTTTACTCCAAAAGGTTGAGAATTTCAAATTGAGATACAAACATCTTATTCTTTTAAAAAAAATTAGAGTTTTAAACGATTCTCATGATTTATTTAATCAATTTCTAGTCAATCTTGTCAAATTTTTCAATTATTTAAGAACCTGCGTGAGCGTCTATTTTCATTGCGTAACCGGCTGCCACCTGGTTTATCGTTTCGCCATCCTTATCTGAGTCTTTCGAGTAGTCATCGTCAAAGCTTCTCCAGAAAAATCTCTTCGAAGCTTCGTGCGTGAGCTTCAAGCAAGGAGGATCGATCAGTTTATATGTTTTGTCACACTTTTGTTCCATTGCAATGGCACCGACATAAGGAACTTGAGTGAAAAGAGGCCTCAAGTGCGACCAAGGCCGTTTCTGTTTTCCCAGCAGTTCTCTGGTACAAGTTTCCAGGTTTGTGCCGTGCGCCACGATCAACACATTGCCATCGTGCTTCTCGAGAAATTCTTTGGTTGCTCTTGAATTGAAATCGTAGATTTCGTCAAGAGATTCAGCGTTTTGCGAAAGGTACTCATCGCGAGTAAAAACGGGTTGATAGTCCTGGTTGATATTGAAGAGCTTTCCTGCCTCTTGTTCTGACAGCCACTGAGGCAAATTATCTTTGTAGAACCCTAACCACTCGAACAAACCGTATTCGATGTTCAACTTCAACTCGTTCTCCGCGCCCATTGCAGTTAAGATTTTGGTTGCCGTTTGCAAACACCGATACGCCGGCGAGACCAGCACATGCGAGAATGCGATCCCCGAGGCCTTGAGCGACATGCCGATCAAAGTTGACTGGAATTCTCCAAGCGTCGTTAGCGGCGAGTCTTTCTCCCAATGCCAAATGACCCTCGTCGGAATGCTCTCAGGCATGTTCAGGTCGGTTCGCACGTAATCTTCCTTTATCCATGCATTACCAAACGTTAAGTCCATCCTTTCTCCATGACGGAGAACAACAACTCGACGTGAACTTGAGCTTGATTCTTCCATGACCAAAAATAGACTGATAAAAAAATTATGCAGTCTCAACTTTTATATAAAACGCTGAGAGTCTCAGCCTGACACGGTAAACACCACGAAACGTCTTATCAATTTTTTTGTAATCTCAGATTATACACACAACGAAGTTGCAGAAACCACAACGTTAAGTTGTGAGGTTGAGGAACTTTGAGCGCACCGCACTTCATTCCACGAGAAAAAGCCGCGACTGTTAATTTGGAAGTCTGTCATCAAACGATTCAAATTAGGTCAATCAGATGAATTGGCTTAATTGGTTTGCTCGCGATGCAATTTTATTTATCTTTTATCGATTTTTTGATTAAGCTTCTCTTGATAATTTTCCGAATCTCTCAGTTCACTCTTTCTGACTAACATTAACCATGTAGGACGCGATGGCTTTCTTGCGGGCGTCTACGACCGACTCAGCGCTTGGGTCTTTCACGAATGTTTCTGCTTCATAAGTCTGCCAGTTGAACTTTGAAGCTAAATCGTGAGTTAACGTCAAGCAAGGCGGCTGAATTAGTTTGAAGGAATCATCCGCGGTTTGTTCAATCGCAACTGCTGCGAGATAAGTTGTCGTCAACAGAAGTTCCCTGAACTCGAGTCTTGGCCGTGACTTCATCTTCAAGAGCTGTCGCGTGCAAAGGTCCAAGTTGGAGGCGTGACCGACAATCAATATATCTCCCTCGCATTTATCGAAGCTTTCCTTGGTCACATTGGAATTCCGGTCACAAAATTCTTTGAAGGTTTCAGTTTTGATTTTCGCTAACTCTTCCCTACTGATTATTGGCTCGTAGCTCTCGTTGACGTTGAAGTGTTCGCTCAGTTCCTTGTCCGATAGAAACGTCGGCATTTGGCCACCGTAGAAATCAATCCATTCAAACTGGCCGTACTCGACATTCAACTTTTGCTCCTTCTCCAGTCCCATACCTCGCAGAACTCCCGTGGCAGTTTGCAAACAACGATACGACGGTGACACGAAGACTTGCGAGAACTTCACACCCGCATCCTTAATCGAAGCTCCCACCAGTTCAGATTGAAAATCACCGAGCTTGGTTAGTGGCGTGTCGTGATTCCAATGCTCCACCTGACGTGACGGCAGCTTATCCGGCATGTTCAGATCCATTTTCTTATACCCGCCTTGTTGTATCCATGACTTGCCGAACGTGAAATCCACTCGCTCTCCATGACGAAGAACGACAATTTTTCTAGCTTTGGACTCTGCCATGTCTAAGTCGCTACTGACGTCTATAGATTTTAAGAGTTGATTTTGAGAGTTTTTCACATACAGAAGCAATGTTATCTTATCACTAAGCCAAGCAAACGAGTCTAGCGAGCTGAGTTTTATCAGATGTGAGTTTGCAATATTCAGTTTTGTAACTTTGTATAGGAATTGCAATATTTTTCAAATATTTGTCTTGCAATAAAATTCAAGTGATTTACATATAAAATACAGTTTATTAATTCACGTGGCCTCGAAAAGAAGATCATCGCAATCTAAATATTAGACGGGACAATGTTTCAAGTGAGATGCAAACTCATAGAGTTGGTCGTTTGAAGATTCGCAACTCGAACTTTTGAGGACTTTTTGACGAAGTTTGTTAAAAGCTTCGATTGAAAATTAAGTTTTCTTTATTTGAGATTCAACGTTACAAGCATTTAAGACTTTTAACAAAATATCAAAAATATTAAAATGAGTGCAAAATGCTTTACATCTAATAATTTTCGTCGAGAACGTTTAATATCTTCTGAAGCTTTTCGTCCATCTTCGACAACACGAGAAGCCTGGCTTCAATGTTCACGATACGCGCATGGTGATCAACCTTATTCCGCTTGTCGACTCGCTCCTCAATCACGGATTTGACCTTCTTCATTATGTTGCTGTCGAGCTTTATTGCGAATGTGCCGGGTTGCGATTGCGGTTCTGCGTCGAGGTTGCCCGGATCTCTCGCCCGTTTCAAAATACTGTCGAACTTAATAACTTGCCTCAATGCTTTGTGGTAAAATTGCTCCAAGATTGATTCTTGCGGAACGGGCGAAGAACTCAGCTTGACTTTACTGCCAGTGTCAATCTCGATGTTTCCGTTTTGTACAAATTCAGGGAAAATGCTGACGATGCTTTTTAGGAAGCGACATGAGCTGGATCGGCTCATGATGATGCGCTCGTACTTGTTCAACACGTGGATTTTCTGACACAAGTCGACTAAATGCCCTTCAGCTTTGATCTGGAACACGTCGGACACGGAAAGGCCATTGATCAGGTTGAGTAGCACGATGGTGACCTGGAAATAAAAGTTGTCGAGAGTCAGTAAAAGTTATTAAAAGTTGATTAGCTTCAACTGACCAGGAACACGAACAGCAGAAAAATTATGCTGTAGAAGGCGTCGTTGTTGCGTAAATTGAGGTTTGAAGCTTCAAGCTCCCCTGAGAACATCACGATTGTCTTAATGATAGCAAAGCCTGGATATCTAAAGTTGTGGAACGCTTCGTCGTCTTCTTCCTTCGTCGTCACATTTGTGTTGGCCTTCGAGCCCTCGTCTTGGTGCTCATAGCCGAATAACGTGTAGAAACAGAAGGCAAATCCAACGAGAAGGATCGAATACAGCGCGATGGACTTCAAGAATGTAATGAAAACTCGCTTGAGGATCACCATGTGTGTCGATACAGCAAAGTTCGGTAGATCGCCAAACAAGATCAGGAACTCATACGAGCAGCACAAAATCGTAACAGCTCGAATGATGCGTAGCGTTTTCATTCCAATGACTTCGGTCAAACTGTCGTGAACTGACTTGAACTGGTTGTCGAGCAGAACGATCCAAATCAAAACTATCAACGTCATCTCGAACCAATTCATGTGGCTTTTGAAGTAGTTTTTGCACGATAAAAAGGCTTGCATGATTTCTTTGCACATCATCACGATCAGGGAGATAAGCGAAAGCGCGAAGAGAACGTCCGATTTGTAGAGCACAATGTAGGTGATGAAGGAGCCCATGAAGAAGAGGAAAAACAGGAGATTCGTGTAGAATAAAATGCTGAGCTTGATCCATTTGAGGTACAAGAACGACGACAAGACCGGGTGCAAGATGAGTGGCCGGAGCTCCGTGTTGTTCGCGATATCCTCGAGCGGTGCAATCTCTTCGAAAAACTCTCGACCGTTCTCTTCAGGCGCGACTAAGAAATTAAAATCGACTTTGATCTTCTGCTCACCCGTGAGTTTGTCGGTCTCGAGCGAAACGCACTCGTCCAAAAACTCTTCGAAGATTTCCTTGCGAATGTGGTAGATCTGAGCCTTGTGGAAAATGTTTCGCTTGCCCACGTAGCACTTTCGTAAGAGAACTTTCGTCGCTTCATCGTTGCGGTAACGAACTGCATAGTAAAGCGGAGTGAAGCCAAGCTCGTCTTGCTGGTTGAAGTCAATCTCAGGGCAAGACATCAAAAGGTCGAAGCAGCGCTGATAATCTTGATTTACGTCTTCTCCTGGTTCCTCGGAATAACCGAAGTGGCTGCAAACCTCGTGCAACAAATTTTTGTTCTTGAAAACCACTTCGAGATCGTATTCTCCTTTTTCGTTCGTGTGGTTCAGCAAAAGCTCAAGAATCTCATGATAACCGCGAGAGCAAGCTAGGAAGGCTGCGGGTTTTGCCTTGTCAGGGAACTTGTTGATGTCAACTCCTTGCGACAAAAGGAACTCGACAACGCTCGTAGCTCCGTTCTTAACCGCCTCGCCGAGCAACATTGCGCAATGCTCTGTGAAACTGTTGGTAAAATGCACGTTGCGTTTTCGGGCAAAGAGCGCAGTGTCTTCACTCTCGCTACCTGTTGCATTCTCGTATCCGTTTCGATTCTCAGATGATTCAATCAAGTCCTTGAACTCCTGGAAAGACTCGATGAAGTCTTCGTTGCGCCCTTCGTCAAGCAAACTTCGCATGTATTCCGCGTTAACAACCGGATTGAATTTCGCTGGTATCGGCAAGCCTTGCTGGCTCAGCATCTTCATCATCTCCTCTGATTGGAATGAGTGAACGTCTAAGGATTTCTTCATGAAGCAGTCAACCAGCTCTTTGTAGATAACCGCATCGAGCTTCGGTTTTGCTCGAAGCAGCAAGAAGAAAGGCGTTCGGTTGTCGCTGTCTGGGGAGTTGGGATCGCAGCCCGCATCCAACAAGACCTTCAAACAGTCTGCCACCTTCTTGAACTCGCTTCGCTTTGCACTGTTGTCGAAGATCCCCAATAACAAATGGAGGCAATTCTTGTGATCAAACTTCACGTTGATCTTCGACTTGTTGTAATGAGCTAGCAGAGCTTCGAGATTCCCAACGTCAAGGGAGTCGCACGCAGCCATTATCGGATAACGTTTGTTCTCATTACACTAAAAAGAGTCACGAACGTTAGCTATGAGTTGAAAGCACACGAAAGCTCCAAACTCACCCGATACAAATCAGCGCCATGACGAATTGACCATTTGATGTCGTAGACAGAATTCGGTGTCCGCAAAATCTTCTCGAAAACTGTTCGTTTCGCCTTTGGGTCGAACACATTCGGGTTGTTCGTCTTGTACTTCCTTCGAAACGCGTCCCGCTGCTTCTTCCTTAACTTTTCAAGCTCCACCAGAGGCAATTTTCCTTCCTCCATCTCAAACTCCATCTTCGAGGCGCGGCGTGTTATTTAAAACCAAAATGACTCACTCTCGTCTTCTCTTTGTCTCGAATCTTCAATTTGCTTTTCTTACAAGAAACACTTCGTCTTATTGGATGCGAAAGCTTCGCTATCAGTTATCAACGTCCGACCAAAAGTTTCTCACATTCAAATCCTCAAAGCTCGACCGCGAAATCTTCTTTTGGGGAAATTTTTATGGAATTCCCATGTTGAAAATCAGTCCATTCCGAGGGACTTACTGTGTCTTGACCTTGAGTCGCGACGCGTGCGCAGTTGCGATCATAATTTTTTCTTTCTTAATATTTTAACAGCGTGGGAAATCGCGACCACGTGCGAATCCATTAGGGAAAACCGTTAAGGACACGTGGAAATTTAAAAGGATTTCAAATTCACGGAAGATTTTCATCAAAAATTGAGGAAATCGAAGAAAAACGAAAATTTCAAGAAGTTCAGCTTTACATTAAGCACCTTGCGAGCTTTGATTTCTGTAACGAGCAAAAGTTTTAAAAAAGTTTGCGCTTCACACCTCGCGTCGTTCACTTATCGCCTCTCGACTTCAAAGTATCGCTTTCAACACCCGAATAATCGCTATGCAAACAGTATCGAGTGGATGATTCTGCGCGCATTTGAATACGGAAATTGATTATCGATTTTCCCCTTACAACAATAGAGACATTAACTCTCATTGTTATATTGATTAGGTAGCTCCCCCATGCGTTTTGTTTTAGTTCATCTTTTACAATGGCCCGAGTGAGTTCGCAGAATGTTTTCTTTGTGCGTTTGGGCTCGTGACTAATATCTCTGTCGTTTTAGTTTATGACAGCGTCGTATGAGAAGCTGATAGAAGAACTGTACAAGTCGGACAAGTCAAAGCTCGAGACGGCCTTGGAATCAGACGCGAAAGAAATTTTAAAAGACGAGAGACTGCGAAGTTTGCTTAAAGAATTCATTTTGAGGCTCGACAAAGACTCCAACTTCGAGCCGAGCTCCATGACGTCCATTCGTAACTTTGAACTGCTGGCAACAATCACAAACTTACAAGATTTCAACAGAGAACTTGACGAACTTAAATCATTCGGATCCAGAGATCATCACCTGATAAAGGTCGTCGATGATTCATCTCTGCATCGATTCCTCCACCGACAGAAAGTGAAATGCTACCGTAGGGTCGATGACTCGGACGAGTATTCTCGATTCAAAGAGTACCTGAAGAACAAGTACCAATCACGAAGACGACACTAGCAGTAACAATCAAGGCTCGCACAAACATTCCTTAGTAACTTAAGCGTTTTTCGTACAAATCTCGAACGCCTCAGCGACAATGAAACACCGAACTTTAACTTAGACTTAAGACAACTCGTTTATTTCTTGTGTGGTGACAAAATAAAATTACTAGACGTTCGCAAACACGTCTCAGCTTTCTTCTTCGTCTTCTTCCTCCTCGTCTTCAGCCGCCTCCGGTTCATTCTGAGTCCACCAAGATTCAATGCCCAAGCCCGACTCGTTGATGGCGCCAACAATCCGATAAGGCGGAGGGCGTGCGCTGTGGTCTTGACTTTGATTGGAGGCTGAGGTTGTTGAGTCCACTGCTTCCGGTGGTCCAGTCGGTTCAGACTCCAGGAACTCTTCATCGATGATTCGGAATTTGATTGTCTCGCCAACGTCCATGAATAAGTCGTGTTTCTCTTGGTCGCTCTCCTCGACCGGATATTCCCACACCCACGCTTGCTCTGCCTCTTCGAACCTCGACGGATGCTGCAGCTCGTCTTTTGGAATAAAGATATCGTCGAAGAATCCCAACGTCACGAAGATCCCGTCCCTGGTGCAGCTCTTGATCTTTCCAGTCAGCAGGCTTCCAATCTCGGGACGGAACACGACGTAGCGGAAGATGACGTCTGTGTGTGAAGATCCTGAAAGCAGCATGAGATGAATTTCATTTTATCAATGAAAGAGTCGATGACACTCACCGTCGACTGGCAAAATGGACGAGTCCTGGAAGCTGACGACTTCTCTGAAGCTTATCATGAGTCCAACTATAAGTAAATCGATCTAGATTAACTCGTTTGATAGTGGAAAGCGGTGGAATCCAAACCTTTATGTAAAACTTTGTTCGCGAGCTTCTTGTTCAGCTCGAACTTTGTCACCTCGGCCAAGCTCTTCGAGAACAGCGACGGGTGAACCTTGACGGTGCTTTTCAGCTCTGCTAGCACGAACATTCTTTAATTTTGACTGAATTTCCAAGTGCGAGAATTTTTCTTGATTTTGTTTATCTTTTTCAAATTTTATTTTTCCGTTAAACTTTTATTCATTTTCAAACTTATCGTTAAAAATTTGTCAAGTCGCGTTCACTTTCAACTAGCAAATCCCGTCAAATTAAAAAAGGGAATGAATTTTCGTTTCATTTAATTCCCACAAGCTTCCAAGCTTTCTGCTTTTGTGTGACTAAAGCTACTTGTGTTTTCCTTAATCTAGTGGCTTCAGTTAGTCAGCCAGTCTTTTTGCCACGGATTATTTGACCACGCGACAAGGAAAATTATAAATCGCACGAAAGAAAAACTCCAACAAAATTTTTCATCAAAATCTAGCTTTTTGTAGCTTTCAACGATGATAAGCAGCAGCAGGATAAGCGAATAGAACTATAATGAATTTAGTGCACGAGAGAGGTGCACGGCTGCATCGCGTTGTACATTTAGTTATAGTTTTAGTCTTCTGCCTAAATTTAGTAACTTCACAATCATTAAATCACAATCTTTCTGCGAAGGAGAGGAATGAGCTCAAGTAAGTAGTCGCCTTGTCAGCTAGACAGTCGAGCAGACAAATGTAGCACCAGCTAACGTGAGATTTCTATTTACTTTTTAGGGAAGAGGTGAATCATCGTTTCTGCCAACTGGATCTTGTTACCCTTGAGTTATAATCGCGTTCTAATCTCCGTTTCTGGTTTTTAGGCTCGTGAAATGTTCTATCACGCTTATCGGGCGTACATGGACAACGCATTTCCAGCCGATGAGTTGCAGCCGCTGAGCTGCAAGGGAAGAATTCGTGGAGTGTCTCCATCGCGGGGAGACATGGATGATATCTTGGGAAAGTGAGTTCGTCGTGACCAAACAAGTCTGGCGGTGTAAACACCGTCGCTCTTTCGTTTTTGTCGCGCATAAATTTGGTTTCCTCTTCTTGTTTAAACCAAGCAACAAGAAACGAGAAAATTAAGTGATGTGGCCTTGTTGGTTCAGCGATCAGAAAACGATCGCGGGCTCGACTCTCCAAAGCTGTTAGACGAGCTCGAGTGCGGGTGAAAGCCTGTCAGCTGATGCCCATATTTATAAATGCACATAAACGTCAGCTGTTGACACAGCGAATCTACGATGCGAGGTTGACACAGCCGAATTGTTTTCGTGACGTGTCTCGTTCGTGTTGTTGACTTGTTGCTTAAAAACGTCTCTTCTCGTTTTAGCTTTTCGATGACTCTGGTAGATACGCTGGACTCATTAGTGATACTAGGTGATTTAGAAGAATTTGAGTCGGCGGTGAAGCTGGTAATCAAGAACGTTCGGTTCGACAGCGATATCATCGTGTCAGTGTTCGAGACGAACATCAGAATGGTCGGCGGGTTGTTGTCGGCGCATGTGCTTGCCGAGTACATCCAGAAGGAAGCGAGCATCATGTTATGGTATCGCGGAGAGCTGCTAGAGATGGCCAAAGATTTGGGCTACAGGCTTCTCCCAGCATTTAACACTTCAACTGGCATTCCACACGCTCGCGTCAATCTCAAGTACGGCATGAAGTCAGAAGGGTTGCGACACTCAAGAGAAACCTGCACAGCATGCGCCGGAACGATATTGCTGGAGTTTGCGGCTTTGTCTCGCTTGAGCGGCGAGCCGATCTTCGAAGCGAAAGCCCATGCAGCAATGGACGCCTTGTGGAAGATTAGAAACAGATCGTCGGACTTGATGGGAACTGTCGTGAACGTTCACTCCGGAGATTGGATACGAAGAGACTCAGGAGTTGGTGCTGGAATAGATTCCTACTACGAGTACTTGCTGAAGTCTTACGTGCTGCTAGGCGATGAGAAGTATTTATCAAGATTCAATCGTCACTACAACGCAATCATGAAATATATCAGACAAGGTCCAATGTTGCTTGACGTGCACATGCATCGGCCTCACACTAAAAGCAAGAATTTCATGGATGCGCTGCTTGCTTTCTGGCCGGGTCTTCAAGTGCTATCGGGCGACTTGAAGCCCGCCGTTCAGACTCACGAGATGCTTTACCAGGTCATGCAAATGCATACGTTCCTCCCCGAAGCGTTCACGTACGACTTCCAGATCCACTGGGGTCAATATCATCTCCGGCCGGAGTTCATCGAGTCAACTTACTTTCTCTACAAAGCAACCGGCGATCATTACTATCTCGAAGTTGGTAAAAAGGTGCTCAAAACTCTTCAGAAATACGCGAAAGTTGCTTGTGGATATGCCGCCGTCAACGATATAAGGACTGGCAAGCACGAAGACAGAATGGACTCGTATCTGCTGTCGGAGACGATCAAATACCTCTACCTGCTGTTCACCGATTCGTCGGACCTACTCATCAACATCGACGACTTTATCTTCACGACTGAAGCTCACTTGCTGCCACTTTCACTCGGACAGCTTTCCAACATCACGACGATGTCAAAGGACGACGAAGATCACCACCTCGTCGACCTCGACTTCATGCGTTCTTGTCCATCGCCGAACAAGTTGTTTCCTGAAACCGTCCGTCGACCTCTCCGCGATCTCGTCAGCGCTACATGCCCACGAGTCGCAACTTCCAATCGATTGCGTGCTGCTGAATTTCAAGCGAGCAATGCAGATCATCTTCGAGCCCTCTTTGACATGGGCGTCACGTTGGTATCGCTGGGCAACGGAAAAGTTCAACTATTACATAGTTTCTATAATGTAAGTTCACCTGATCTTGTCGAGATGTATCGATTGTTGACCGTTGTTTTATTCAGGCCAAATCAGCGGAAGAAGCAGAGCGAGGACTCCTCTTCATGCAAGAAATGATTGAACTGTCGAAAACCAGTTCGATTCCATCAAACGAGCTTCATGTAAGAACCTTCACGGACTCAAGGTCGCAATCATCTACAACTTTTCAATTTCTAGGCCGTTTCCTTCAAGAAACCAGACACAGGCGTCGAGCTTGTTCTGTCAGCGGGTCCGTCCCACTTCAGTCCTGAGATAGTCAATTCAGTAACTGCGAAAGCAGTTTTCGTTCAACCATTCCAAGCTTGTGTCGACCTTCAGAACGGAGAAGACTTGACTGAGAAAATCGCCATAATCGAACGAGGCGAGTGCACGTTCGTCGATAAAGCTCGTCGAGCGATGAAAGCGGGAGCCAAGGCGGTGATCATATTCGACAACGTACCTGACACTTCGATAAGAAACGCTCAATTCGCGATGTCGGGCGATGGCAAAGACGACGTTAAGATTCCCACATGTTTCCTCTTCACGAACGAAGCGATTCAACTGAGAAATGCCTTAAACATCGACAGCGAGCTAGAGGTGAGTTGCGAACTGTCGACGATAAATTTGAGTTTCAGTTGAGTTTTCGTGATCGTTTAACTTCTCTGCCTTCCTCAGATAACCGTCATGTCGATGAACAACATAAAATCTAATGAAGAAACAAGCAATAACGATGCCAAACCAGGAAATTAAGTGAGGGCGAATCCCGGCGACTGTGTGTGCATGTAAACTGTTCTAAATCTAATCGTTTTTCCAACCGCGAGCTGTAAATTTCTGTTTTTCTTTGAATTTTTGGTTGATGTGGAAAACGAGAGCAGGATCGCGAGCGAGTCCCATGAAATTTAGTCATCAACCAACGAGCACTTCCACTTTTGAGCGACTAGAAAAATGTTTTATGATTTTCATTTGAATGAAAACTTCTTGATTTGTTGTAAATAATTTAGAGCGAAAATAAAATTGAGCGTTTCTAATGAATCGGAGAGTCAGTTGAATTCCTTTCGAAGGAACATTTCAGTCTCTGAATAAACAGAACAAACACTAAAGTGAACAGCTAATTTTATTGTGAGCAACGTTGCAGTTAATTAAAAGTTTAATCTCTTGTTTCGTCCTGAAGCTGATCGATGACCAACCGATTCATGTTGGCCAGCTGCTCTTCGTTTAGATCTCCATCCGATTGGTTTGACGCTTTAAACATGTTGATGACATCGTGTGGGATTCCGTAGTTGTTCCGTGAGGTTGGTTGAATGCCAACGTCGCTGTCAAGGTAGCGAAACTCGGGATCTGAAAATGTGAATTAGTCAAACGTTAAAAGATCTTGAATGACTCAACTACCATCTGGTTCGTCGTCGTCGTTCTGAATGACTGGCTCAGCCTGTAACTGACTCCACTCGAAAGCCAGAGAGCTCGTCGAGTTCTCGTTGAATGGTGCGAAGTCTACGATTGTAACATGATCCTTGGTCGCTCGGATTACATCGAAGCAGTCTGAAAGGTCACGCGTGAGATTATTCTGCTAAGCTTTCAACGCTCGAGTAGCTCAAATATCTTACAATTATCGATCGGGAACTTCTCCTTGATCTTCTCTTTGAAGAGCGACACGATGTCCTTGATGATGTCTTGCTTCTGCGTCTTGAAGTGTTCGTGGTACTGCGGCCAATCTCGCGGCGAAATAGCGATGAGATTCTTGTTTTTCACGAAGCATCTGAACTCTGTGCCGGGATGAATTTCCTTCCACTTCTTCAGCACGAGACAGTAGAATCCTTCTTGGTCAACTTGGTTGAGATCTTCCTTGCAGATTCCCGAAGCTTTCAGCAGCTGATAAACATCGGTCAGGTCGTTAGCTTTAAGTGTTTGTCCTGCTGTGATCCAGATCGAATCTTGTGGACAGTGCCAGTTTGTTTTGACAAACGCCGAACCTCCTGGGAATATTTCAGTCATTCAACGTTAATTTCTTTACAATGTTTCCGACATTTAATGTTAATTGCATCACAAGTAACAAATCTTGCTTACCCAATTTCGTCAGCGTCTCGCCGATCGCCTTCGAAAACTCTGGGAATTCTGGCGCATCAACCTCTTCTGAATCTTCATCTTCGAAGTCAGTTTCCTCGCCTACAAAGCTCGCGCTGCTCGAACTGCCGCCAAGTTTACATTCCTTGGGTAAAATGAAGAAATCCTGCCGCAAATATCTCAGAACGTCAGGAGGAATTTGGAGCACGAACGACTTGATCGAGTTCTTCCGAAAAGCTTCGTGCCAGTTGTTGAAGGAACAGCTTATCAAATCACTCACTTCTTTCTGTCTTGTTAACATTTTACAATCTCGCGGATTTGTTGCTGTTTTGGTTTCCACTTCACTTTGTTTGCCCCTCGAACCTTTTAGAGTTCGACGGTCGCTGGTCGAAGTTTGGTAGTTCTGGATTGATTATTTCGTTTTCTGTAGCTCTCGTTAGTTTTAAATGAAATGTTGAAGCTTGGAGCTCGCTATCTGACGAGATGTCTCGTGACACAGCACAGGCAAACCGCTGCCGCGTTGGTCAAGCCGAAGTTCTACTCAACGAGTGCCGATAAAATATTCGCAGATCAACTCAAGTTTGTTGTTTACATTTTGAAAATATCGAAATTCCTCTTATTACCTCATTTTCTACAGGCGATTACAAGATGAGAAAGTGACGGAGGCTGAGAATGGTTTGGAGTTGATCTTCGCGCATGTTCTCCAGAAAAAGAAGCTGAGGGAAGTTCGAGGTGATGAGCTGAAGAAATTCAAGTTGACGAAGGAGCAAGTTGAGCAGATTGAATCGATGACTGACTGCAGGATCAGCCGAATGCCCGTGCAATATATTCTGAAAGAATGGGAGTTCCGAGACCTCGTGCTCAAGATGGAAGTTCCTGTATTTATTCCCCGGCCCGAAACTGAGGAGCTCGTCGAACTCATAACTCAAGCGCTTGACCCAGAAGTCGATCACAAGATTCTTGAGGTTGGATGTGGGACTGGTTGCATTAGTCTAAGTCTGTTGGACTCGCTTCCACATGTCAAGAAAATTGTCGCCATCGATCAAAGCAAACGAGCGTGTGAGCTGACCATGGAAAACGCAGAGCGACTTGGATTCACCGAAAGGATTCAAGTCGTCAACTATAAACTCGAGTCAGACGAACTTCCGGAAGAGATCGCGAAGCATGGACCGTTCGATATTATCGTTTCAAATCCTCCCTACGTCCCTTCGAAGGATGTTCTGAAGGTTGAGCCGGAAATCTTCCTCTACGAAGATATTCGAGCACTTGACGCCGGTCCTGACGGATTGAACGTGATCAAAGTCCTCTTGAAACTCTCAGCGAAATTCCTAAAGCCAGAGGGAAGCTTGTGGATCGAAGTGGACCCGCGTCATCCCGAGATTATCAAGAAAATCACAGAGAACAACCATGATGAGTGGAAGCTGAAATACGTCTCAAGCTACAGTGATATTTTCAAGAAGGAAAGATTTGTCGAAATAGAAAAGGAATAAATAGTTGTCAGTTGTGATTTAAAGTTCGAGCAAGAGCGGTTGTCGCATTTATTTATTAAAGTTTTCAAATAGTTCAAGAGTTTTAGTGTTAAATCAAATTGGGTTTCATTTAGAGAATGCGACCGCGACAATTCTTTGATCCACATTTGCAGTGAAGCATCTTCGAAGGGACACTGCCGACCTCGTAGTTGTAATTCCAGGTCAATTCTTCGCCGGCTTTAATCGGCCTATTTGCGAAGAAAGCGATCCAAGGGAAACGTAGGTCGTGCGTGTCGACCATCACACTCTGCACGAACAAGTTGGGATCACAGGAATGCTAGAAAGAGAAATGAAAGTTGAAACTAAAGTACGATCGAAGACGTCCAAGCTTACATTGAAATATCTCCCAACGTTTCCAACTGTACGAGCGTCCATCACGTACGGTTTCTCGTTCTTCCCGTATAGACGACGGAGAGACATTCTTGACCTTCCCGATGCGTTCTCTGTAGAGTTCCCAGGTGCATCCTCCGATGGCTCCATGTTTACAATTTCTCCGTCTTCAGAGTTTGAGTTGTCGTCTGCTTCCTTGAGATTCCGTCTCTTGTTCTTGCTAACTCCTCCAGTGGAACGCGTGATGATGTTCCGATCGGCTAGGTTTCTTGCTGTAGAGACAAAACTTGTGTCGTTGTCCTTGGAATGGTCGTAATCGCTGTCAGAATCCGAACCTTCGGAGTCACTCGGATAAACGACTCCTTCTTCATACCCTTCTTTGATCTGTGATGCAGTTTCTATCAAGTCTAACTCAGCGTAATACTCGTCACCGTGATCAGTGCCTGTGGCCAGAGCATTTGCGTCATCTTCACGATACAAGCGACCGGCATAGATGCAGATGAACGAGCCTTTCGGAATGTCACAGATGCTCTCGAGTCCCCAACCGCGGTCTTTCGTTCGGAACAGTTGCATCTTCACTTGGATCGGCAGCTGTACAACTTTGTTGAGGCAACGATCCGTGCAGTGACATCCGCTGTGACACTCGTAAATTCCAGTTGGCACTTGCATCAGCAGTCGCTTCCATCGGTACGAGACTTCTCCCTCGTCGAAGTCTATTCCTTGGTTGGCGAATTTGTATCCTTGAATCGTCATCTGGAAACATTCGCACTTGGTCTTGTCGGCGCAGTCATCGGTGCAGCTGCAACAAGCTCTGAATTCAACTTCCGTGGGAATTTTAACTCCTTGCATGGGAATGCGAACGTTCGAATATTTCAAGGCTGGCGGTGGTTGGTTGTCGAACGCATTGACAACCGGGATCTTCATCTTTTCCATGCCCTCTGTCATGTCGGGGATGTAGAGCGGGCACAACGATCTGTCGATGACGTCGAACGAGGAAAGAACTTGAATCCAAGGATCAAAGTCGAAGTTGTCCACGTTCAGGTGACATTTTGTGAGAATCAAATACTGGCGGACTTCGAACATGTCACGCAAGCGACGGCCGCAAGGAGCTTTGTACATTACCATTCGTGAATTCTTCTGGCGAACAATCTGACGCTCCCAGTAGGTCAGCAATGGCTTCGAGAGTGGGCTGTAGATGTCCAGCTTGCTTGTCAGTGGCTTCAAACATCGCGGAGAGCACTCGTGGCTCACATATTTTTTTGGCTTGATGGACGCTTTTGGCGTGAAGTGTTTGAGTTTGGAAACTTCCTTTGGTTCGTCCAAGTAGATTTGGCTGTCGTTGAGAATTTTGACGACATTATTGGCGTTGGACGAGCTTGGTACTGGCTGAGGTTGTGCCTGGGCTTTGCCACTCGTTGATTTCTTCGCAATGTTCCGACCGGACTCGAGAGACGTCGAGACTCGAGACGGCTGCGTTGCTGCTTGCTGTGGATCTTCCTCGTCGATGGTAGTGTATGAGATGTTGGGATTGACTCGGCGAGCATTTGTCGTCAAGTTTCGAGTGTGTTCTTGATTGAAGATCGGCTGGAGTCTTTTCGAGCCGCGGTAAAGCCATTCGGTTGTCTCATCGTGCACGAAAAGCATTCGCATAATGCTACAGTCGATCTCAACGACTTGCGCTGTTTTGAACCCACCATTCTTCTCAGTTAACACGTGCTGGTTCTTGCGAACGTTGAGGAGTGCGCGCTGTCGCTGCGTTTGACTCAGCAGATAGTCTCGAATGAAAGAGCAAAGATTCGGATGCACGTCATCCCAAACGTTTGGTGACATTTCGGCGACTTCGCGAACGTCTTGCGGATTCACGTATTGAACTTGACCGTAGTCACAAAATATCAAGTAGCGATGATTGTTGTAGTTCGACAACTTCTCACCTATAACGCCTGGATAGAATTTGCCAATTTTGACTGATGGCATCAAACGGAATTGAGCAACAACACGAGCGCCAATCTGGAGTTTGTGGTTGATTGTGTTGAGCGCAAAGTTCTTGCCGTCGACGTAAGCTACTTCATTTTCATTGTTGCCATCGAAGAACTTGACTTTGTACTTCTTCTGTGGATTGCCGGTCACTTCCAATTTCTGGCAAGGGCTCCAGCTCTGCATGCGATTGGTGTTCAGTGATCGATTAGCAAAATACACTTGACGTAAGGCGATGGAATCTGGTGAAGGTGGAGCTGTTGAGTGTGATGGATAAATGACGACTCGTTGCTGAGGTACAGTGGGAGAATTTTGCTTCGACTGATTAGATGAAAGGACAATCGAGTTGTTCTTTTGCAAACTAGCGATGGCTGCTTCAACTGTAGCTCTGCTCTGGGCAGTTGAGCCAGGTTGGGGATGCGAGAAGTCAATCTCTGCGGTTGCATCATGTGGGAAAATCAAGGGCGGCAGTTCACGGGTCTTTGGCCTGTTGATCGAGTAGAGATCGTTGTACATAACTGATGACTTCTTGTCCATGATACGCAGCTCGTTTGTTATGTAAGCGTGTTCTCTCTCGATTTTGGCGCAGCGCTCCAAGAAATCAGTTTGTTGCCATTTCATTTGCTGTCGGATATCAATTTTGTTGCAGATTGATTTCAAAACGTCTTCGCACAATTTCTCGTCTTGTGGTCCGAAGCGAATCTTCTCCGAATCGCTCAATGCAGGAAGATCGTACGGTTCGTTCTCCTCGTCGGAGTCAATCACCTCGATCATTTCGTGTTTCTTATGCATCGGAATTGAGATTAGCGGCGTTCCATTCAACAGCGCCGAGCCCATTTCTTCGTACTTCAGAACGGCCTTCTCGAAGCAAGTGCTGCAAACGTATTGGCTTCGATTTTCCTTTTTGCCGACAAAGTAAAAGCTCATGACGAAGAGATCACACTCAGTAAAGTCCGCGCTATCTCCAACGCATTCTGGGTTCACGCACTCCTTGATTCTTTTGACTGTTTTTTTGTTCCCTTCAGTCTCGCTTTGCGATCGTTTTCTGACTGATCCGGTGGATTCGCTCTTGCTTGGAATATGCAAAAGATTCTTGATTGTATCACTGATTTCATTTTGTTTGTCTGCAAACAGCATTTCTTCCTCGTCAGAGTCGAGCAGAATGATTGGCTCATCGTCTTCTGCTGCACGAGCTGCGCCGGTTGAAGCGGAAGCTTCCTGAACCTTGTGATCGTTATCAATCTGTTTGCTATTCGTAATTTCATCGTTTTCAATTTCCATCGGTTCCTGAGATTCTTCCTTGTTGTTTGAGCTGGCCGCTTCGTTCAATTTCGGGAATATCTTGGCCTTTATAACTTCCAGTTTTTCTGGTGTCAATTGCTTCAGCAAACTGATAAGTTGTTCGGGTGTGCCGCTTCGTTTCTCGCCGATTTCATCTATAAAAAGAGTTTACACTAAAATATGGATAATAACGACAAAGCTTCAGGCTCTTACCATCAGATTTCGTTGACATGGCAGCGCCTGATTGAGTTTCCTCCTGATTCGCACTGCCCGACATAGACTTATCGCCGTCTCCTGTTTGTCCTGTAATTTCCAGTTTGTCAGTAATTTCGCCATCGTTAGGTTCGGTTGCAGGAGGTTCCGCAATTGTCTCCTCGCCCTGCTCTGGGTGTTCTAAGTTTTGAACAGCCAGAGCATCCGCTTCAGCCTCGACAATCGGTTCTAAAACATCCTTAACGACTTCCTGATCTGCTTTCGAGTCATGAGAGTCAACGTTAGTCTCTTCAACTGTTTCAGGAAGCTTCTCCTCTTCCTGATTTCCTAAACCATCGCCCTCAACTTCAGAAATCTCATCTCTAGCCTGACCTTCTGATTTAATAAGTTTTATCTCCGTTTCCTTGTCATCGACTTCTAACTCTGATTCGCGTAAACTTTTGTTCAATGCATCCTCCTGCTCTACAGTCTGAGTCGCGTGGATGAGTTCCTGATCTTCCGATTCATCTGACACACCAAAATAGTCCACTGGATCCTCAACTTTTTCATTGTCACTCAAACTTCCTACGACAGATTCACTTTTCTGATCCACAACGACTTTACGAGCAGCTGTTGTGTCAGCATCAGGCTCTGATTGACCGTCTTTACCTTCATCCGGCTTTTCTGCGAGAGATTTCTCGGCCGGAGCCTCACTTTCGACTGTTGAATCCATTTTTTCGAGTTTCGTTTAAGATCCAAGGCGAAATCGACTTGAATTGAAGCTCATTCACCTTCTCAACTTACTAACTAACAAATGAAGGTTTGTTCATCCACTTTAATAATCTAATTCACGAATATTTGCTAGCGCGGGAGAGAAATTTTCGTTTCCAAGTTGCGAAGGTTTTCGAACTTTCGGTTTGACTTTCGATCTTCAAGTTGAGCAGATTTGAGCATCAAAACAAACAACAAATTCTTCAAATTCCTTTTTTAGCCATACATAGTGACACAGGCTACCTGAAAATGACTTCAGCTCTTTACTTGGAGCATTATCTCGACGGTAAGCACGACGGAGACTTGATTTTGCTTTGGCTTAAGCTCAACTTGAGATTTCACAAATTCATTTGGTTTGTTTACATTTTTAGGCTTGGAGTCTTTGCCGAATGAGTTGAAGCGGAACTTTACCTTGATGCGAGAATTAGATTTACGTGCACAAACATTGATGAAGCAGATCGACGAGAAGGCATCGGATATGATGAAGACGACAGTGAGCGCTAAGGACAATCTGATCGAGGAGGAGAAGAAGTCGCGACTGAAGCAAATCCAGGAGCTCTTCACGAAAGCGAAAGAGTACGGCGACGACAAAGTTCAGCTGGCTATTCAGACGTATGAACTGGTTGACAAACACATCAGACGCTTGGACTCTGATCTCGCGCGATTCGAAGGCGAAATTCAAGACAAGACGATCACATCGCGAGGGAAGTCAGAGGAAACAGTTAGCAAAAGTAAGATGTGCAAGTCCATCCAGTAATGACAGTTCTAGTAATTTAAACCTAAATACTTTCAGAGGGTCGAAAGAAGATCAAAGACATCAAAGTCACTGGAAAGAAGAAGCGATCGATGTCTGACGAGGATGAGAAAGCTGACGAGAAGGTCAGCAGTGCTGCGGCTGTAAGCAAAAGTGGCAAGAAACAAAAGGTAAACCAAGAAAAAGAGGGACGGAAAGCTCAGAAGGTAATCATCTTCATTCTCATTCTACGTAACTGATGTTTGGCTGCCTTTGTAGAAAAGTATCTGGTTTCGTTTAGCATTTGTTTCAGTTCATTAGCGCTCATTCCATTTTGCTTTCATTGCCATGAATCGAACTTTGAGTAAAGAATTTGGTTTCTCGTTTGACAGCAGAAGAACGCTGAAGTCGAGGAAGCTCCAGTCGAAGGACATTTCACGCCTCACCCGAGCGACGTTCTGGACATGCCAGTCGATCCTAACGAGCCGACTTACTGTTTATGTCATCAAGTCTCTTACGGCGAGATGATTGGGTGTGACAACAACGACTGTCCCATCGGTAAGATTCTTGTTCTAGCTCGTTTGATTAGTTTACAACTTCTAATATTCTCATTCGATTTCCCTTCATGCGATTTATCAGAGGTGAGTTACGAGCTGACAACTTCGGATTCCTTTACTCATTTGATTCTTTGTTCTCAGTGGTTCCACTTCAGCTGCGTCGGCTTGGCATCGAAACCCAAAGGTCGTTGGTACTGCCCGCGATGCCGAAAGAAGAAGTAAAGCAGCGCCTGGATTCTTTCTCTCCTCCCTGTTTTATTTTTCAAGTCCTTGAATAAACGCTTACAAGTTCCATTTTAAAAACTGCTGATCGTCGAGTTTGATGAATTGGAATTTCCTTTCAGTAGTAGATAACAAATGATGAAACAACTTAGAATTCTGATCAGAAAACGCTTGGATATTTATTGTTATTCGGTTAAATTTCAGTTGTTGGCCAAATCTTGGGACATGTGTGATTTTATAAGGAACAATCCTTGTTCATCGATCCATTTGCGCAGCAGTATGGGCTCGGCGAACCGTTTTCGCAGCAGTACGGCGGCGTTTTGCCGTTGGCACACTCCCACGCTGTTCAGACAAATAAAGAAATAAGTTCATGTTGTCCACTTTCGATAGCCACAAACTTACCAGCCGTTCCGTAAACGGCGAATGCGATAATTAAGAACATTGCGAACAAAATTAAAGTTTTCATTTTGATTCTCGTTGATAACTTTTTCTTTGTGACGAATAATTTGAATTGATAAATATCTGAGACTTCCAGCGCCTTTTATACTCGAGCTATCGTCTTATCTTTAGAAGAACGCATCTGTTGTTTTCCGTTGGTACTTTTCCGCACTCAAGCATCGTTTGTTTTCAGTGCCAAAGCTCGTCAACAACTTAGATCAGACAAACAATCCGTTGCAGCTTTACCTGGAAAATGAGAAGCAAAAACAATAACACATCTCGAGAGAAAAACGTTTTATTTATGCGGATTTGGTAATATTCCATTTGTTCTGAAGGCTGAATTCATAATTGCTCGATCGCTGTCATCCGTAGGTTCAATTATTGGAGTTTACAGCGGCCAACATCCTTCGTTGACTGACCAATTCTCACAGCAATGCGGCGGAATTTTCTTGTTTGCACATTGCCATCCGATTTCAAGTGCAGCTTCCATAGCAGCCTCAGGATTCGGCTTGTTGCTAATGATGGTCTCGCCTGAAGGTAATGTTACCATTACACGTCCTCCACTTTGAGCTACAAAAAATAAAGAATTCGAGCATTTAGATTTTGTTTTGTCATGAGTGCCTAGTGGTCGATCTTTATATTTACCGGAAACAAAGCTCGTTGCGATGATGGCGAAGCAGACAATAAAAACTGTAAAATTCATATTGTAAAGATTTCTTCAACGATCACTATAGTTTCCTTGAAGGGTAAGACGAGTTGATGACTTGATTACGATTCTACGTCCTTTTATATTGGCAAATCTTCCACTGAAGGAATGAGCGTGGGAATACCTGGGAAATTGCAATAAAAAAATAATCAAACTAAGCAATACTGTGAAATAAAATAGAACTGATTACTCGTCCTTATCTTGCTAGGAGCCTGGTTTGGGTTTTTTGGTGGGAAAGCGAAGGAGTCAATAACTATTATTGATGAATGCACGTTTTCATCAGGTCAAACAAACAAAGCTTTGCATTATAGACTACATATGACAATGAAAGCTTCTTGCCAAGTTGATCGAGAATGATTTCCTTCAGAAATGTGACCGTGGTTTCTCTCAACATCCAGGTTCTGTTCTGGTTTATTTACTCTTTAAGTTCTTTATGATTTTTAGGATAAGCTTTGGAAAGAATGAAGAAGAACGCCTCTGAATTTCTTCTCCACATAATGTACGACAAGCTTCTAAAAATACTGAGAAGATCACTACTTGGAGTTGCCATTCTACCAGTCAAATGAACTTATGATAAATAGTTTAAAATCGGTTGAAACATCCGCCAGATTCGCGTGCAATGACGATTATCAATTATGTATCATGAGCTCGGAAATAAGAAACTTGCATTAAAATCCTCTCATTCAATCACAATGGTTCGAGAACGGATCTTCAAGATTTTCCATGAACATCGTCGACAGCAACTAGAATTTTATTTCACAAAAAACCCAAGCTTCAAATGAGATGAAGACTCGTAATCAGTTGTACGATCTAAATACCGATTAGTTTGCTTATTTTCTTATTACAAATTTCCCACATCTTTCGGTTTTCCCAGTAATTCGAGATTCGCCAATATAAAAGGACGTAGAATCGTAATCAAGTCATCAAACTCGTCTTACCCTTCAAGGGAACTATAGTGATCGTTGAAGAAATCTTTGCAATATGAAGTTCGCCGTTTTCGTCGTCTGCTTCGCTGTAATCGCTACGAACTTCGTAACCGGTGAATATACATTCGATGAGATCATCACGTCACTCATGACAATTGAATTAAAGAAACAAATTCCTTCTTTTTACGCAGCTGATGATTATGATGAGACAGACTGGGACACAGAAGCCAAGCAAGGGCCAGCAGAAGAGCCAGTTCAATGGCCAGTTCAAGGTGAAAGGTTTGTAGTTGGATCGCCAGCGCAAAGTGAAGGGCGCAGATTTGTAACGTTACCTTCAGGTGTGCAATATATAAGTAACCCACCAAATCCTGAGGCTGCTTTGGAAGCTGCGCTTCGAATCGGATGGCAATGTGAAAATAAGAAAATTCCGCCGCATTGCTGTGAGAATTGGTCAGTCAACGAAGGATGTTGGCCGCTGTAAACTCCAATAATTGAACCTACGGATGACAGCAATCGAGCAATTATGAACTCAGCCTTCAGAACAAATGGAAAATTACCAAATCCGCATGAATAAAAAGTTTTTCTCTCGAGATGTGTTATTGTTTTTGCTTCTCATTTTCCAGGTAAAGCTGCAACGGATTGTTTGTCTGATCTAAGTTGTTGATGAGCTTTGGCACTGAAAACAAACAATGCTAGAGTGCGGAAAAGTACCAACGGAAAACAACAGATGCGTTCTTCTAAAGATAAGACGATAGCTCGAGTATAAAAGGCGCTGAAAGTCTCAGATATTTATCAATTCAAATTATTCGTCACAAAGAAAAAGTTATCAACGAGAATCAAAATGAAAACTTTAATTTTGTTCGCAATGTTCTTAATCGTCGCCTTCGCCGTTTACGGAACGGATGGTAAGTATCTGTCCATCGGAAGTGATCCAAAGGTTACTTTTGCTTCTTCCCAATAGCATGGGAATGCGAAAACGGCCAAATCCCACCATGGTGCTGCGCAAATGGAGCAGCCAACCCGGAATGCATCCCATAAATCGCCCATGGAAAACTGGCCCAACAACTGGAATAAGTTTCAAACTAATTGGAATGGAGATAATAAAATATTTGAAACTTAAAACTAGTTTTTATTTTGTTGCTTAAAGTTTCAGTTTAATTGCAACGTGGACAAGAAGCAAAAAGTTTTTGAAGAGCGAATTTTTCCATCAAAGTAAAGTCTTTATGTTTTAGTTAAGACGTTGAAATATTTTCATCACAATCTGAATCTCTTTACGTTTACGATTGAGCTATACTTCGGCTCTCAGTCTTGAGTTGCTTCTCTGGGTATTCAATTTATTTTGAATTTCGTCCAAAGTCAGACCGCGAGTCTCAACTACCACAAATGCTGTGAATATGAAAGCAGCGACGCAGAAGCCTCCGAATATCCAAAAGTTGCCGTAAGAGCCAACTACGCCCTCCAACGGCAGGAAAGCTTTCGTCACACCAAAGTCTATGATCCAGGAAGCAGACACGGCAAACGAGCTCGCAGCCAATTTGATTTCCGGGGCAAACATCTCGCCGAGGATCGTGAACGGTAGCGGTCCGAATCCGACGCAATAGAAAAGAATGAAGGTGACCAATGTTGTCACTGGAAGCCAACCGAAGCCGGACATCAGATCGCGAGCGTCAAGGAAGAAATAAACTCCCATCGTAGTCAAGCTCACTGCCATGCCCGCTGCGGATACAAGAAGCAGAATCTTTCGGCCTGAACTGTCGACGAAGAACGGCGAGATCAATGAAGAGACAAGCATGACCACTCCGATAATGATCGTCGCTATCGCAGAGTCAAGCGAGCTTCCAGCTTTTTCAAAGATCGTTTCGCTGTAGAATAGAACGGCGTCGATTCCAGTGAGACATTGCAAGCAAACGAGCCCGAAGACGATTGTGACCGCTAAAAATAGAAATTTCAAAGTTTGGTTTCACTCAGTAGATTATGGCAACAGACCTGTGACATTTGCTTTGTCTACGAGAAAGCTTGACAAGCTTCTTCTTGGGCCGAATGTGCAGACAGACAATTCAATCTCCTCCAATTCCTGAATGATTTTTTGTCCTTTGCGACCACGGAAAAACTCCAAAGACTGAACGGCTTTACAATGATTGCCTTTGGAAACGTAATAGTGCGGACTGTCTGGGAAGAAGCCAAAAAGCACAGTGAAGATCACTGGAATAGACATGCAAAAGTATTGGAACGTGACGTAGTCGACGAAAGGTCCAATGCAAAACGAGTAGAGGATTCCAACTGTTGAAAGATTTAATGTTACTGAAGCACATCGAAAGAATTGAAAACTTACTGACGAAACCGAGCATAATGAAGCTGGAGAGAATTCCCCTAAAATGAAATCAGCCGTTTGAATCATTCAACTGATCAAAAATGTCTTACCTGCAATCCGGCGAAGCAATTTCTCCAATGTACATTGGGAGAATCAGCATCACAACACCAGATCCCCAGCCTTGAAAAAATCGTGCGACGTAAATGGACATAATGTCGTTAGTTAGAATGAGAAGAAGAAACGATACAGCGAGGAACAAAGCGTTGACCATCAGCGCGCATTTGCGCCCGATGAGTCCGGGCAATGAAGCAAAAAAGATCGGTCCGACAAACCCGCCAAGTGGATGAATGCTTCCTATCCAAGAAAGTTGATTTGCCGTTGGAACGAAGGCAAGAGGAGAATCTGCTGCTCCATTTGCCATTTTCGCAATTGCCGGGCTCGACCAGCCTATCGTCGTTCTATCAATAGACGCAACCAATGCAATCATTGTAGATATTGCGTGAGCAATAGTCGAGAAGGCGATTTTCTTACCCCCAAGAAATTCCAATAATATTCGCTGCAAAGTAAACAATTTTATCTCTCCTTTGTGCACTTCTTATCAGCTTACGAACCAATGATCGCTGTTAAATACTGATTGAACTTCTTTACGCTCACGTTTACTGGCTCAATCAGCGGCGTGTTCTCCGTCGAAACACTCGACATGATAATTTGCGATCAAACAGCATGAAAATGCGATGAAAACTAGTTAAAACGTCTGCACGCAAAACAACACAAATCACGCATGCGAAATTGTTTTTTGTTTTCAATTTATGTCAGCTGAATAAGTTCATAGGAAAAGCTTGTCTTAAAAGCTCTGAAAAAGCTTTTCATTTATTTTTAAAGCTTTATTATCAAAAGCTTTCATAGAACTTGAACAACAAAAATATCAATAACAAACATTCTTTAATGAGATCAGTCCTTTTAATCAGTCTAGATCACGGTTTCAGCTTGAAGCTTTGGCTGAGTTTTTCCTTCCATTCAATCGTTCTTGAATTTCGTCCAAAGTCAGACCTCGAGTCTCGAAGACTACCAACGCTGTGAACAAAAATGCGATGATGCAGAAACCTCCGAATATCCAAAAGTTGCCGTAAGTGCCAACTACGCCCTCCAACGGCAGGAAAGCTTTCGTTACACCAAAGTCCACGATCCAGCAAGCAGACACGGCAAATGATGTGGCGACTGATTTGATTTCCGGTGCGAACATCTCGCCGAGGATCGTGAACGGTAGCGGTCCGAATCCGACGCAATAAAAGAGAATGAAGGTGACCAATGTTGTCACTGGAAGCCAACCGAAGCCGGACATCAGATCGCGAGCGTCAAGGAAGAAATAAACTCCCATCGTAGTCAAGCTCACTGCCATGCCCGCTGCGGACACAAGAAGCAGAATCTTTCGGCCTGAACTGTCGACGAAGAACGGCGAGATCAATGAAGAGACAAGCATGACCACTCCGATAATGATCGTCGCTATCGCAGAGTCAAGCGAGCTTCCAGCTTTCTTGAAAATCGTCTCGCTGTAGAACAGAACGGCGTCGATTCCCGAGAAATTTTGAAAACAAATCAGCCCGACTCCAATCGTCATCGCTAAAAATAATAAGTCAATCAAATCTGGAAGATTCCATGAGTTCTGACACTCACCAATGACATTCGCCCTTCCCTTGAAAATATCTAAAACTCCCGCTCGATGACTCAACGACTCTGTTACTGAAGCTGTTATCTCATCAAGTTCCTCTTTCACCGCCTCGCTAGTCTTGCCTCTCAGATACTTGAGTGACTCAATCGCCTTCTGCCGGTTTCCCTTCAAAATGTAATAATGAGGGCTGTCAGGGAAGAAAGCGAAGGCGACGATGAAGATCAAGGGAATGATGAAGCAGAGATACTGGAACGTGATGTAGCTGACGTAGGGTCCGATGCTGTATGCATACAAAATTCCAACTATCGATCGAAATCAATTAGTCATAATAACTGATAAGAAATGTGCACTCACTGACAAGACCGATTTGAATGAACCCCGAGAGAATTCCTCTGTGAAATAAGTTCGCCGATGAAGCGTTTGCTCGGTTATTAGAGGATTTGTATCACCTGCATTGCGCTGAAGCAATTTCTCCTGTGTACATTGGGAGGATCACCATCACCACCCCGGAGCCCCAACCTTGCAGGAATCTAGCAACGTAGATTGAAGCAATGTCGTTTGTAAAGATAAGAATGAGAAACGATGCTGCGAGAAAAAGAGCGTTGAACATCAGCGACCACTTGCGTCCGATGAGTCCAGGCAGAGGTGCAAAGAAGATCGGGCCGACAAGACCGCCAACAGGCAGCGCACTGCCGATCCATGAAAACTGCTCGGCTGTTGGAACGAAGTCGAGAGGAGAATCGGTGGAACCTTCAGACATTTTCGCAATTGCTGGGCTCGACCACCCAATCGCTGTTCCCCATGATATTCCAATAATGTTCGCTAGAAGTAAATGACAGTTGAAGTGAAAACGCCACGGAGTAAATGCAACCGTCGCTTACCGACAATCGCCGCTAAATACTGATTCAGTTTATTCTCCTGGCTCCTCACCATCAGCGGCTGCGTCTCACCGCTGTTATATCGGAAGTTGAATGATATTCCATTGAATCTGATTGCTTTAAATAGCCGCATTCTGATCGATCCACTCTGACAACTTGATAGCTCAATTGCTCGGCAATCAAAACACTAAATTACAAATACTTCACAGATAAATTGTGCGCTCGCAAGCTTCTCGCTAGCTTTTTTATGTAAAAGCAAACAATAACAAATCAGTTTTCGACAGAATTCGAAAATGATGTCGCGCAAAGCTTTTGAATCTAAACTAAGCTTCAAACTACCGAGCTACGCACGCGTTGAACGATCAATCTGGCATCCTCGGAACTGCTCTGCGATTACTCAACAGTTTGTAGGAGGTTCTGAGTAAACGAGATGAGAATGTGATCAGCATGAGAGCACGTGCGACGTCAATCATGCGTCATCTATTGATAACAAAATCGATTGCAATCTGACGCTTCAGTCAGAAGCAACTGATGTTCTTTCAGTGACACTGCGGAGCTTTTGAAAGGCAACTAGATTTATGGTAAAAATTCACACTTTCATGATCCGGAGGGTTCAACAGTTCTCAACTTTAATGACTGACGTAGCGAGTTGATCAAAGATAAACTGAATAAATGAAACCCCAGGCTGCCTGGGGCATAAATTCAAACTAGGCTCCGCCCATTTCCGTCTTCAAGAACCCAGATTGATTATGAGGGAGAGAGATCGTCTTAAAAATAATTCAATTTAGAAATTTCTACCAAAGAACTCAACAGAACTTTTATTTTTCTTTATTATTTATTTTATTGAATTCCAGTTAATGATCTCAAATAATTTAGTTTTTGATTTTCTAGTACATAAATTTTATTTAACGACCGTTGAGTTTGTCTTGGATTTGTTGCAAGCTTAATCCTTTGGTTTCCATGACGATGAACATCACAAAGAAGAACGCGCCACAACAGAAGACGCCGAACAGCCAGAAAGCTCCATAGCTTCCAATTGCTGTTTCAAGGGAAGCGAACCATTTGGTGACAGCGAATCCAAGGATCCAACAAATCGATGTCACAATCGAGCTGGCGACCGACTTGATGTTTGGTGGGAACATTTCACCTAATTGGACAAGAAAATTAATTTGGACATTTTAAAAATAAAGAAATTTCATACCGAACACCGCCCAGGGCAGCGGACCAAAGCCAACGCAATAGACGATCACGAATCCAACAAGCGATGCAATTGGCAGCCACGTGATGGACTCGACCACTGGAGACTTTTGGTTATCCAACAGGAAGAACAGTCCCAGGAGCCCTAGAGAAATTGCCATGCCGGCAGCTGACACAAGCAGAATAATTTTACGTCCGAGTCGGTCAACGATCAAAGGAGTGCAGCCCGATGCGAGCACCTGAACGATTCCTGTTCAACGTTTTGAAATATTTCAGTTCTTGAAAGTTTTGACGCTTCGTGAGCTTTACCAACGCAAATCGTCGCAATTGCTGGGTCCATTGAGCTTCCAGCCTTCTCAAAAATCGATTGACTGTAGAAGAGAACGACGTTGATTCCCGAGAGTTGTTGGAAGGAGACGAGACCGGCAGAGATGATCAAGGCTAATGGAAAAAATAACGTGAAGATTTTATCATAAGGATTTTGAAACTTTTACCTTTAACGTTGCCAGAGTTGTTAAAAATATCAGCGACACTTCCTTTGTTCTTCATCGATTCCTCGACCGTCGCTTGAATCAAATCGAGTTCTTCTTGAATGCCTTCCGTTGTCTTTCCCCTCAAGAATTTCAGAGACTTGATGGCATCTGCTCGTCTGTTCTTTGAGATGTAGTAATGTGGAGAGTCCGGCATGAAGTAGAAGGTCGCGATGAACACGATCGGGACAATGAGGCAGATGTATTGGAAAGCGACGAAGCTTACGTAAGGTCCAATGCAATAGACGTAGAGTATTCCAGCAACAATCCCAACTTGCATGAAGCTTCCCAAAGCCCCTCTGCAATCGTCTGACGAGATCTCACCCACATACATTGTCTGCGCAGTCATGACGAAGCCAACGCCGAAGCCTTGCAACAATCTCGCGATATAAATTTGGGGAACATTGCATGTAAGAATCAACAGGATATACGACAAAATGAAAAAGGCCGAGCTGCTTAGCAACGTCCATTTGCGTCCGATGATATCAGCGAGTGGTCCGGCGATGTAAGGCGCTGGCAATGAAAAGCATTCGCAATGTCAGTCATCGTCGCTTATCATTTGAAGTGTAAGCAAACGAAACACTCAGATTTCGCTGCTGTTTGTTTGATGATCAAACTTTGATCGCACGATAATTGCACAATCGATAAGAAATGCAATCAAATTTTAATTACCAGCCAAAGCGCCAAGTGCCACCAAGCTGCCAATCCATGAAAGCTCTTCTGCAGATGGGACGAAGCTCAAGGGCGAGTCTGACAAAGTTTGATCGGTGAGCTTAGGGAAGGCTGGGGAGGTCCAGCCGAGTGTTGTGCCCAAAGTGACTGAGCTTAAATTTGCTGTGGAAATTCAATTGAGTTAATCAGGTGGTTTTAAAAATCGTTTCGTTCTTAAGAGGCTGTGGAACTTTCCACATCGCTGCTGATTCACATGTTTGCTAACAGATCAGGTTTCCTTCTGTCGAAAATGTGCGATTGTGTCGGGTCAAGATCTGCGCGCCTTTTATTAGTCGTCATTATCATCTTTTCTCGTTCAATTTATGCGCGGAATTATCATAATTCAAATGTTTTCTAGCACAGTTTCCGCCTCTCGTTTGATAACACATTCTTTTTTAATATGAATAACCCCTGGCTAAGTAGGAACGCACTCGGACCATTTGACTTTCACTTACACAGAACTGCAGCGAGATATTGCCGCCACTTTTTTCCTTCTTCCATTTTATAGGTCGGCTTGCTTCCACCTTCGTAAGAGCTCACAACTTGATATTGATTCAACTGTTTCAGTTCAGTTTCGTTAGTCATTGATTCTCAATTTCACTCGAAAGTTCCGAATCAACGACGAAAAGCGTCCAATGACATTTATCTAACTTGATTCCACAATTCAGAACTTTAAACTGACGGTGCATGAAGTGCATGCAGTCTTTATAAGAATCTCCTTATCGATGAGAGACCTCGTGGTGCACTTGTGATTGGCAAACGATTCAGTTATCTTACGCGCCAATGTTTGATCGACATGCCGAGCTGGCGGCTCTGAACTGAAGAAACGTTTTTCGATGACTTTGACTAAGTCTCGAGTTCACGAGAAATTCGCGGGACACGATTATTTTCATCGATCGCAGGCGCTCGACTAATCGCAAATGTTGGGAATCAACAGACGGCTGGAGCGTTTGAAAAAGCGCGCAATGTAAACAGTGCGAAGCGCCGAGAAAAAATGCATTAGCGGAACTTTTGATGCACTTCCTTTACGACTGTGACGAGTTGGGTTCTTAATGATGATTGGCACGCCGCTAAATCGCGACCGAAGTTGAGAGAGTTATGAGAATTATCATTAGCGGTTGAAGGTCGGACGCTGATTAATTATGTAACGTAATTATCAGCAAAGGTTGAAGTGTGTGCTGATTTATGAACTTGACGCCGATGAGCGAAAACATTTCTTCTCATCAAAGCGAGATTTCATTTCGGTTTCCTTGACGATCCACAAAAATAAATTCAAAAATGTTTATTTCTTTTATTGCATTTTGCATTTCCAATGTTTACATCGGTTTACACTCTCAGAGTCCACAGAAATTTTGCAAAGCAAGTAGCCGAGCAAACATCAACGAGGAAAAGTAAATAATCGGCAGTCGACGTTGATGAGTAAAGATTGAGGAACTCGACTTGATATTAATCGCTGATGCACGTTTAGCGAATGTAAACTTTGGCTGATTTTGAAAAAACATTTTGAGGTAGACAAAACGCAGATGACGGAGAAAGAATACGAAGTGACGACTTTAGAGGGATCTGAGGTTCGAATTAATTGCAGCGTTGAGCTTTGCCTAAGAAGTTGTAAAGCGACGTCATCCGAATTCAAAATCAAAAGTTATATTCAGCAATAGTAAAACTATTTCAGCTGTTAATACAACGGTTGAGTTAGTGTGCGAGTAGGCAAGACCAGACAATTTTCACGAGCTTTGAACAGACGAAATACCAAAACAAATATTTGCAGACAATGTGAACGGCGAATTGCCTGAATATTGCAGAAAATATGTAAGAAAAGAGCGTCATGTGAATCAACACTACTTACAATTTCAGTAGCAAACGAGCCTTCGGCAACGTGGACAAAGGTTCTTTGATGAAATATTGTCTCGCTCCCAGCACTGCGTTCTTCATGTATTCGTAGTCGCTGCCTTGGTCTTTCGTATTAAATGGAAACATTTTCTGTTCTTCCTCCGTCATCAAGTTCAGTAAATTTTCAAACTTTTCTGTCCTGAATTTCCATTCCCTCATTGCGAAGTATCGAAACACCTTGACACCCACGCTCATTCGTTTTTGAATGGTAACCATGCTGAGACGAAAGAAACCATTGAATAATCGATTTGAAATTGTTGCAAAACCTACAAAGTCTTTTGTCGGAAAAGCCAGAGCCAAAAGTCGATGAAGTAAGCTGGAATCCATTGGAACAACAGGACATGAAGTGTGTGTACAAACACGTTTTGCGTGATATTCAAAGTCGGATACCAAATGCCAGGCATGCAGGGATATTTCTTTATCAGCTCCTCTCCATACTTTAAAGTTTGCGCTGCTGTGATCTTTCGAGATTCATGAAGCGAAACGTTGTAAACTGGAACCTCGTCGGATCTTTTGGCAGTCGCGAGAAGCTTCACCATGCAAATCATCCCATTTATGCAAGCGTCTACGGGAATTCCTTCTGTGACGCAATCTGGTTTCATTAATATGCTTCTTAGTACTCCTTTGTTCACTGCTAAGCCAAGTCCTGTCGGGCTAATTAGGTAAAAAGCAACACTGCTTATCGAATCATTCATGCTCAGTATTGACTTACCCATTCAGAGAATCGGTCTGTGGAGAATTGAAATTAAATAACAAAGCCTTTGATTAAAGCAGTTTGATACTCACCCAACCTGGTAAAGGTTCCGCGTAGGCTGGACCGACGAAGCTTGGCCTAACAATGCAAACGGGAAGTTTTCCATATTCATCTCTAACTAGAATCTCTGCCAGTCGCTTGGTGTACGTGTAAGTGTTGGGCTGTGAACCAAGGACGCCAGGTTGAATAGCAGCCATTTCTGCCTCGCTCATCCATTCGGCGCATTTCATCAAATCGTAGGGAGAATGGTGAAAGTCGTAAACCTTCTCGTACAAAACTTTTCGCTCTTCACAACAAAAAGCTGTAGACAGATGAACCATCTGAACTAACTTTCTCATTTGCTTGGCAAGGTCGAGTACATTTTTTGTTGCTGTTAAATTCGAGATTACACTCGGTCTAAGAGACGCAATTAGGTTAACGGATGCAGCCAAGTGGAACACGATATCCGTTGTCTGAAGCACGTGCACCAAATGATCGCCACTCAATCCTAAATCTTTCGCGTTGATGTCTCCCCAGACAGGAAAAATCTTTTTCATAACTTCAGGTTTCTCACTAATGATTCGACCAAAAGCTGGAATGTTAGCAAAGTCGTCGATTCTCTCCTGAGCTGTTTTGCCTTTCTTTGGTCTCATCAAAACGACGACTTGCTTCAAATCAGAGCACGAGTAGAGCAGTTTCTCGATCAAAACCTTTCCCATGAAGCCGGAGCCTCCAGTAATGAAAATCGTTTTTCCAGCGTAAAACTTTTCGATTGAATTTAACTTCGACATCTTCAAAGATCAGCGACAATTCGTCTTGACCTAAAGTAACAAACTAAACTTTATGTTAACGCTCCAATCGAGTCCAATGTTCTGACTATCAAACAGTAATCTAATTAGTATTATTCGATACATATTTATTCAGTTTTGACAATCATTTTAGTCTCATCTTTGAAGTTCATTGTTTCAAATTTAGGTTCAGTTTTGTTCGTAAAGATGATGAGTTAGTCGACATCGTCTACAAAGTTCTCATTATTCTAATCCAAGTTTGTTGAGGAATGAATGAACCTTCTTGTTTGTAAGCTCACTAGTAACCATTCAATGAAAGCTCTAATCAAAGTATATTTGCCACACTCCAATGATTTTTAAAATCTTCGAGACGACGACGAACCACACCAAGGCTTTGCAGGTAACATGGACTCCGTATTGTCTAGGCAGATGAAAGCTCGTCTGAGAAAGTTTTTGGGGTCAAGATTTCTGAGCCACTTACATCATAAGTTTTCTCCTGGCCTCGGGCAGAGTGGGCGAATTTTCCTTGACGCAATATTGCCGAAGACCCAAAATTGCGTTCTTCATGTAATCGTAATCGATTCCTTGGTCTTTGGTGTTGAAAGGAAACATTTCACATTCCTCTTTTGTCATTAAGTTCAGAAGCGCTTCAAACTTTTCTGAATTGAATTTCCATTCTCGCATGGTGAACATTTGTAGAACTTTAACTCCCACGCTAACTCGCTTCTGAATGTTTACCATGCTGAGAGCAAGAAACCGTAGAAAATTTAATATAATGCAACAGGTTCAGTTGAAATTAGATTCCTAAACTTACAGAGTTTCCTTGCCGAAAAGCCAAAGCCAAAAGTCGATGAAGTAAGCTGGAATCCATTGGAACAAACAAACGTAGAGTGTGTGGATAAACACGTTTTGTGTGATATTCAAAGTCGGGTACCAAATGCCAGGCATGCAAGGATATTTCCATCCCAAATGCTTCGCATAACTCATGGCATCTTCAGCCGTAATTTTGCGAGATTCGTGGACTGAAAGGTTGAAGACCGGAATCTCGTGGGATCGCTTGGAAGTCGCGAGGAGCTTCACCATGCAAATCATCCCATTTATGCAAGCGTCGACAGGAATTTGTTCAACCTTATACTCGGGATACATCATCATGCTTCGAAGAACGCCTTTGTTTACAGCAAATCCCAATCCCGCTGGTCTAGTTAATTTAAAACAATGATACCTGTGATAGATTGAACCGATTCGTATTTACCCATTAAGATTGTCAACCTGCGTGAAGCTTAGTTGAAAGAATCAAATTTATTGATCGTAAAATTGACTCACCCAACCCGGCAAAGGTTCCGCGTAAGCTGGACTGACAATGCTTGGCCTAACAATACAAACGGGAAGTTTTCCATATTCATCTCTAACTAGAATCTCTGCCAGTCGCTTGGTGTACGTGTAAGTGTTGGGCTGTGAACCAAGGACGCCTGGTTGAATAGCAGCCATTTCTGCCTCGCTCATCCATTCGGCGCATTTCATCAAATCGTAGGGAGAATGGTGGAAGTCGTAAACTTTCTCATACAAAACGTCTTGCTCTTCACAACAAAAAGCTGTGGACAGATGAACCATTTGGACTAAATTTTTCATTTGCTTTGCGAGGTTCAGCACGTTCCTGGTCGAGATCAAATTAGCGATAATATTCACTTTAAGAGTGGATTCCAGTTTGAGCGATGCTGCCAAATGAAAAACGATATCCGTTGTCTGAAGCACGTGCTCAGAATGATCATCACTCAATCCTAAATCTTTTGCGTTGATGTCTCCCCAGACAGGAAAAATCTTTTTCATAACTTCAGGTTTCTCGCTCATGATTCGACCAAAAGCTGGAATGTTGGCAAAGTCGTCGATTCTCTCCTGAGCTGTTTTGCCTTTCTTTGGTCTCATCAAAACGACGACTTGCTTCAAATCAGAGCACGAGTAGAGCAGTTTCTCGATCAAAACCTTTCCCATAAAGCCGGACCCGCCAGTGATGAAAATCGTTTTGCCAGCGTAGAACTTTTCGATTGAATTTAACTTCGACATCTTCGATGATCAACCACAATTCTTCTCGAATAAAAGTTTCTTACTAATTACTTTATGAGCGAATGCGCCCTATAATGAACGCTGAAACTACTCTATTAGATTGTTTGACAGAAAGTAAAACTTCTCATGCTCCAATATTTAATTTTGTTTAAAATGTGTTAGTCTAGTCTCTGTAGCCAAAAATGTTGATCTTTTTTATCTCTATTAGCCTCGATGAATCGAATTTTAAAGCCTAAATCATTAACTCGAAGCAAAGTTTATTCAAGCCGCGTGAAATCAAACCGAAAACTTCTCTATCTATCTATCTATCTATGTTATAAATTTATAAATTAATTTTTCACAAATCAAAGTTTTCATCTTCGGAAAACTTTTAAAAAGTACAAATTGAAAAAGTTTTTATCTTCTTGAACTTTTAAGCAAGCAAAAACTTTGTTTCGTGCGATTGAAGCTGCGAGATGTTTCCACGATTTGACTGCAAGATAATAAATTCGGCTCGAGCCTTTTCTTATGGAATGAAAGGCAAAGAGTTCACTCGATACCATGAAAAATTAAAGCTTCATAGCTTTATAACATCGAATTTTACGAAACTTTGCATGTCGAGCTGAACGTTTGTTCTACGCATCTTCTAGGAAAATTAAATCTGCATACTAACAAGTCGTTTAACTTGTTTATGAGCTCGCTTTCAAACTCAAATTGAATTACGGTGCTTGAATGCGAAGTCAGTTCAACATGAAGTCAGTCGCATGTGGCTTCCCAACTTTATTGTTTTTCGCAATCTCGGGAAAAGTTTTCATCCTCATGCATTTTCATCAGAGTTCTCTCGTCTCAGATTTTACAATCGAGGCAAAAGCAAGCAGCAAAGATTGTCGGCGAGAAATGTTCATAAGAAGTTAGAAGTTTTTTAGACTTTTCATCGTCTGGTGAGCAAGCAAACGCGTTGAGTTGAATTCTCTCATGCGAGTTGCAACCAGAACGTTTAACAGCTGCTTGAAGAACTGAGGCATGAGGAAAGTGATTCCAAATCGGAAGCTTCTAGCATCGCAATGCCATCGACATCATAAACGAACAACTCTCAGACGTGCTGCCAACAGGCTTCAGCTCTCACGTTTCCCACATGTTTACGACTTCCGCTCTCAGCTCGAGTCGTTAAAACTTTTCCTCTTCATTTTCTTGCGGAGCTGTTTTAAAGCTTTCACGAAGCTTTAAACTTTCAGACAATGAACCTCGTCGAATCAAAGTGAAAACAATCGTTAATTAAATTTACAATAATTTCTCTTTATTAAGTTTACTTTGCACATTCTTCGCAAGAAGAAAATTCTTCTGCTTCCGAAAACGGGTCGAGGGATGAACAACACAAAACGAAGAAAAAGTTCCCAGCCAAACTTAGAAGAAGAATCTCGTGAAATTCTTTAAGGTATGAGATGAACGTAAAAGGGTTCATTAGATGGAATCGATGGTCTGCGTATGATTAAGATTTTGCTCGCTCGAGCGATTTGGATCGTCCCTGAGTCCGCTTGAAAAGACTTTGAGTCGATAATGTTCAACAGCCATTGAGCTTTCATGGCTGAGTTGCGTCCAGTCGACTCAAAGTCTTTTAACAATCCGATGAATTTGATGCTTTAGTCTATCTAACGTTGCATCGAGTAGGTCGATGGGAAACCTCGATTCATGTTGCTCGAGTGCTTCATCTTCTGCAAGAACATTTCTCGGTTCGCCTCTTGGATAGCCTCGTACATTTTCGCCTCGCTCATGATTTGTCGCATCAGGTTCTCGATAGCTGGCTCAGAGTTCAACTCTAAGAGGTCAGCCACACTTGTTTCTTCTTCATCGTCAGGTAGTTGAGGTGGCGGCGGGGGCGCAACTTCATTGGATCGCTTTCTGCCACATCCGGTGAAGGCATTGCAGAAAGGTCGCTTGGCTTTGGTGTCAATCTGGTTGTCTTTGAAGTGTTTGAACGCTCGAGGGTCCTTATAGGAGTCACGGTGAGTTTAGAATATCAACAGAATAGGCTTGCACTTACTCGCTCTGACAGAACACCGCAGTTTACAACTTCAATGACCACGTGAGAGCAGACGATGAGTGCAAGAAGAAGTTTCCTTGACATTGTGAGATTCGCTCGCCTAGATCTGTAGGTTGAGAATGGTAAATGGCTTCGATAGTCTCAAGGTTTTATACTAAATCGTTTCCCGCCCTTCTCATCGATATCTGTTATTACGTGCTTCAGTTTGCATCAGCATCAAACGAAATGCATTTCTTGTCAATCTAACTTCCACAATCTTTTTATAAATAAATCGAGAATAAGCGAAAGCCTAGCTAGTCGATTTAAGACAACTGTAGCAAACACGAGAAAACACTCAGCTGTGCCAACGGGAGGTCGAAACTACTGCAAATACCTAATCGATTCGCGGGAAATCCTCAACACTCAAAAGGATTGTGTTAAGTCACGGGAAAAATTCTGGTCAATTATATAAGCGAGGCTTGGATCCGTGCGTCAATCTTCAATTATGCTCTAGCTTCAACTTCATGTCGATCGATTCTCGATTAGATCAATGGTCATTGACCCGAAAACCGCAAAATAAACTAATCCCATCGAGTAATACACGTGTTCACTGAACCGAAAGTTATTATCTAACTGACTAATAAACTTAGAAAGAACTTGATTTATTCAGCCGACTTACAGTTTTAATGCGAAGGAACTGATTTGACTAAGATCGACCAACTGAGCTGCAATCGACTCCATCGACGCTTTATATAATGGAAGTGTGCTTTGGACCACATGCTGCTCTATCCCGATCATAAAAATAATAAAATTGAGCTTGCACATGATTCGTGCATAAGGCAAAGAGCGAGAATTTTCCGTCAGATGTTTTTGCCCTTCGCAACTCTCGCTGCAAGGCGCGGAACTGTCAACTTGCTGGCACTTGTAATGAGAAAGCTGTTGGGTGGACAGCGCTCTACTTGTTGGACACAGTCGACGGAAATTGATGGAGAGCGCCTCGGGCGATTGTTCGACGTCATTTGTTCCTTGTCAGGCTCTACAACTGTTTTCGAGAGCTCGTTTCTCATTACCAACGATTTCAATCGCAGCAACGTTTGCCTGAGTTACTTTCATTCAAATCGTTCAGTCAATCGACATCAGCAGTTTAAGATTAATTTTCAAATTTCTTGTGGTAAGGCTGTTGATTCTAACCCAAGGTAATTGTATCGTCTAATCATGAACATCTTCAGACTTCGATTGATCGCGACCGTCCGCAGTTGAATGAGAATGTCAGCATCAGCCATGTCAGACAATGACGTCATTAAGATGTTGGTCGCTCGTGGAACGAGTCAGCAGCAAGCCGAGTGCTCTGTTCACACTCTGCAGAACCTTGGATACAACCAATCGGAACGGCAACGCATCCTAACTGATCCCAGCAACAACATCCATCGCATCTGCCGGTTCGGAAGCATTTGGCACCTGGTTTTCATCGTCATCGGATTCGTTGTTGCTTTCTTTGGGATCGTATTCGAGTTGATCCGTAGATTCGCTTGAAAAGGTCAGGAAAGCAGGCGACTGGAAAAACGAAGAAAAGCGGAAAATTTCCGTTAAAAATTCAACCGCGACACAAATTTGAAAAATTGTTCGCGTCTCGATTGAGGGCGAAAATAAATTTCCGTCACAAATGAAAACAACGATCGAATTTTCAATGTTTCCTTTAGTTTTTCGTGACTCGCTAGTTCGGATAATATGTCACAAATCTCATTTCCCACCCCCGCCCGACGTGACGTCATTTACGAGCTTTGGGGATTGCAAAAAAAAATCAAGAAATGAAATCTTTTTTCTACCGAAAACTAAAGCATTTAACTTAGTGATAAATTAGTTGATCGTTGTTAGCTCGTTGCCTAGAATAAGTGAACGTTCGTAGTCGCTTAATTTGGACACGTGAAATCATTGAAAGTCGCGTCGAATTGTGTGTCAATGTCAATCGTCGAGAAAAGAAGATTTCAGATGATGATTCATTCAAGTGGTTAGTGTGGAGCCCGAAGCGAACGTTTATCAAAATATTCCCCCGCATACAATCATTCAGTTATCAGGGCTAATTCTTATCAATTACCACAATCGTAAGTGCACGAGGAAAGTTCGAAGCAGAGCACGAAGAAAAGTAAATTGACGCGAAAATGAAACTAAAAGTGCTTTAAGTGGATTATTGGATTGTGTGAGAAGGAATTTTGCAAAAGTGTTTTGTGCAACTCAAAGGCCAAACTTGGCGTTAAGTCGCGATGAAGAAGCAATTTCATAAAATTAAAATCGCAGCTGAGAACTTCAGTCAAAGGTTTGTTTTGGTTTTCCCTTCTCCAATCTTTGTTTCGCAATGCGCTGGATGTTCGAAGGATTCCGTCGTCGTTCCAGTGAGTTCGAAGTCGAATTCCTTCGCAGGAGTTTGTTGTGCTATGAGCGAGGGCGTTGTCTGACGTACGATCCCTTCGGATGCACTTAATTATCGCTTGCTAGGCAGCTCACAGCAGGCTCGTAATCTCTTCGACTAGCGTGAAAAGTTTGTAAACATCACCGGAGAGCGAGAAGTCAGTGAGACATGCAAATGTAAAAATAAATGCGATGATTAATTCCGTTAAGTCTGCCGAATCTCGTCGAGCTTTGTTGTTGGCCATGGAATGTTATTGGACAATTAGCAATCGACGCTTACGTCACTCGACGTTGACTATCGGAACACATTTCCACATCTGCGTCGATTGAGGTGAAGATTTATGGACAGTCGCTGTCTCTCTTGTCGGCCTCCAATTTCGTGCTCGTTCGTTCTGCGAATTTCCATCGGCTCGTCAATTTGCGTGTCGATCAAGAGCAATGCGAAAATTATTTGCCCAGACAAACAGATTCAAATGAAGCCATCAGCATAATGCTCCATTAATTAAATCTTTATGTAACGATTTGCTCTTCGGAGGAGCGCGCTAACGAAACGATGAGAGATTCCATAAATTGCGCCCATCGAAATTCCATTCTGATGTAAATTTTATGGAAATTTATTTTCTCATCGACTATTACTCGCTGCAGATAACAAATTTGCGCAAATCTTTACGTTTTCCCGCAATTCTTTTCCCCTCAGTCGATCCAATAAGCCTGAGAAGAACGATGAGCTGCAGCATGTCGAGCGGCAAGTCGAGAAATATCGAGATGTCCTTCAAGTCCTTAGCAAGAAAGTCTCGCCGCCCAACTCAATTTCGGTCACAGACCAAGTCACGCGCGAGAAGCGGCTTAAGAAGATCCACGAGTTCCTGCTCGGCCAAGCGATGGAAGAGTCTGCCAAAGATTTGCCCGACGCCAACAGTCTCTTCCGTAAAATCTTAGAATGCTGTGGTGAGTCCAAAACGAATTAGAGGAGCAAAAAGAAGAGCCACCAATTACAATTAATGAAAAGCAGCTTCTTCATGGCGCTTTCAAGTGAAAATTACAACGATTAACGATCTCTTTTACTGGTTGCCGACTTTTCACTCTTCTAACGATGGAAGCTTTGTTTTGATTTCAATGGTCTAACTCTTCTACTTTTCCTTTTTCATTTCTCACCGGACAATTTAAATCTTCCCACGAATTAATACGGAAACTTGCAGCGCGACTCGAGAAGACAATCGCTAACGAAATAGTAAATCACGAAGGTTACATCGAGACCGACGTGAGCAAGAAGCTGAACACGATCATCGACAGCCAGTTGACGACCGTGCAGAAGCAAAAGCGAGTAGTCGCTAAGTGCCATCAGGATAATGAAGCGGCGAAGCAGAAGTATCAGGTGGGCAAGCGCTTCCCTTAATTAGTTTGTTTGGCTCTCCAGATGACTGGCACAAAAGCGCTCAATTTGTATTAATGGAAAACGCCAACAAAACGATTGGCCTTTGATCTGGTCTCGTCCGTACTAATGAAAGTGTGTAGTATGTGAAGTTAAACTGCAAACATTCTGGCTACTCTGTTCAATCAAGACCACAAATTAATTAAGTTTTTAATTGACAAAACTGGGAACATAAAACCAGATAAATAATTGAAGCGTTTGCCTGATAGGTTAATTGATAAATCAAATAGCGAGCAATCCAATTACTCCGATTGCTTGTCTGCTCATCTGTTTTCCTTCCATTATCCCATCTCTGTTGTGAAATGCTTTTCTACAATTTCCTTTTTCTGCAGAGCGCCATTCGTCTTAACGAGAATGCGACGAAGATAAATCAATTAAAAGACGATCAGGAAGAGTGCGAGACGCGATTAGAGAAGGAGCGTGACATCTATGCATCGAACATGTTCGATTTGCTGGCAGAAGAAGACAACATAACCAGCTACATCGTCAACTACGTGAAGTGTAAGTTTTCGCCGTCAGCGACTGACACGTTCAATTAACGAAGCGAATGTTTACAGATCAACAGCTTTTCTACAAGTCAGCGCTGAAGGAAATCGAGTCGCTCATGAGTGATATGAACTCGATGATAAGTGAGTTTCGTATTTCAAACTCAAACTAATTAAATCGCAAATCCAATGTTGACTTATGCTCGTTGCAACGCGACAACCGCGAACTGCAATTTAACTTTAGCAGAAGTTTTGTCGTTTAATTTTGAACGTTGTTGTCTTGTAAACTTGTTGATTTGTGGCGAAAGTTTCCATTGCACCTGCTCAATCAATCAACTGACGCAACTTCAGTTCCAACCACTTCAAATTCATTTACAAATGAAGTTGCTTGTTCACTGAAATTTAATTGGTTCGTGTAATGATTTCCGTCGAAACATTTCAAGTGATAAGATAAAACTGCCACGGTAATAAAATCGGAATCAAATTAATTGAAACCGAGCACGAGCTTTTGAGTTACGCGAGATTATAATTAAATTTAATGAATGATTAGTCAAGGATGCTTTGCTTGTTACTGATTAAATTTGATTTTACGTAACAGGAACTAGCAACAAACGAGTGTTCAACACTTCGCTGCAGGATCATCTGGACACAACCGGAAGAAAAATATCTTACGTAATTGAATTGTGCGTTTGTTGCTTGCTGGAAAAGGGATTGAACGAGGAGGGACTGCTGAGAGTCGGATGCGGTAAGCTAATTATACTGAACGCCTCGTTGATTTTTCTCACCTGTTACATTTCCTTAGGCAAAAGCAAGTTGATGAGGATGAAGAGTGCAATCGATGCGAACTTTGTTACTGCGCCAGTCCCGCACGAGTATCGGGACGCTCACGTTGTCGCGTCGGTGCTGAAAGCTTATCTCAGAAGTCTTCCCGAGCCTCTGCTCACGTACCGTCACTACAACGAATTCATGGAAATCGCTCAAATTGCCAACGATCAACACAGAAAGGCGGCTATTCTCAACATCCTCAACCAGCTGCCCGAAGGCAACTACAATAATCTTAAGTACTTGATGAAGTTCCTCACGAAGCTTAGCGAGAATAACCAGCAAAACAAAATGTCAACGCAAAATATCGCAATCGTCATGTCACCAAATCTCCTTTGGCCACAAAACGAGAACGATCAAAATTATGCGCAACAGGTGAGCCCATCGGGATTGCCGAATTACTGGGCTTACATGCTAATCTTATCGCTTTTCCGTTAACAGGTGACATCAACATCGGCTGTGAATACTGTGGTTGAAACAATAATCGGCGACTGGGATTTCTTTTTCGAGGGCGACGTCAACTTCTACGAAACTATGACGCGCGACGAGCTGTTTCCCGATAACGGTGGCGCATCCTACGAACGCGAACACTTGGTAGTGTCGCATCCAAAGAACGACCAGATGTCCATGTCGATGATTGTCGGTGAGAACACGAGGAACGGCCCGGGACACTCAAAGATGTCTCACTCTCGCTCGAGTAGTCACGATACTAGTCTCATATTATTAAATGATCCGCCGATGAAGTCGAGTCGCTCAAATAGTTCGCTTTCGGACACGAGTCCAACAACGGGCTCGCCAAAGTTACCGAGAAGAAAGCCCAAAGCGCCAGTACCACCAATGTCGACGCCTCAACCAGTCAAAGCAAAGCTAGAGGCGAAGATTTCCTTACCGATGAGCGTATCGAAGCTTCATGATACATCAAGCTTCAGTTACATCGACTCAGATCCAACGCTTCACGTTGAAGAAGCTGGAAATCTGAGAAAAGCTGGGAGCATCGACAACATCCTCGCAAAGCCAGACCGACCGCCTCGTCCTGTTTTAGCGAATGCAGAGTGTCAAACACTTTCGCGAGCAGTCATTCGGCAGGTTCCACTAAAAGATAAATCGGCGGGGCCCTCGAGACCTGTCGCTGCTCCTCGAACTACAATCACGAAGAACGAGTTTGACAAGAGCGAAGAGAACCTTGTCACGATGCGTGAGAAGCCAGCCATTCCGGATCGGCCAGTTACCCTTATGCGGCCTGCGTCATTTCGAGCAGCCACTGGCGCAATGACGTCGCCAACTTCAGTGCTCACAAATGAAAAGCTAGTCGAGGAGTTGAGTGCGACGTTTGCTGGTAAAGCTGCCGCAAATCCTTCGTCAGTGCGAAGAAATAACTCATTGCGTGATGGCCGAACGTCGGAGTCAAACGGTGAAGGACCGCAGTCGAAGCAAGTGACGATGTATAGCGTCGACAAACAGCAGGTATCGATCGTGGATCTGCCGCCGAGCGGTTCACCGCACACCAGTCGACGGCAACTCTTCATTAGTGAAAGTGATAACAAGGAAAATAGTCAGAACTTGAATGTCAAAAGTGAACTCAGCGGGTCAACCGACGCACTCGCCGACGAGTCAGGTCCGGCACCAGCATCGCCTCGCGACGCTAAAATTAAGCGACCGCAAGTTCCACCGCCCGCTCGACCGCGGAGCAGCGAAGGCTCCGGCGACTCTACTAACTTATAACACGAAATGCTGATATAGTAAATCTGAACACCATCGCTTTAGCCTGTTAGACGATGGTGCGCGCTTTGTTACTTGTTCTCTGTTCCAAATTTACTCTACACGCTTCAGCCTGTTATGCGATTGAGTTCAGCTCCTTCGGTGTTTTTCTATGTCACAATGAAAAATGTTTTGCTCGCACACGAGAAACTTTAAAGATAAAACGAATTTTTTCCAATTTAACTCACACGCTTTCGAGACACCACGAGTCTTATCACCTCGCTTCGTACTCAACATAAATTTATTACGATTACGGGAAGTTTGTCATAATCAAGTTTAACAAGAAAACTTTATCATTTTCATATCAAATTCGAGAGGAAGCCTTCGATAGCCCCGAGGCAGTGGTTCGAGCTTTTCAAATCAAGACTTGAACTTCAGATGAAAACTTTTTTTATCTAATCGTAAACCAATGCAAACTATTGCGCTTAATTGAAATTCCCTTCTAATTGAACGGCGTAAATTGGTTTTATGCAAGCATAACTTGCTAATTGCTCGTGCTTCAAAGTAAAAGAAGCTATCAGGTTTTCGTAAACTGATTCACTTTGGTTCAAAATCTGATTAAAACTTCAAGCTTTAGCTTTGGGTAGAGAGAAGCTCGCAGTATTGAGCATCATAAAATTTGTTTTCCTTTCCCTTCATCACCTCAAATTTTGTTTTCCAATTTAATTAGAAAATCCACTTGAAGCAAACCGTCTTTTTGCACTTTGAATCATTCAATTAAGACGCTCATTGCTTGCCATTAATCATCCACGAGGGGGGAAAGCTCTTGTTTTCATGCAATATTTTTGAAAACCCGAGACAGTTTTTTCTCTCAAAACATCGATGGAAATGTTTGCGAGCGAGCAGCAAAAACCAGTCGCTGTGATAAAGCTTTGACGTTCTTTTTTGTCTTGCTAGTTTAAATAATAAATGAGTCGTGATGAACGCTTGTTTTTGTCTCGACTCTGATAGTGAACAGTCTCAAATTGGAGAATTTGATGAATTGAATTCAAAGCTTTTTCCCAGTAAACAAATTCCTCTCCCCATGCACTCGCGTTCGTTCCGTTTTTCGTCGAAGCTCAAATGGAGTTGAAAATTGAAATTTAAATATTTAATCGGCCGGAGAAGAATCGGGAAATTTGGCTTGAATGTCGCTTGATTGGCTAGGATTTGCATTCCAAATGCAATAAAGTTTATCTCGCTCGCTTCTGCTTAGAACGCAATTCAATCAACCGCCCAACGACCCGCGAAATAACTTTACGCGAAATTAACTCGGCTCGCTCGCGAAAAAGAAAATCGTTAAGGTTTTCCGCTAATTAGCGCGCTCGTTTTGCTGTCCGCAGCGTTTCATAACTTTTACTAACGGGTTTTGATGGAGCTTCGCCCCTTCTCGCTGTCATCTTCGGGTATCGCGCTAAAACTGCTAATGGGCTAGGAAAATTCTCCTTCATCCTCGATAGAGCAGCGCAATAACAAAAAGCGTCGCGCGGGTTATAAATTTTCCTTTTGAAGGGTTTTTGACGTTTTGTTCGAGGGGATTTTCGGGATGTCGGACTTTAATTGTCAGCTTTTGTGTTGTGTCACAAGTTTTTTTCTGCTGCCTTTCTCCGCACAGCAAAAAAAAGGTTCATAAACTCATATTTTGCTAGAGTCCCTCTCGCCTTTCCTTCGCTCTCTGTCTCCGATTGCTGAGCTTTCAAAAGGAGAAAAGTTTTCCCTTTTTGCTTCCACCTAGTCAGTTTTCTAATCCATGGAAATTACCACAATCAACGAGAGTTTTGGATGCGAAAGCTTAAAAAAGTTTTAATCAATTTTTATCGATGGAACTTTCCCCATCATCAGCGACAGCAATTTTTCACTCCCTTCTAACTGTCCTTCGACGTTCCTTTGATGGAGCAGAAGTAAGAGACGATCGCTCCTTTGTCATCGACGGAGAAATGACACAAAGAAAAGTTTTTGTTGAACTTGTGTCGTGGCTCACGCCAAAGATTCAAAGAAAGAAATCATTGAGCGAGTTCGGCGTTGCCCAGCGCTGCATAAGAAGTCAAAGATGTCATTCGTTTGTCGTCGACTGAAATCCTTTCGCTTTCTGTCTTTCATATCAAGAAGTTTTATTTACATCGTTCAATCACAAGCATAAATATATTTGCTTCATTGAAGCTTTTGTCTCTAGCTTGACTGTGCGGCGCCACTAATTGGTGAGCAAACATCGCAGAGCTTCTGCCTCGACGACTTGCCTCAAATCAGACGCTTGAAAGTTGAGAAGGGCGAGAATATGCAACAAGAACGTAAAATAAATTAAATTCCAAAACTTTCCGTCTTGGCAATCGAAAAAGCTTTCGAATGAAATCGTAGCAGAAATGGAAATTAATAAAAGTGGAGGATAATTAAGAACTTTTTCTTAATTGTTAAACAAAATCCGAAGCGTTTCCGCTTCGCGCCAAGCAAATGAAAATGAGGAAAATCTAGTGGAAATATTTATCACAATTTATAGTTATCAAATTTTTGTTGCCGAAATGAAAGTTGAAACTTTTGAACGAATCATGAAACGAGGTTATCATACGAATAATTAAACTAAAGTAATTATCGCAGTTTATAAGCAGAAAAAGTGAATAATGTTTACCCACATCAGCGCCATGAAGCTGTTTTGTAAATTTTGATATAGCGAAAAGTAATCAGTGAAAAGAGCTAAACTAATTAAAATCACGAGCAGAAATTAATCAAGAAATTATCGCAGAATGCATTACCGGGTCGTGTGCTTGACGCCCTCATCATATCTCGTACAATCATCTCTTCCTGCTCTGAAGGACTCTCGCCAGCGACTCTTTTTATACTTTTTCCATTTTCATATCAATTCAAAGTGAATCAACAACACAAAAAACTGTTAAAAGCATAAATAAAACTTTTTTCGTATCAATAAAAAGTCAGAAACAATGTAAATGAATTAATGCGTTTGTGTATTTATTTATTCATCAAGCCCTCTTGCCCCGCTTTCTCTCAGCTCGACCGCAGAATATCTCGCCTGGAAAATATTTTTCCGGAAAAATGTAAACTTTTCGCTTTTCAGACATCGAACTCGGTGTTAATTGAATCGCATTAAAAGGCTCTTCCATCGCAAATGATTAAATTCGTAAGTGGATTAATTGTGCTTTTGATGTCTCGCATGAAACGCTAATTGAAATACTGCATGTTTGTCGACCTGTGGTGGTTTCACGCGTTCATTTGCCAGACGTTGAATCGAATATGTTCCGTTTCAGAACATTTAATAGAAGGTTGATGCAATGTGGTTGATGCTAAACACTTGAAGTTAAAGATTATGATTCAGCTTTAAGAAAACTTTCAGGCTCAAAGAAAATGCGCGAAACTCGGCTCACGAAGTTCATTAGATTGCTGAGAATTTCAAATCAAATTTCAGTAAGAGCGAGTGGCGTTGATCAGCCCGATTGAAGTCTTTGAACAGTCAATCATTTAAAAGGTAAAATTCATGCAATTTGCAGGCAACAAGCTCATAAATTGATTGCAGTTGAAAAGCCAAACATCATTGTAAACCTTTGAATGCTATGTACATTGCTTCTTACTATGAGTCGAATGATTAAAATTGATCAAAACTTTTGAATGAAATGCTAAACATTTCTGTAGCAAGTGAAAACTGTTGCAAATTTGTTCCAATTCAACATCACCGCAGGCGCCTCCCTCACATGATCAACAAGCCACCAAGCTATTCATGTAATGATGAATGGTAGAATTTAATTAACAGCTTTCCCCCGACTGCAATTTACGCTGCGAACATATCTGACGCAACGGTGAGCTGCTCTAATCCCCAAGCAGTTTCAATTAAAAGCTGATAGCTCTTCATCTGCCCAGTTTTTCATGAGAGCATGAAGTAGAAGCAACGATTTGAATCCTGAGAAGTTGTAATTAGTGAAGCGGAAGCTCCGACAAATATTATGCATTCCGAAAGCCGTACAAAGAGTTATTATAGACTAACTGGCAACTGAATCTAGTCGAGTTAATATTTCGTTTTTCACGAGGACGAGTTGTTCATATCGCTGCTGCTGCTTTTCATGGATATCAAATTCTGTGCAATTTAGCGCCGCGAGTTTTTTCATCTTTGCAAAGCCATCGAATATTCGAAACATTTTTCAAAACAAAAAATTGATTTTCAGCTAAAATGCGATGCTCAGCCCGCCGTTGGATTTTTCGAGTTTAAAATCCAAACTCAATTGGAAAGCGAAGCTGCATGAGCGAATGCGGGTCTTAGTTAGAAATGGAAACTTTTTATGCATGAAAAATATTCAGGGCAATTGAAGTTGAATTGTAAATTATTGAAAAGTTGAAAATGTTCGTTCATTTAACTTTGCGCACGCTTCCAACTTAATCAATCTCTCTCTTGCAGGCTCTCTTCGATTGAAGCAACTCGGAACTTTCGCCCGTCAATTCCGAGCTATAAAATATTTTCTAAAACAATTGTTCGGTGTTTGTTTTTGCTCCCCCGCAATAAAATTCGACAAATGAAAAAAGGACGAATTGGAATTGTGGAGGAAATATTTTTGTTTCGTGCTATTTTCATTATTGATTGGATTTCATTTGTCGGGGAGATTTTTTGGGACGTCGACATGTGATATTTTCTCAGTAAATCAAATCCGTCAATGTTTGTGTGTTTTAACAGAATTAATTTGCATTATTGATGGAATGCGGAGGCACAAAGCCCGGTCGAAAGCTTTTGCGAGGCTCTGCTGATTTGAATAGCGGTTGACATTTCTTCTTCCGACTCTCTCTCGAGCTTAAACTTCTTAAAAATCAGCGCGAGGGTCGGAAATGTACTGGAATGTCCCTAAAGTTAAGCGGGTGCGAATGGGAATTTTGGCAGTTTAATTCAATCAGATCAATCAACATCGACCTAAAACAGTCAGAGACGTTGAAGAAGTCATCTGCGGTCGAACGGAACTTTCCAACAGTTTGTCAACGTTGCTGCTGCAAGCCGGAACCGGAAAACGAGAATCGTTTCCTTTAATTTATCACGTCACGAGGACATGAGATTGATGGAAAAATTCTCTATCTAGGCCAGTGCAAGATGAAAGCTCGCCGTATCAACCAACAGAGTTCTGGATTGTCGAGCAAATGCTAAGACGTCTAGCTCAGCTTTGGCTCCATCTTTTGAATCATAGTTCCCTCATGTCAAACGAAGAATTTTATGTTCAACGCTCAACTCTGTTCAACTCGTTGTCAACTCAACACAATCATTTATCCAGGAATGTTGTCAGAAGTTCCTTCTTTTATTCATCGCTTCATGCACGAGAGGAAATATTTTTCATCATTCAACTTTTCAGACGTTTGTTTAATTTACGATGCTAAGGAGTCCGACAATGAACTTTTATGAAACTTGCTGAACTCGGCTCCAAGTTGGTTGCAGTAATTGGTTTAGCTGCTGGCGGACGGAGCTTCAATTATCACAAAACTTTCTCCGAGCAAACAGAAAAGTTCTTTGCTGAATGAATAGGACGTGGATTTGCTCTCTGGAAGCCATAGACTAGATGAAAGTAAATAATGGATCGCTGACTTCATCATCCGAATGGAAGTAAACAAGTCGGTGAAAGGAAATTTCATTGAGTGAGCCCTGGTCGATTGAAAGTCCTGTTCCATGAATGTTTGCGGTGAGCAGCGCAGAAATATTTCAACGTCAGCAAAACCGCTCAAGTTGAGTCGTTCAATAATTTACACCTAGCGCGATAAAAACGGGGGTTTCTGGAATATGAAATATAGCGACGATATCATGCCACTTCATGATTCCAAACGCTGAATTCGTAGATTGCTTCCCGCTCACGACGCCCTCGCTTTCAGCTTCGCGCAACGCTCACATGGTAAATAATTGATGACAAAATGTATGGAGCTCATTTTTTGCGCGACAACGTTTAGCGTTTTTTGATTTCCCGGGTTGTGGACGCGTCCGCTTCACCAAGCCACCCTTGGCTATGGAAAGTGCTGAGAGTCTCAAAGCTCGCGAGGCAAAAAAGTTTGGCTCATTCACATGCTCGTGGCAGGCAGAGCATTCAACGCCGAGCGTTGGAAGCGGAACGAGTTGTTCCGAACAACATAAACTTTCGACAATAAAAATAATAAATGCTCATATTTTCGTCGAGGCATCCTCCCGCACGACGTTGAAACAGCAAAACAACATGACTTTGAAGGATGGCGGAACGTGTAAACGAGCGAAGAGCGTTAGATGAGTGAATCCGGCTCAATTTACTTTAAGGATTGTCTTTGCGACATCAAGGCTGACGAAAGAGCAAACGAAATCTCGCAAAGTTGTTTTGGCAAAAGCCAAAACACTCAAGCTAAAATTAAGCGATGAATGCGAAAGGAGTCAACCGAAGGTTTGTGTGATACATGACGACAGATTTTGAAGTGAAGGGAAAACATTTCTTGTCGAGAGAGACAAATGAAAAATATTTGTTTGCTTGGCTTTGTCGCAGTGAGTTTGTGGGGAAAGATCACATGGCATGTGGCGCTTATATTCGAGAAGTTGCCCTCCGCAGTAATTCCTGAAACTTTGCCTTCCCATTCCCGAGTCTTGGAATTTTAATGAGAGTGTCAAACACATGAAAATTTCTGCGGTCGAAACTTTTCCAATTATCTAAGCAGGCGAAGTTGAAGTCTCGCTCATGATGTTTGAAGCATTGTTATATCTGGCTGTAAAGGCTCAGAATACGTAGACGCTTGTTGACGTGTAGATGAGTGAATTTGGTTGCGCTTGCTCCTCCGCAAAGTACGAAGACGTGGCAAGAGCAGCAAGGCAATTTGATTACTCCAAAATTTATTTCTCGGAAACTGTTTAAAGCTTTTTGAAGTGCTTCCCTTAACGCTCTCCTGATGTTTCTTGATGTAAGTAGCGAGAATAAACATCTTTGAGATGTACTTGTTGAACTCAGACGAATCATTCAACGTCAAGATGTTTCCTACACTGCGAAAGGTTCAAAGAGAAACGGGAGAAGTTTCAACTCGGAAGCATTTGTGAGATACGTCATGAGCTGCTGGTAGTCTTTCTATCTCTTCCTCGAGCTTATTTCTTTGCTTTTATCATGTTGGAGCTCAATGAGCATCAAGTTTTTAAGAGGATTTCGAAGGCTTTTTCACTCGCTCTTGTTTTAGCGGAAGTTCTGAGGTTGACAGAGTAACTTCTGCTAGAACCTAATTAGGTTTCGGTAGGTTTCCTTCTAGTGTATTGCTGTAGCTTCAATTGGAACAAAATACATCAACATTTGTTTGGAACCTTTTAAAGAAAGCAGTATTTTTCCTGTTATCTGAACCCCTAAAAATTCTCGTTCTTTGAAAAGCTTTCAGCAAATAAATCATTCTCTCCAAACACCTAATCACTTTCAGATCCTCGGAGCACTCATAAATTTTGTGTGAGCATCATTAAAATGCATGAAAGTTGGGGGAAGAAGAGTGCGAGCTGAACACAACAAATTTCCATTTCATGCTTGCGGAATTATGCAAACGTCTATAAGGCACGTAAGTGTTTTTGATTCATCGCACTTTTTCAGCCGTTTCGATTCGAGCTCCTTCGTGTTGCTGTTTTGTCGCAGTAACAGCCCGACGATAAATTCGAAGAAGGAAATCTGTTTTCAAGGATTTAGATTTCCACGGCAATGAGCATGAATTGGCAGCATCAGTAACTCACCGACAGGCGCATCTCGATTGTTAACTTGTCCGATTTGTTTTCAATCTATAAATAATTGGAGATTGCAAACTTTTGGAACTGGCAAATTTATTCAACCGTGTCAACGGGAACTTTGTAAATGAATTAATTCCTGCAGGCGCTATCAAGGCAAGTCTGGAGAAAGCCACGACAGGAAAGGAATAAAATCGAGAAGTAATTACATTCATTTCTCTCTCCTCCACCATATTTTTCATAATTCGTTCGGAGTCATAAAGTTTTCACATTTATTTTCCGTAATGTTTCAGATTCAGCAGCATTTTGCATCCTTCGCCTCTCCCGCTTCGTGTTAAGCTTTGCCAGGAAGCTACAAATGAATATTCTGGTTCTCGAGTTCAACAACAGCAATGAATGAAAAAAAGTTTTCCTTTTCTGTACTTCTTCTTCGCCCGGCCCTCGACACGAGACCGAGAAAGGATGAAAAATAACAGCAGCAGCGGCGAACGAATTGTTGAATAACATGAGAAATGTTTGCATGCGGAAAAAATGAAAATTCAAGACGGAAAATTTGTTCTCATAATGCGGGGCGACTAATTCTCGGGAAATTATTTTCCCATTGTTCTGCGACACGGAAGATCCACGAGAAAGTGAGGGCGAAGAGAAAAGAGGAAATTCCGTTTAATTACGTTAGCTCCATTACCGTTTAATTATTTTAGATTTGAACTAAGAGATGTTGTCGACAACAGCAAATCTTCTTCAAAGGGTGACACCTCGACGCTTTTCCCCTTCTGGGATTTGAAATGGTTAACGAAAGGGTTACTAAGAACCTCAAGTCTTTCACCTTCGCGGAATCCATTTAACTTGTTGCGCAATTGACGGCGACCGAGGTGGATAAGGTTCCCTTAACTTTATTTATATACCTGACCGTAATCTGCTTCGTCTGGCCGAAGAATTGATGTTTATTAGCGTCTATTTGTCTTCCATCTCACTGCCAGTCACCATCGCTAAACGACAAGGGACGTTGGCAAAGAAAGCTCAATTGTCATTTAAATTATGCTTTCTCCCCTTTTGATTTATATCCGGTCGCCCCATTCATTTTTCCTCTTTTTACTTGGCCTATTATTGTTGATGTAGCAATATGCTGATGACGCTATTATTTCCTTCCTTCGTTCGTCTTCGTGTGTTTTTCTCCTTTTCGGACATTAACAACGAAATGTTCGAGCAACAAAATAACGCTACTGTGATTCATGGAGTATTGGAAGCTCTTCCATTCCCCCTTTTCTTAATCGCACGGCCGAGAGCCGAAATGTTTTTTGTTTCGTCGGAATCTGCTGCAGCAGCACAATCGAAAGCAAGTGAGAAGGCGACTTTATGGAACGGAACCAATTTCTTTCTCGTTCAGTCGAAAGTAATTTATTTTTGTTGTTGCTGGCATCGGTGCGGATAGTTGTTCCTTTATACGAGTTGGTCTCTTTTCCACATGAAACTTTGATACATGTGGGCAATGATGGGTTAATGCCAGCGCTTTAACGACCAACATTCATTTGCTTCGAAAGCTTTCCCCTCGAGCTTTGCTGCGCTACGGTGAAATTCAGCCGCTCCCCTCGAGAGCTGGCCTCAGCTCAATCCGGTAATCCAGCGATGTCAATCGCTTATTTTATAGGAGTTACTTTGTCAAAGGCAAATATGTATTTCCACTCTCCCGATCGGGCTCCTGCGTCCCAGTTGTTGTGAAAGTTGAAATTGATTTCGCTCGAAGCTTCATGTCATGGGGCTTACATAGAAAAAGAATAGATAAATTTTAAAACATCTCGGAGAGCGAGTTGAACTTTGGCTGCTTATCGTGATGCTGGCGAATTCCTTTTGCTTCGCCAGCAACGTGCCGAGCCATGCATAGAAATCAATCTCACAAAAAGCTCTCTCGGGTCTTCATTTTATTTATTTGTCGCAAAGTTTGCTTCTTATCGACGCTTAAGCAATTCTCCACTCGATACAGAAGGACTTTGAACTGTCGCTGGAAGATCGAGATTAAACGACAGTGGAGCCATTTATCGCGGGCTTAGAGCTTTGATTTATATCGATGACGACAACGAGCGAGCAGAGCACTTAAGTTTAGCGAGTCGTCAAACAACGTTAAAGCTTCCAAAGCACATCAGTGTTGGATTGATTTGCACAAAAGCTCTCATCAAAGCTGTCGTCGGCAAAGAGAGTATTTTGATTTGAATGAGCGATTTCTAAATTCTTCACAAGCGTGTTTCGAGCTTCATTGTACTTAGATGCGAGAATAGATGAAAAGAACGAATGATTTGAATGAGTTTCCGTTTTCGAATCCATATCCTTTGATTTGATAAGAGTCTGGATATGAGATGAGATTCAAAAGCTCAACATGTTGAACATTTCCGTCTCAAAGGCATGCGAGCGTCGGATGTGAAAGAGATTTCAACAGTTTCGAGAATTCCACAGTAAAATGTATGTAAGCGAGATAAGAGTTATTCCTTCTCCAGTGAGCAATTCGACTTGAATGCGATTCTAATCTTCACAACGTGTTTCCCTCGTTTACGATAGAAGACATTTCAAGGCCTTTGATTCCATCAAGAAATCAAATTTCAAAGCATTCGTCTGCAATCAAACTCTTCGAGGCGTTTAGTTTTCATCAAAGGAAATTCCTGAAGTTCACCACGAGTACCTCAAGAAATCTCCTTGAAAGCGATTCGCTTAGTGGGCGGCGAATTCCAGCAGAGCTTTTGAAAGCTGCCGATTAATTTGTGAGCTGAAACGGATACTAAAACGGTCCTTAAGCTTAGCGAGCTCTCTGGGAAAGATTTTCGGGTTCAAATGGCGGTTCGGAGATTTTATCCGCACCTCCAAGGAGGTTTAATTAAAATTTAATTGCCCTGCGGGAGGGAAGGCGAAGAAGAAGCACTTTAGAGTTAATGAAAACATGGACCATTGAAAATATTTATGAGACGTTCACTTAACAACACAAAACACTCAGAGTTGGGACATTGAAACAAAAACACTCCGATAAGAAAGTTAAATGAAACGAAAGACTTTATTGTTGTCGATGGTTTTATGGGCGAGCAGACTAGCTGTCTTCTCGACGAATTCATCATGTTCTCAGCTCACGTGCTCGTTCAACCTTTCCTTCTTTTTGTAAACTCAAACTCCACTCGAAGGTAAAACCATTTGACTAGAAGAATTTCCATTTCGTAGCTTCATAAGCACTTCCATAAATCATCGCATGCGAGGGAAAATAATCTTTTTACATGATTGGAAGTTTTAGTGAACTGTTTAACCGTATGAAGACTCTGAGTTTAAAATCCTCTTCATAACTTCAACCCTCTTCAATGTGCCCTTGAGCGAGGAAGAAGAAGAAAGTCGAACTTACCTTCATGGTCTGTTCACCCGAAATCATCTCACCGACGTGTGCTTATAGCTACCGAGTTCTGCACGATAGAATTTCAGTTTAACTATCAAAGGGAGAGTTATGATCCTATTTGATTGAGCAAATGTCTTGGGTATGCAAATAACTCGGCATTGTCTTCCCTAATCAGAGGGATGAATTATTCAAAACCTCTCCAATTAATTCGCAATTTCCTGGGAATCAATTAAGCTGACTAAAGTTTAAATCATTTCTAAATTATTGATTCAACAGCGAGCTTAACAAACGAACGAACAAAATTCTATGAGCAGTTAAACTTTACGAAGTGTCAATTAATGATCCCGCATCAACTTCGAGTCCATTAAAGTCGACCAACGCTCGAGCAGAGTGTAAATAGTGAGGTTAATTTTATTACTTACAACCCAATAAATGGCACTGCTTTTACGACGAGGGCTACTCTTGCGGTGTTCCACACAAAGCACTTAAGTGGATTACTCGCAAAATTAAACCGAATGACAAATTTAATGGCGCGGCAGCTGACCGGGTCGCCCGAACTATTGACGACGGTAACGAATGGAGGCAAATAACCATCAATAATGAAAAGTTTTAATGCGAATGTCATGACTGTCCACCGTCTAAGAGAGATCGGCTGGCTCGACGTTCATCGATCAAAGTTAAAGGTCTGAGCGTTGGCTTCTGACCCGTGATTTACGAAAAAGTTTTCTTCTTCGCGTTGTCGGATCAACAAGCATCAACGGCACTCGCCTACGAAATTATTCCATCACTTGGCTTCCGCCAATTTGACATGAAAACAATCATTCTTGAGATTATCGACAGTCTGCCTTGGAGAGCATCGATTTTAGCTAAATTGAAAATTCCTCTCGACGCAACATGAAATCGTCGAGAGCGGTTTGGGCGTAATTTCCTCGTTCTTTTAAGAGATCACGCTCTGCGGCGTCCTCCCGATAATGACGCGGCTGAAAAAACTCGACGAGCGCCCACAATTTTTCACCCCGCACATCGACGAAATATTGATTGATGAACCGCTCGACAGCTTTAAAGGAAGCACTCTGGTAATCGCTTGTGGAGTCTATTGGCAGGAATTTCGAGCGGGAACTCTGGGAAAGCGGATAAGCGTGGCGCGCAACGGTGAGAATTCCTCGTTACAAAAGCTCGGCTCGAGCAATTTTTCTCGGAAAGAGATTACTTCGACGAACCTTTTCCCTCTGTTTTGGGAGAAATGTTTACGAAAATATTCAATTTACTTCGTAAAAGATTACGGCTCAATGTGAATATTGAGATTTGCTGTTTCAGAAAAGACTGACGGTGAATGATGGATTGCTGAGAAAGCGCCAAAATAGCTGCGAAGATGCCAGGGAGAAAAAAAATTGTTGTTTAAACTGAATTTGCTGCCTCGAGTCGACTTGAAACACGGCGTTCGCATTGTTGGTTTTGCAAATACTGTTCTGCAATCTTCATTAGATTTTGTATATTCAACTTGAGCCCCGCAAGCTTTCAAAATGTGCTTACGCCTTAGAATATTGGAGGGAAGCGTAGTTGACGGGCAAGAATGCCTTGAATTCAATTTAAAGTGATTTATTTCACTCGTTCTTTAAGAGTTCGAGCAACAGAGGCTTCAATGAGGCGCCACTGAGAGACGAGGACGGCGTAATGATTAACTTATTCCCAGCGTGATGTTCACTAACGAAAGTTTGATTTATCGCTGAGAAGCATTAATTCCGCCTAGAAGCGAAATATTTCTCTTCGTCTGCGTCAAACGTCTGCAGCTTTCCTTCGCAAAATTATCGAAGGCTCACTCGAAAAGATATTTTCGGACCAGATGGCTATCGATATCGTGTTTCAATTTATCTCAGCTCGTTCATCCGACCGGCTCGAAGTGTTGAAGAATTGCTAAATTACAGAATGAATGCCGTTTCTAATACCCGCAGTCGCTCAACAACCGTCAGGCTGATAATGAAACAGAGAAATCGAGAAGACGGAATGTTATCAGATGGCGAAGACGAGTGGCCAAGGTTAAACATATCTCGGCCATTGTTTTCGCATCTCTCAAGCCAGTGCGACCCAACGCTTTTGTGTCGAGACTAAAGCTAATTGCTAAGGCCTTCAGCAAATGCTTTTAATCTCCGATCAGCGGGAAAACGTTTTAAAACGCTGTGAGACAGCGACTTTTCCGGCTCGTTTATCGCTTTTCCACTCATGTTTGATAACGCGAAAGTTAAATGGGAAAAATTTCCTCTTTAATGAAGTTTCAATTATTTTGCCGCTCCACTCAACCGCGAAGGTTTCGTGATGTCGCACGTTTCCGAGAGTTTTGAACGTTTGCCCACGTCGAGCGACTAGAATATTCGCTAGAGGAAATGAAAGAAATCTCTGTAATTGTTGTTCAAGAGCTTTTAAGTTATTCCGAGGAAATTCCTGCGCAGTCCAAGAATCTCAAGTTTGTGTTTTCGGGATTCGTTCTCGTTCTGCCTCGTGCGCTCGATGAAGCCCTCAAACACTTTGTGAGACGAAAACTTTCCCATTGAACGCCTTGCAAGAACCATTGCTTCAGCTTCTTTCAACGTTCTGAGCTCTGACCTTCCATCAAAAAGCCATCATGATTCAATTCCTTTGAAAAGTTTGTCTTAAACGAACATCTTTCCACCTTCGTTAGCCTTTCCACGAAGTTATCAAACTCACCGGAATATTTCTTCGCAAACTTTTGCCGGTATTATGGCTTTTTAATGCCTCAGCTTGATAGGAAATTTTTTCTTATTAAAAAGTGCATCGTAAAAAGAAAGTTGGCTGCTTGGCTTTCGTGGCTAAGAAAAATGTTTTGAACTTTTCTAAGAATGCTCGGATAATAGAATTAAGAAGATCCTTATCGTAGCATGTTCACTCGAGCGTCAGGAAAGCGCTAGTGAAACTCATAAAACTATGCGAGGGAAAAAAGTCTGTGGCTCTAAACTACAGAGGAAGCTTCCAGTACATTTAATTTAAGAATTAGCTGAGCGATGTCGGAAGTTCTAAGCGAGTGACTCGAAGACATTTACATGGACTGAATGCGGGCAAGGTTCAAACTCTTTGACGGAAGTTATGGAAATTGAATTTTCGCAGTGATCTTCAACTTCTTGTTGAGTGTCATTAGGTTCTCGAGTTCAAACTTTTCCCATTCGCCTTTCTTTGGTGCAGTCGAAAACTTTCGAATTGCTTGCATTTTCCGACTCCACTGAACCGAGAACGACAGAAAGTTGCTTTCTCCCGAATTGTTCGGAAAGTAGATTTTAGTTTGACCGCAATTTGTGAATCTTGGTTGGAGTTTCATTGAGTGAGTGAGACTTTGTAACTATCGCACGAACAACCCTCGACAGAGTGGAATTAAGTGCAATTCAGCTCACGAAATGCTTCACCTGTTCAAATGAGGGCCAGCCCGCACTGTCCAGCAGTGGCTGTTTGCCTGCAACAAACTGAAATGATTCGAAGTATTTGCGAAGAGAAACTCTGGGGCACCGGAAACGTTTCGAGATTAAAATTGGATCACATTTTATTGTACTTGCGGGAATTGAGGTTTTCGCCTTTTTTTGTTTGATGCAGCATTTCTCGTTTTACTTTCCTCTTGATCGCTCAATCCTTTAATTTAAACGTAACCGAAAACGAGAAAAGTTTTGTAATAAGAAAGTGTTGATGTCCCAACAAGTTGCTTCGTCAAGCGAGGACATTCTCACTTTCGAAAAAGTCTCACAGTTCTTCGATATTGCTACAGATTGCAAGATCTGCTGTCAGCACAAAGTTTCGCAAGCAACCTCCGGTTGTCGTTTCACACAGCTCTCTGTAGATGCAGAAGCATTTGATTAGATTTATGAGAGACTAGTTTGATCTTTTAGGAAGAAAACTGTGAAGTCAAGGACAAAAGCTGGATGGAGCACAAGCGCGCTGTAATTTCTTTTCATGACAAGGCACAACAATTCTCGTAGCGCTGTGATGTTTCTCCTTAATGCAGTTTACATGTACGCTTCTCTTATGCTCGCTCTTGAACAAGAGTTTATTTACATGTTCGAGGGAAAACTTGAAGAACTTGCATCATTCAAGTTTATGTTTCAGAAAAAATTTACAACGGAAATTTCATCATAAAATTTTTCCTCTGCATGAGAGAACATTGCATGATACAGAATCGCGAAATAATTCGTTGTAAGTTTTATCTTGGAGCAGGCAACTGTTTAAAAGCTTGCTGTTGAAAAGAGACAACAATGCAAAGGTAATTTTTTCCGGATCACTTCCACAACATGGAAATAATTAACATGAGTAGCTCAAGGGTTCGCTCGGGGTTCACTTGAAAATGTTGGACACATTTCATGAAGAAAAATATTTTAAAGCTTCTCAGCGCTTTCACATGTCTGAAGCAATTTAAAGCGATGGCAACTCGTCTCGTAGGAAACTAATTCAGGATTTCGCATCCCACACATTGTCGACAGACTTTGCAAAGAAACTTAACTTAACGTTCGCGCCGTGGGAACCTGAGTGGCTGATTGCATTATCCACAGACAAAGGAAATCTGCTTTCGCTCGATGACGCCGAATCTTCGTTGAGTTCTTATTGAACCTTCAAAGGGAAAACCCAAATCACAAAGAAGCTAAATCGGTTGTGAAGAGTTTTTCAACTCGAGAGCAGTGAAATTGAATCCTTGATTCCTTTCTCGATGTTAACATTGTCGAAAGAGTTTTTATCTTCGCAAACCATTGATGCAATGATGATATCAATTCAATTTGAGCATAACAGCTCGAACCTTTTCCAGAACTCGAACTGAAAATCATGGCTGGGAAGCATCTGGGGGAAGGTCATCGCTTGAAACATTCGGTTGAGGTCGAAGGAGCGCATCGACGAATAAATCAAAACATCAGGAAAAGCGAAGGGAGAACTTGAACGGCAATTCATTTCTCTTTTTCTTATTGAAAAACATTCTCCAGATTCTCGAGCACATTCCATCTTCGAGTGATTTTTCTCCAAATGGTCACATTTCTGAAATGCTTTATCCCTTTTTTCTGTCGGAACGTGCATGATTTATTGGAGCATTTTTGTGCGAGAGCTTGGAGCGAGAACATTTGAATTTCCTCGATGAAAATTCATGCCATCACTTTAAGCCTTTAGGCGGAGCATTAACCGGCGAAGATAATCGCTCCGTCTACCTTCGAGGCGGCTCAAACATCCAATACAATTTATTCTGCGACGCGCATAATAAATTATCAAAGAAACACAACAAACATCCATTCTCATCCGACAATGTTTGCAGATTGAAAATAATAACGCTCAATGGCTCAATGGAGTCACGAATATACGTCCTTCCTTCTCCATCCACCACTACGAAACATTATTTCTCCTTGAGCGCTTTTTCGCTTGCTTCCATCTTCGCCGAGCTCCTCTCTGATTATGGCTGGTTTCGTATAGAAAATGAGAAATTACAGACTGAAAAATTTAATCCATCTCGGGCGGTGATAGAAATTGTTGTGGGTGATATGGTGAGGCGAAGGGAAGTCGAGCGGGGAAATGGTACGGAATTATTGCCGGAGATTTATGACTTTTCTCAATGAAGAACGTTAATCATGGATACATCATGGCTTTCTCTCGCCTTTTTTCCTCGAGCTTTCTCATTGTTCGGCACCAACCGACTGATTGTATGTCTCTCAGACGGGATGAGGAGCAAGCGGAGCAGGAGCAGCTGAATGTAGGTGAAATCATAATTCATTCGCTTCCTTGCAGTAATTTTTCACGGACGTTCATTAACATTGTTAAAACTTTTCGCTTTTATTAAAATGTAATTCTGTTACAATTTTCCGTTTCCTCTTTTAACGATGGAAATTTTATCCCGGTTTGAAGATCAGGACGCCAACTTCGAAGGTTGTCTTAACGCTCCGCGGTGTTTATTAAATTAATAATCCTTGAGCTCCGGCTTTCGGCAGACGTAAAACCGAGCCTGATAGCGTTGCTGGGAGACGGTGTGATGGCAAGCGCCATAAATATTACGGTGATCCCTTTGTCTTACATCACGCAATATAATTTTTTTACGACAACGAAGCGATGGGAATTATTATTCTTTTATGATGTTTCCGTCACTGATTCTGCATTGTTCGCAGCGCGCTCCTTCATTTGTATGAATAATTACAGGCGGCAATGGCAGGGTTCGTCCATAAAAACTCGCTGTGAAGTGTGCGAGATAATTGAAGGAGCGCTACGTCTTTCCGTGAGAGTCATTAAACTTGAATACGACTACTTAGTGTCCCGTGGAGCATCTCGTTGAAAAGGTTTAACGAGGTGGCGTGTCCTGGTGTGAAGAGATTTTTCCCAAGGCTTGTCCTTTCCCTTCACTCTTCTTCCATCTCTCAACAATCTCTCGTTGGGCAGAGGTGATCAATAATCCAATTAAATTTCTTAATCAGCCATTGATTCAATTAAAAAATCGAACTCAACAAGAAATAACGTTATGAAATTATCTATTTCCTCGAATTCATTTTCATTTATCCGCTTTAATAAATCATGGAGCAGTAAAAAGTTTTACGATTCTCATCGCTGAAAATCTTGACGTGAATCCGGACGAAAAATTGATGAGTTGTTTGCTCGAAGTAAATGAGAAAAATTAATGACGCTGCTGTAACGAAAATCGATTATGATCATCGAGAATATCTCGAGATAAATTGCCAGCTATTCTGGATTTGTTCCATCTTTCGTAACCATAAAAATTAGTCGTCATTTGTTAGGATAAACAAGGGGAAGTGAAGACAGTAGAGGAGCCTGCGATGAAATGTATGACAAGTGGTTGGCAGTCTAATGAAATCATAAAAAAGTTTTGCATGAGAGACTCATGATGAGACTATTCATCGTGCTGCGAGAACTCGTTAGGGGAAGTTCAGAGGCAGTGAAGACAGTAATTAGTCATATTTCGGTTCGTCCTCTTGTCAAAATTCCCCTTCATTATTATGTTGATGAGGTTTGTAATAGAAACGCAAGGAAGAACTCTGGAGCTGAAGAGATTACGTTTGATGAACTTTTTAAGCTTTTGCGATTCAAGATTTAAATGTTGAAGGCCTTTTGAACTTTGCATGCACGAACGATAAACTCCCAGACCGTCCTAAAAGGATTTTATGACGACGAAATATTGCTCTTCTAATGACAAGAATGACTAAATAAAGATTTCTTAGGATAGCCGAATTCAAATTCTTCTTTATGCCGCTGAAATTGTTTTGCCTTTTGGAATTTCTGTCTTAAATAGCGAGCGAGCAACTAACGGGAAAGTCTTTTGTGATTTTCTCACACAAAGTGTTTTTCTTTTTACTCTTCCTCATGATTTCCGAAGAAATTGCGAAAATTCTTTTGGAAGAGAAGAAAAGTATTTGTGACAAAGGAGAGAAAATAAGACAGAAGTGCTTAGGGGACAACATGGCAGTGACGTCGACTATACGTATTCCAAATAGCTAAGCACGAATTTCTGAGTGTTTTTTTCAAAAAGCTTCACGGGACTTACAATTGAATCTTTTGTGATTGTTTCTTCCAATGTTTAGCTGCTAGTTTCGTTGTGAATGAGGAGAGACTTGTGTTTATTTTAAGATTCAAACCGTTTTGAAACGAGAATTTCATTAACAAAACAAGACGTTCTCCGACTGCGAGAAAGGATGGGAGAAAGCTCGGAGAATAAAAATAAACGACAAGGAATAACAAGCGAAATTGTTTTCCTTCTCTCATGCGTTGTGTACTTTTCTGATTCAGCGCTTCTTCTTGCGCAAACACTCGCTGGCAAATTAGTAGACGAAATTGAAATGAGTCTCGACGTGAGATAAACGGAGCTTCCTTTGCAAATAATGGAATTGATATGGCGTAATCTTATTCAATCTTTAATGAAGCCTTTCAGGCTGAGTGTGTTGATGAGGAGTAATTAGAGTAAACGCTCATGGAATTTTCTTGTCGTCTGCAAGGTAATGGCTCGAGAGCTGCGTCTCTCGTCAACGTGCAGACTTTGAGAATTTTAAACCGATCAAGTCAATCAGATTACTGTCGATTCAATTAGCTCAACTTTCTCATGGCATTAATTTTTTATATCTGCTTTTTATAGTAATCTGTAATTTACTCGAGTTTTCTTCCTTCGCACAAAGCTATCATTGATCGCATCGAGTTGATAATTTCAACATAGCATTTAGTAGAATAGAATAAATTTCTCCGTTTTCCTGGGAAAGTTTTACTCAATCCATTAAGCAATATTTCCTCATTTCCAACTTTAGAAGAGAGATACGAATTCTGCTTGTGAGGTTCAGTAGAATCAGGAAAAGTTCTTCCAAATGTAATCACGCTAAAAGTAAGCGGAGCAACTACTCAACATGCGTACGAAAGCACAATCAAAGTTAAACATTACCAGGATTCACAAAAAGCCGTTCAACGGCTGAATACTTCCAACAAATTTATGGATGAACGAAGCAGTGGCTAAGCTTTAATGTACTTTAAACCGTGCTTACAATATTATCGCAGTTCTGATGCCAAATAGTTATTAAAATAATTAATGTTACATAGCTGTACCTCGAAGGAAAATAGCTTTGGTGGTGTAAATTGCAATGCAAATATCAAATTGAATTAGCTGAACATGATGATATTGGCTTTGTAACAAATTTTATTAAATGAATAGTCCGCTGTACATTCTACTGATCTCGTTAGCGACTGACGTGGTTGAGAATTGTGCGTTGTTCTGAAAAATTGAGTTAGAAAATCTTTATAATTTCAAATTATTAATTTGTGTCAAAATGAGTTTGAAAGAAACTGTCGAATTTTGTGACTTCTACTTCTGGACTTTCCAAAGCTTACACTTTAGCAAATTAACTATTGTGAAGGTCGCGATACCTTAAGGGAAAATTGTTTTGTGGGTGTAACTTTCGATGAAAACATCAAATTGACTTTGCTGAACACACCTTGCTTGAATATTTTTGAGCTCTGTTTTTAGTTTCAGTCGCATTTTATATTTCCAAAAAGCAAGACGATCATCCGATAGCATTAGACAGTTATTAAGTTATTTGCTAAGAGTTCATTTTGTCAGCTTAACAGCTTATTCAAGACTACTAAAAATGTTCAGAAAAAAATGTTGTAAATGCATCCTCGCAGTTATCGGCTATTCGATGCTCATAATACTTTTCTTCTTGTTTCGAGAAAAGTATTTGTCGGAGAGAGGAAATAACGCTCTTTGTTCGTATAAAAATGGTTGTATAAGATTTTGTTGTCGCAATTCAACCACATGTGACGACAATTTTATCAGAAAGAACTTCAATGCAAGCACTGATGATGGAGAATTTGAGTACAACATCATATTTGGAGAACCAAAATGTTCAAAAAACCTCGTCAAAGTCCGCGAACGCTGGATGTTTTATTACGTAAAGAAGTCTCAATATTTTGTCATTTTTTGCTTTAATTTGTATTTCTGTTGATAGGATGGAGACGTCCATATCGACCGCTGGTACAATCACGAAGAATATTGTTTCCAAGATTCAACTAAGAGCGACGCAGTGGTCTTCGATTTGTTCATTTGTGAGTCCAACGCATACCTCGCTGGTATCGCTCACATTGTCGGTAAGTCTTCATTTCCAACTAGACAGGATATTCGGTCAATAAGCTTATTTTGTTCAGTCCTAGCTACTTCTGTAGTTCTGATGGCAACGACAATAATAGCTACAATTTTCATCAAAGAACTCAGAGCCACAGCGAGCGGAAAATGCGAAATTTGTCTTCTTCTAAGTTTGCTTTGTATATGCACAAGCTTGTCATTAATTAAGACAGAAGAATATATCAACTATATGCACCATGCTGCTGCGGTGTCCTTTGGATGCAGCTTCATTTCCGCGCTTTTCTGGATATCTGTACTAATTTTTGATCTTTGGTGGACATTGAGGTAATTTTTCTGCTATCGGGTCATGACAGTTTTCGAATTAAAGACGATCCATCTTTCAGAAAAGGGAGAGAGACATCGGAAGCCGACAATCGATTCAAATTCTACTGCTTTTACGTTTGCGGCCTTATGGTATTCACAATATTGAGTTTGTTTGCTACTTTCGGGGTCTCAGGAATGATACTCTTGATCATGAGTAGCATTATGATCTTGAATGTGCTAATTGCGATCGTTTTCGCTGTCATGACTGCAGTCAGCTTGATTGAACGGGCAAAATCTTCAAACTCGAGTGACAACGAATGGTTGAAAGTGCAAAATAACAGGTCAAGAAAACAGAAAAGTTGAAATTATTAAGTTGACTGTCAATTTTTACCTTTTTTCGGTAGATTTTGGACTTACATCCAGGTGGTCTTGATTTTCATATTGACTTCCTGCCTGAACTTCTTGCTGCAATCTCGCTTGGCTGGCTATGAGACTGTTGTAGTCCTTGATGGGATTAATTGGTTCAGTGTCGTCCTGGTTTTTATCCTTCTCCTAATCAACAAAGCAACACGAAAGTTTGTCATCGAGTGCTACGGAAAGCTTCAGAATAATCAGATTTCAGAAACAAATCTGTCTGGATAAAACAAACGATCATCTAACCAGGTCTAACTAATTTTGGAACAGAAATATTGTCAAATCAATGTCCAGCTTTCATTGTTCTCGCAGTCCTTTCCTTAATTTTATGAGAAAATCTATTTTTGACTTAGCCTTAAAATATTTTTACAATTTTCCAAATCATTTATGGTAAACGTTGCTATGCCTTTAGGGAAATTTGTGTTGTGGGTGCGAATTGCAATGCAAACATCAAATTGAATTTGCTGAACACGATCATAATGGCTTTGTTATAAACAGTCGCTAACGAGAACAGTAGAATGTAGAGCGCGTCTGAGGTAATTGAGAATTGTGCGTTGTGGCCAATAAGTAAATTAAATGTGTACATTAATCTTAATAATTAGTGTCAAAATGTGTGAGTTTCAATGGCTTTAATTTACTGTCGAATTCAAAGGGACGTGATAATGGCCTCTAATTAAGTCGAACGATGTGAGAGCTTCCGGCGTCGTTGAGTGTTCAAATTTTTGTGGTACATATAACGAAGAAGGCGCCTAATTAAGAGCTTTGCATTAAAATTTGATCTTCAAATTTGGCACTGGTTTTTGGGCTTTAATTACTCAGACGAGAACGAGTTCATCCGCCTACATACAACTTAAGCAGAGCAGAAGAAATTCAGGCGTGTCATCTCATTATGTTGCTGATTAGGGAAGATAATCTCTTTCATCATCGCGCTTCTTCTTGCTTCTAATTATTTTATGAAGAAGCGAGCCAATTTTGCGCCATTCTTCTGGAGCGGAAACCAAGCTAACGGAACGTCCAGAGCAATTTCCTGTAACAAGAAAACTCAAACGATTTGCTTTTCTTTCATATCCATTTATTTTCTTCATATATTTACAATTTTCTCTATGCGTTAGCACTCATTTCATACGTGGATTCACTGCCATCTCTCCATTTGCGAGATGAAGGCAGTGGTGGATTTAACCGTAAGTCATAAATATTCACTTTTCATAAAATTCCTAAATAAAGTTAATGTAAAAAATGTCCTTAACGTCTAGTCTTAGGTTTCGATTTTTTGAGTTTTATATCTTCTTCCTTTTTTCATTTCTTATAAAACGAGAATCGTTAACAAATCATAAAGTTCATGGTTTCATTACGTAAGAACTGAGAGTGCGACATCGCACGACATGGAAACGAAACAAGACCCATAAAACTTAAATTCGATTGAGACTTGAGAGAAACTTTATCGTTAAGTTTAATTGTTTGTCTGTGCTCTAATTTATCGGTGCAAAAATAATGCTGCTTCACTGAGATTCATAAAACTTTATTAAACTTTTTATAGCCGTTTGAATCGAAGACTGCGTTTGAATGAGAATACCTCGCTTAAGGAAATTAAGATCGTGTAATGTTAATTGCTTTCATGATACTTTCGTTTTTATTGGGATCTCATCTCTCTAGGTCTTCCTTTGAGGAGCTCTAACGCTGCTCTTCTGACTTGTGTCACCTCATAAACAAATAGATAAAGGAAATAATGAGCGAGAGAAGGGAACACATTTGATCCTATTATAAAAATTAATACCGGAGAACGATGAAAAAATAACGAGATGGAATCGCTTCCCGCCCTCGATTTTCTTGCTTACACGAGACTTTTCTCGTCCTTCCGCTTCCCGAATGAAAGTTTGTCGTAAGAGAAAAGAGCTTTCCCGCTGGCAGGAGGAACGAAGGGGAAAATAATTTCAACCGGAGCAACGAGAATTGAGAAGAAAATTTTACAAGTTTATCTGCAGCCTTTGATCATTATGAAAGTTTAATGGGCGCGACTCAAGCTTTCTTAGCGGCAGCGAACACAGGAAGAAATCTCTTAATGGAGTTCTCACGAAGCTGCTTTGCTAAGTAAGCTGGAATTATTCGAATTTCATCTAATTTGACGGATCAGTTTTTGTCGCAACGAGCTCGACAACAGATAAAACGGGAAATTCAACAGAGAACGGCACAGAAGTCTTTTACTTTAATTGACTCATCAGCGTGTATTGTGTGTGCAGAAGAGATGTTTCAATGACAGAAATGTGTTTCGTTTACATCACAGCACTCGTTTTTCCGTGAGCTGATGTCATTGAAGTTGTTGCATCATAAGCATGAGTTAACACTACTGAGTTAGGAAGTTTTCTTTTTGATCATGCAGAGAGGAGAAGATTAATTAGTCAAATGAAATTCGTAAAAATCCTAACGTTACCATTAATTACAAATATGAATTAATAAATACGATGGAACGAAATTACAGTCTTTGGATATATTTCTCATTTTATATTACTAATCAATAACATTAATTATCCGTCTTCCATCTGTTATTTCGTCTGTATGTCATAAAAAATTAGTTTAATTATTAAGAGCATGTTTGAGTTCTCGTGGTGCGATTGACGTTTGTCGAGACTGCGTCACGTGAATCGTTTAGGTCATTTAGTCCAATCAATGTTCAGTGTGGGTAAAATTATTCTTACAATCAGTGAATACGCGCCTAGAAGTTCAATCTAATGTTATGAGTGAGTTGACAATTTTATGCGATTTTAGTTTCACCGTAAAAAACTTATTTCGTGACTAAAAATTTGATTTACGGATTTTCTCATTAGTCATCTTTTTGTAAATTTTCACTAGTCAAATGTTTCGTGTTCAATTAAGTTTCTCGAGTTTAACATTAAAAGTTGAATTTAAGTTTATTTTAGGGCTTTCTCTCTGCTCCTTCAATTTGAGTATTTTTCTTCTGTAATTTTGTAATTGATTGAGCGCTCCAATTCGTCTGCAAGTCACCATTAGTCTCGAACTCAATCTGCACAAGTGGAGCATGAAAGCGCTTCACTCTAATTCGACGGAAAATCTCTAACAACAACAATATAGATTCATTTCCATCGTTCATTCCGCAATTTATCGTGAATCGTTCAATGGAAAATTGCAGCAAATTGAAGCGTCGTCTCGTAATCTGTTGAGTAATTAATTGGAGGAGATAATTTGCATAATTAAGAGAGTCATGTCTTTTCTTTCTTCGCTCATCTCTCCACTTTGCAACTTTAACTTACAAAACAAATGTCCTGAACTTAGCTCGCTCACTCAATTGAGACGCAAGTGAGAATAAGAGAAGAAGTTTTGAGGAAAGTAAAGAGTCACTAATTGCAACTAATTAATTAAATTTGAAAACACCTTCGTCTATCGCTTGCTTCCTTCTTGCTTACATAGAATAATATCTTCTTACAGTCGATGATAATTTGAGGAAATTAAGAAATTACGAGCGCATAAAAAGAAACGTAAAAACTTTCTTTTCACATCTTTGCACAACTTTTAAGTTGAAAGTTTTTTATTATTTTTTTTTGGTATCAGCTTTCCATGTTTTCATGAAGTTTCCTTTCTCCGCCTTTCTTTTTCCTTGCGAGCAAATACTTTTTAAACTTTTGTGGCGTCGACGAAGCTTTCGCTTCTTCACATGGAAAGAAGAAGCGAGCGGAAGAATTATTTTCGATTAGGTTGATTTCATCTCCCATGAAACATGTTTACATTCTCGTTTAAATGCGAGGGAGGATGATTCTTCACTCGCCGTTAGTTTGATTGATATAAAAGCTTCTTCACTTTGACTGTGATTTAATTTAAATCATCGAGATCTGTGTGCTCACGTTCAGGTCCATACATATTGGCTAGTTTATCGAAGCGTGGACCCCAAGCGTTTAGATATTCGTATTCGTGAGTCTCGTCGTCAGTCCCTGTGTAAGAAGAGAAAGATTGAATGCTTGTTAGCCAATTTTCTTCATTAATTCTGCTGACTTTGCTATTTGCATAACATCATCAGGTCTTGCAACAACGGCTATTTGAGAACTCACCTGATTGAAGAGAGCTTAATGATCCTGCCGTGCTGCCGCCTCCCTCATAAGCGTAATTACGTAAGTCATCAAATGGCGGTGCATTCGGGTCGCTATCAGCTCGCTTTTTATGCTCGTCGATGAACATTCCTACGTTCGGCTCGCCCGCACCCATTGTCATCACAGGATCTGTCAAGAGCAGTAAATTACCCGTAATTAATAATTAATTTTTCACAGTCATCAACCGTTAAACGCGACGATAGCTGTTAAAAGTTTATATTGATGGGCTTCGATAATGTTCCATCATTCATCAGACGACAAATGATTCGCAGACGAGCGCAAGTGTGGGTGTTGTTATCGATAAAAATTTAATTGAATTCAAATGACGCGCGATAAATAATAAAAATTTCAATCATGGTCTCGATGGTCGTTGCAGAGCAGATGCATTATTGGCCCGAAATCGATGCCGTGGAGCGCGAGCCATTGATGCATACAATGCCGCATAAAATAGCTAATTGGTGAATGGAAACCTAGCATTCCTAGGACACAAAGCGTTCGCACGTGAATGGAAATTGAAAGACTCGCAATCGCTGTCAATTTGCATGAACTTTACATCGGCAAACAGAAAGTTGTCACGAGTCGTCGTCAATTTGCTTAAATTACCATGAGTTGTAATAAAAGTGCTTAATATGACGACGACGATTGGTGAAATGTGTGCGCTTGCAATTCAAAATTAATATTAATGTGTGTCATCATCGGTTCGGGCTCCTCGCATCCAACATGGTGCTCTCGGGAAATAGCCTCGTAAAAATTTCTCTCCCATTTAAATAAATTCAAATTGAAATTTTTATGCGAGCGAATATAATTTGGAGTAAAAAATGGTTGCGGCAACCTTCGCATCGTCCGCAGCTTCTCACGCCCGACGGTCGAAATAAAAAAGGGAACCGAGAAAAAGCCACAATTTATTGCCGATTTCATTAAATCACGCCACACAAATCCGCGAGGATTTGAAGATTCCCTCCCGGAGCCTTGATATAAAAATCCTCAACAGATTACGGCGCCGTTTGTTGCAAACACTTACACATTATCGGCGGCATTTTGCACTGCGTCAACTCCGGCATGGGGCCACCGATGGGAATTTGGAGCGGCGTGATGTCGAAAGCTGTCATATCATCTTCACCGCCGCCTTCATCATCGTAGTTGATGATATTCTCACGCACATCATCGTCGGGTCCGGGATATTTAATGTGAGACTCTCTTCGTCTACTGTACACGACAAACACCAGGACCAGTACTGCAATAAATTATCAAGGTAAGGTTGGTGGTGGGAAGAGAAGGGAGAAAGAAAATGTTATCAAATTTGAATCGATGAATGAAAACGTCGTTAAATTAGATTTTCATTCTCTCTCAATAATCTTTATAACGGATGCGATTTAAGCTTAGGCATCAGCACCGAAGGTAAATGGCTTTTCAATTGCGCCCATTCCGCCCTCTTATGTTTCACTTTTTATGCTTTACTCCTAACTCCCCCTTTGAAGCGAAATGGCTCCAACAGGAAAATGTGAAAAAATTGCCAGAGCGTGCTTATCACTTCTAATCTAAAATGGATTACATCCAATTTATTGTGAACAAAAAGAACAAAACGATGCGATTTATTCGTGAAAAATGATGATGAAATATGTGTAATTTGACGATTCTTTTTTCACAGCTCTTCACAACTGATGGCATCACAGTGTGTTAACTCAGTCGTTAGAGGCGAAAGCATCTTGAAAATTTGCTTTAGATATTAAATTATCTCCCAGGCTATCGCTCCAGGGATGAACGTATCGCATGCAAAGTAATTTAATAAACCGATGAATTATCGAGCTGTGCTGCAGAACATTTAACTACAATCTGCTTTCTTAATGTTCATTAAGAGGAAATTAAACAAAACAGAGAAGAACGGAGGTAGACTTACTTAATGGCATTGCTAAACAATATGAACAGTAATACTTACAAATGAGAGTGCTGGCACAAGCAATTAACGTTATTATAAAAGTAAACGATGGCACGAGGATAAAGGAAGCTGATAATTCGAGCTCGCAGTGCAGTCCCGAGAAGCCGAACGGGCAGAGACATTCGTACTTGCGTGGTGGATGGTGATCTCGGCAACGTCCGCCATTTTGACAAGGATGAAAGAGACATTCGTTTTCATTAACGCAGCCTTGGTCAGATCTCTTCAGGCCGGCCGGACATCTGTGCTCATCGAAGGGTTAGAGATGAAGCGTGCAAATGCCAATAAAATATGTGTTTGCGTTCGTCCCAACAAATAATAATGGATTTTTATCACGTTTGCATAAATAATGAGATATGAAATGAAACAGAAAAGGAAAACAAAGAGTTAACATTTGGCTTTTGACTACGTACTTACCAAGCACTGAGTAATGGAAATTGCGTCAACAAGGACATTCAATCTAAATTGAAGTTGTTCTTGAGAGTGTCTAAGACAAGAGGAACGCTATCGAGATGATCATTATTACACCCCATTTAAGGCTGAACGGATCATTAATGTTTTGAGACGAATATACATAATAAATCGACCTTTCGATGTGCGTGCCTTGCTAAGCCTCGCCTCTCATGGCAGATTTCGCAAGATGCCGTGCAAGGCACGAACGATGGAAAAATACGATGATTATATTATCCGAAAATGGAATGTTTCGGGACAAATAGACAACGAGTGGAGGTGGAGGGAACAAGACTTAGATCGAGCGGAGAAGAGTGCGAAGCAAGAGGAGGAGGAGAGTTAGAAAATTCATGCTTTGGTGAATATTTATTGGAAACAATAATGTACATTTGAGTCTATGGCTGCTGCCCAATTGCGGGATCCGCTCCCAGCTATCGACAGTAAATTCAAATAGACTCGAGGCATTAAAAACTAACTCATGCAGGAGCAAACTAAACTACAAATGGCCAAAAGCATCAATGCTATCAAGGAGCTGGTGTAAAATGCATAAATATTTGCTCTGCCGATTATAAATTCGCACAAGACTAAACATAAACAACAATCGAGCCAGCTACGCCTAAACATGCACCGAATGAACATCGATTTGCATTCAAGCATAATGTTTTCATAAATCCCGTTCCTGAAAATTAATAATCCTCATCGCCTCACTTGAAAGCATTTTTAGTATGCGGCAACGGGTTGAGCAAAAACTGTTTCGTGCTTTTTCAAGTGCAACGCTAATGTTTTCGTTGGACTTAATGCAGATTCAGCTAAAACATTTTTTTTGTGTAATTGCTTTTGCAGCAATCGAGATTCGCTTTAGATAGAAAAAGAAATAGCAAGAGAGAGGGCGAATAAGCTTTGCCAAAGCTCGTTTCTCGTGTGTTCAAATTTCAATTGAATATAGAATTTAGCAAGCAGAGTTTTTCCAACGGTGCTTGCCTCAAAAGAATTTCAATCTGACGCGACGCTTGAGAGAGAATTTTCTAATTAATTCAATTTGCTGCGAGGAGAAAAACAGAAAAGGTTAATTCAGAATGAATGCTCACTTAGTATGATTAAAAGGCAGACGAGAATGGCGGCCAACGCTCCCATACTGAACTTGAGGACTTGACCTTCCTGTATGAGTTCACAGTTTTCACCCCAGAATCCGTCGGGACAGACGCAATGATATCTTAGGCGTGGCTCCTGATTGTTGCAGGTACCGCCGTTCAGACAAGGCAGGTCCAGGCACTCGTCGCGGTCCATGCAGCCTTTATTATCGGGAGACGTCACTTGACCTTCGCCACAACTGCACCACGCCCAATTTCAATGTTGGGTTGATTAGTTCGTTTGGATAAAATTTTCAGCGTTAATTATTTTTAATTAAAATGCAAATTTTATGTGCTTAAACTGAACGAAACATAAAACTTCTCCTCGGCGCGCGAGGTGAAAAACATTCAGCATAAATTGTATAATTAATGTTCGTTCGTTTGTTCGCCTGCTCATTCGTATTCGGCAACAATTTTTGCACTTGTTAAATAAACATATTGTGTTTTAGTTTGTTTCAGTTCAGCCTCACACATAGAATTAGTTTGTTTGCTTGTTGTGATGAATGATGAATGCAATTTCGACATCGAATGTTTGTTATGTTTCTTAGTATTTCACAAAAGCTTCAATCAAGTTAAAAATACATAAGTCAAAGCATAGTAGGAAGAAGATAAAGAAGGGTAAGTTCCGACGAAGAAAAACAAAGTCCGGAGATCTACTTTACCAAAAACAAATAAGTTCACTCACGCCAGTGACTTCAACACTCAAAGACAGGAAGCTGGAAAAGCTATCAAATGGAAAAGCTCCACTCATAGATGTTCAAAAGCTTCACAAAAGTTCAAAAGAAATCAATCGAAATCAAATAAAGGAGGAGAAATCAATACCGATTGATACAGCTACTTCAACACTTGAAGACTTGTTGAAAAACTTTCCCAATAGCCAACTCGGAATAAATGCTTTATAATTTAAAAAGCTTTTCAACATGAAAGCACAAGGGAAAGCTTTCGAATCTCTGAATGTAGCAGCCTCTGTACAACCTTTGACAACATAAAATATCTCAGCTTCCGAACGATGAAGTTTATCATAATAAGAAACAAAATCGATAGATGGAAGGAATGAACAAGAGGAGAACTGTCGATTGGGGGATAATGAATAGTGACGGTAAACATAATTTACAAAGAAAAACTGTTGTTGTTTGTCTTCTTCGACTCAGTGCTTGTGTGTTTGTTGTTTGAAGTCTGATCATTGCGAAAATGTTTCATTGTGAATTTATCGTCTTTTGCTAAGACGTGTTGACAAATGGGATCAGAGAGTTTGTGCTTAATCTTCACAACGGTACTTACGTGCACTCGTACTCGTTCCACAGATCGATACATTCGAATGGGTCTGGGCAGATTACATTAGCACAAGGCTTGTTTGACGGGCAGTTGCGTTCCAAATTTCTCGCCATTGTCTGTGGACATAAACATCGTTTAATTCATGCTTGCAGATCTCTCATCAGAGCCCGACAGTTTGTGTTTGCACATTTACATGCTTTTTGCCTTGGAAGTTGAGCGAACTTACCGCTTGTCCCCATTGAGTGCCATTCATAGCGGGTGGTAACGGCAAATGTTTTCCTTCCAATCTAGTTAATGGTGGCGGGGGAGAGAAAAGTGAAAAGCGTAAAATGAAATGGTCAGATAATAAATTTTTTGAAGAGGGTTGATGTAACGCGAAGCAGTGGGAGACAAGACAACATACCTGATATCATCAAGACAGCTTTTTTGATAGTCTGCATAAACCTCAAACGTTCTGACTCCAGTGTACTCGGCCTTTCCTCCGGCATAGACTCCCTCTTGTTTATCTACTAACAACCATTGGTGTCCATCAAACATGAATGTTTCATTATATCGGCGTCCCTCGCCGCCGTCGAGCTCGAGCGTCGCGGCCGACCCATGACGATTAACACGCACAACGTGCCACTGACCGTCGTCAACGGCGATAGCATTAAGCCAAATGTCTTTCTCCTCTGTTCGTAATGAGTTTAGGTTGTAACGGAAGCGCAAACGGGCATCCTTAATTTCAAGAATGCCATATTCGCGATTATGCTGATCGCTGACTCTGAAGAGTTCGCCGTGCTGCTCGCGTGTTCTGAATCTCAGCTGTATGGTTGTACTGAACTTGTCCGGTTCGAAGCTTAGAGCATATTTGACGTAGCTCTGTTGTTTGAATGTCGTAGGAATAGTTGGAACATTACATGAAGGTCCCGTCCAGCCTGGTCGGCATTGACAACGAGCTTCAGAAAAGCTTCCAACACAATTTCCATGCTCCCAGCATCTTGAAGTCGATTCGGTCGATGTGCAAACGTCGTCAGTTTGTGGGCAACCAGCTGCGCTGTTCCTCGATAGACCAGGGTGAGCCAAGTCATAAAGTTTGCTGTTGTGGATCAAATTCTTGATGCAACCGTCAAAACCTTTGCCCATGGGAACGTACTGCCAGTGATAAGCAACAGGATCGAACGGTTCGCGATAGAAACCTCCAACCTGAAGCGGTGCATTTACATTCAAGTATTCGTTAAATGGTGGGATTGTTCCTTGAGCTTGGCAAGAAGAATCATCAAACTCCACGGGTGAGCCATCTTCGAGTTCAGAGACCTCGGCAGACTTGCAGAAATCAACGACAAGGCGAACAGTTTCTGTGTTCCAGAAAACATCGATTCTGTGCCATTCTCCATCGTCCAAAGTTTTCTTGGTTTTGACGCGGAGCTCCAAAGTTCCGGAGCCGAAGTCAATCAAAAGCCTTGGATAGCCTCGCTCAATCTCGAGAGAAACGAAATCGGAAATCAACATTTCATCGTTCTCTGGTGGGACAATTGGGCCATTGTAGATGAGCAAGCCGTCAGATTTTCTTGTTATGAATTCAAGACTCAGATGTGAATCGTCGCACATGTCAAGTGGCGGATACCAAGCCCAACCATTTCCTCTAAAGCTTCGTGTAGTTTGTTGACAGCGGGGTCCAGTGTACCCTGAAGGGCACGAGCAAGTCAATCCATAGCGTGTTTCCGAGCATCTTCCGCCATTGTGGCAAGGCGAACTTCGACATGACTCTGCCTTACTGAAGTTTCTTGCTCCACACGTGCATTCGGCCAACACGTCGACGCGAACTCCCACTAGGGAAGTCTTGTTTGCATTAACCATGTAAGGCAGCGAGCTGATATCCAAAGCATTCGTGCATGAACCTTCACAGTTCTGATTTTCGTAGAGGCATTCGTCGATGCCGACCATCGTGATGTTTATGCCAACAGAGTTCTCGATATCTTCACGGTGCATGAGAACAATACCATTGAGTCTAACGGGTTTATAATACGGTGAACCGTGCGCTGAGAACCGAATGTCTGTGAGTGGCGGATGTTTTCTTCTCAATTGAACGCTGAACACATCAACGTTCTCCTTATCGGTGCTGAGAAGGTCTGCAAGCTTCTCCTTAAACTTGTCGATTTTACTTTTCGACAGACTCTGAGTGCGATAATTCCAAACGCGAATGAAGTCTTCGTCTGTGATGCCAGATACTCTGATGCTGCCCGAGTTGATTATCGCTTCGTGGGGAATCTCTCGAACGGTGACTGTGACATTGGCGGGAACGTCAGTCTGCGTGTGTTTCCGATCGTAGACCTTGAACTTCAAGTGGTAACGACCGTCACGTGTGCCTTGCCGCATCGTTATCATACCCGTGTCCTCGTCAAGCTTAAACCGAGGGTGCTCTTGGCCTTCCCAGTAGAACTTCTTATCGGGCAAGTCCCAATCGTCAAGATCGTAAACATAGACGCGGCCAACTTGTGTGTCGGGTGACTGGCCTGCATAATTGTAAACGAAGATATCCTTCGAGCCGGGTTGCATTTTGTTGTCGTTAACGTCTCCAATAACGACGGTAAGCGTGCTTGTGCCAGTCATTGCTGGGTTGCCGTGATCCTTGATGACAATCGGAATGAGATATTCCTTTTGCTGCTCGCGGTCAAAGGAGCGGAGCGACGAAACAATCGCCATTCCATCTCCGTTGGCACCTTTCTGGTCTTGTTCTACCTTGAATGAAGCTCGGATGATGTCGTCCGCCCCCGGGTCAAGTCTGAACTGGAACGGTGGACCGTTGCTCTTTGATCTATCATCGTCGTCGGTTGCGAGAATTTCAACGACCTTTCGTGGCGGAACGTGCTCGGGCAAAACGGGTCGATAATCTTTCAAGAACTTTGGTGCGTTGTCGTTGATGTCTTGAACAATAACGGTGAGAGTTGCGGTTGCAGTCTTCGGTGGAATTCCGTCGTCGATTGCGAGAATCTTAACTTGATGTCGAGGCGTGACTTCACGGTCAAGTTGACGCTGAATTGTTACAGTTCCTTCCTGATTGATTGAGAACTGTCGTTGACGGTCGGACGTTCGGTCGATGGCGTAGGAAACTTTACTCTTGCCGCCTTGATCGGGATCGGTTGCCTTGAAAGTTTCGAGATTCTTCCCAACCTCAGCGTTTTCGTAAACCGACACTTCAATGTTGGGTCGTTCGAATTGAGGTTTGTTATCGTTGATATCGCGTAGCTTAACAACAACCCACGAATAAGCAACGTGATATTTGTCGTTATCGTTGTCTTCACCCTTGTCGTTGACTTGTATCCTAAATCTGAATCCGTTGCTTTGAAGCGTGTCCTCGTAGTCGAGAGGCTGAACGATTTTCAAGCTTCCAGTGCCGTCGTTATTTCGCACCATGGTGAACTTGTCCGCTCCGTATCCGCTGTTATCGATGACTTTGTACTGGAACTTATTTGTTTCGTCCTCGTCGTGGACCGTTACGGTCAGGATCGGCATTTCGGGAAGATTAGTTCCATCTGTTTCGTCAACTTCCGTAAACCACTCGTCCTTAGTAAACTGTGGCGGCATGTCGTTGATATCCTTGACACGTATCGATGCCGTGCCCGTCCCTTTCAACCCTCCGCCGTCCATCGCCACCACTTGTATCGAGTAATCAGGCGTTCGTTCACGATCCAGGCAACAAACTGCTGTCTTTATTACACCCGTATCAGGCTCAATTTCAAATATTGGCGAGCCCGTCTCTTCCTCAATGACGTTCTTCTCGATCGAGTAGATGAGTTTTGCGTTGGTTCCTTCGTTGGGGTCGTCATAGTCGACAGCAGTCATAGTCATCACGACCATGCCCGCAGTTCCATTCTCAGTTACATTTCCGAAGTAAACGCCTTGAGGGAAAATGGGAGCGTTGTCGTTTATGTCTTTCAGATTCACTTGGACGTCGGCGTATCCGACGAGTCCCTCGCCGCCTTCATCTTGCGCAAACACTGTGAATCGCCACTGCGGACGTCCGTTCGGCTGATCTCGATCCAATGGCTGTAAATGAAGTTTAAATAAACATTAATTTCCGATGGTGGGATGCAAAAAACGATTCAAATGACTGCGGGGAAGTGCTGAATGACTGAAATCTGTTGCTGCTCTCGCATTTGACAAATGTTCCAATTAAAAATGAATCAAGTACAGGACTCGCAAAATTGTTTTCTATGTTCTCTCCCTCGGAGTTCTTGATAAACTTCGGGCGGCATAGAAATTTATGGCCGAACGGCGAATTTCAATGCGTCGCTCGGCCAAGTTTGGTCAAAGTTGAGGAGCGAAAAAACTTGAAAAAAGTTTTCTCCCTAAAAATAAATGTAAATATTTGGAAACGGAAGAGCGTTCGTATCGAAGCAGAGGGAAGTGGAAATGTTCTGATTCCTCGTTATAGTCACGTATGTGATGTCTCTACATCAAATTTACATTCGATAGGTGCTCGAGAGTCCCCGAGCATGTCGAACAGAAAAACAACATCGGAGAGCTTGCGACTCTCTTGAGTGATAAATTAACAAACATTTTCTTTCGCGTCTAAGCTCGTGTCTCTGTCGCAAGCACCGAAAGCTTTTTGATGTCAACGAAAACTATCATCCGCTGTGAATAAACGCTTGCAGTAGCGCGGAAACTCAACGATCGGAATCGAATCGAGAGAACTCAAATTGATTGAAAGGGATTTAAATTCAATTTTGTATCGCTGCAATCTCCCCGGTAAGCAGAGTTAATTGTCCAATAAATGTTATTAATTGCTTTGGACATTGAAGCGAGGGAGAGTCCGGATGACTAGGTCGTCCATGAAAAATGATAACTATTAGTCGAGCGGAGGAGAATTTCAATTTTACACAATGGAATGTTAATGGATATTTTATGCAACGGCGATGGGAGAAAAGTTTATTTTGCTCCTCCGAACTTTACGCCAGGCAGTGAGGGAATTTTAATGAAAATTTTGCATTCTCGATTTTATTGTGAAGAGCTTGCGTCATTCGGTTGAAATGGCATTGCAGTTGTTGCTGCTCTGAAACGCATTGTAATGGAAGTCATTCGTTCAAGTTTATAATTGGAGAATAATGTGAGCAGCTTTGTGAATTCAGTTGCAAGGACTTTGTTGAATCAAAGCTTGTGTTGGTTCAATTTGAAGACTCGCAACTAATTGTCGCTGTGAGGGAAACTGTGCGAGATAATTAGTTTAATTATGAAACTCTACAAGATGTCTCTTCATTAAATTGGATGAGGGCAAAAGCGAAAGGGATTTTAATATTCTATAATCGTGCCGTTTTAAAACAACTCTCGGCAAAACTTTTCATCTGAGATCTTCGTCTCCTTCTCAACCCTTCAGCTCGCTGAAGAGCAGGAGCTGGGAAAAAGTATCTTCTCTCTTCCGATTCGATTTGCTCCAGGATATTCGCATAAATCAATGTGATTCAGCACGTTCTTCCTTCGAGAATGAAGTCATGAAAATTGTTTCCATTTAACTCAATTTGCTGTCGGAATGAGCAGCAAGAGGGAAACAAGGAGAAACCTTAAAATTTTATAATTTACCTTCAGGACGAAAATCTCGCCCGTCGTTCGGTTGATGTCGAATTTGCTGTTGGCCGGATTGTCGGGATCGATGCCCTGACCCGTCAGGAAGTAGACGATATTTTGCGGTCGGTCTTTATCGCCATCCGTTGCTGTCACCTATATTCGGAGCGTTGAGCGTGGAGAGAATAGAATGACATTAGAAAATCTGTTGCGGTCGCTGTTTGTTAAAACAATTTGCACCAAACAATAACGTCATGCTGAGGAATCAAAAGCAATGTGTTAAACGCATGCAAAATTAAATTAAAAGCTACCAAAGGCGAAATTAAATTGAAAGCTACACATCTTCGGCAAAGCGCGCGTTGTATCGATGCCATTACAATTTAATTTAAAATCTATATGTGCTCCAAGCTGGGCTCCCTACAATGTTAACCGTATGGATTCCGAGTAGAGCAAAGCGGAGCTTCGATAATGAATAATATATGAGCGAAAGTTTAATGAAAAACAGTTTAATTTAAATTTTAATGCTGCTGCCGTAGTCAGAGAGCGTTTAATGGATGAGATGAGGATGGATTAAGCGCCAATTCAGCTGCCTGCCCGATCCCTAAATGTGCAAGGAATTCGTTACGCAATCGTGTTTGGACTTAAAGCAGAGCTAAGTGGGAGGCAAACTCAATCGAAGAGTGTTTTCAAGATCGAATGATAAATCGGAGTTTTTGCAAAACAATCCGTTCAAATTCACTTAGATCGTTGATAAAATATTTAAATTCTCTTGTAACTCCGAACAGCAATAAGCCTCAACGTGAAATGCTTCTACAAATAGAAGCTTCCGCTTTTAATATTTGCTCTAGCATTTTTCAGCTCACAAGCTTACAAGCAAAATCGTTCGATAGAAGGAAATTTTGCATAAGTTTACAAACAGCAATTTATAACATTTCCAACTTGTTTCCATGGTTTGCGTTTCTTGGACGGGGGAGAAGGAAAATGTTGGAAATCTGCTTGGGAGTTTTCCGGGAAATCTGAAGGATTTTTCCCTTCTCAGGATTAATGTTCATTCCAAGCTTGCTATTTTGGGAAAATTCCCGGAAAAGATCCGATTGCTCCCAACACAAAACACTTTTCATGGAAACCCCAGGTCGGAAATTTCTCATGCTGAGAAATATGAACGCATTAAGTGTGCTCATGAGTCCGTGAAAGCCATTTTCTTGAGCGTTTCCATTCGAAATCGAAAGGAATTTAAGGGCAGAACGGAAAGGATTTTTATCGTTAAATGCTTTGCCGAGTTTCTCAGATATTTTAAAGTGAGAACAGCTCAAGTTTAGCTTGCTCTGAGCAACCGAGAATTCACTCAAACGTGCGAGAGGCAAAAAAGAAATAAAATTATGTAAATTCCTGCTATGTATTCGCAATAAACGGAAATGTTGGCAGGATATGTGAGATAAACAAAAGAAGAACACAGAGAGACGAAATGGAAATTCGAAACGTCTTCGTCGGTTGTCGTTCAGAGTCTTATCATAGATAGATCGACGAGCAAAGCACAATCCCGTCTCATCAGGGCACTTTACATCGAGAGCTCTGAGAACTTGTAAATAGAATCAAACAGGAAATTGTGTTCGTATTCGTTACGGATTGAGATCAGGAAACGACATCGGCTTCATTAGTAAGGAAATGTTTTCCAGGAGCTGCTGCTGCATGTATCTTTTTAATTAAAACAAGCGTTCGCAGGTAGCGTACAATGGGAAATATGACAGGTAAGATGATTGTAGCTGAGCTCTCACTACAAGGTAACGCAGGAAACTGTGAATCATGGAAGCTTTGTTAATTTGACAAAACAGCGTCGAATACAGAGCTCAACTGACATCGTTAAACTCAACAAAGTCAAACCATTTGATTCAAATAAAATTCCATGCGCTTACTTTTTTAATGAGAAATGTGTTATGCAACTTTGTTCTCAGTTTGTTTCACAAATACAATTTACACTTTAAACAAATCCAATTTTAATTCCATCAACTTTTTAATTGTCGTGTTTGTACTTCTTTTCGTTCACGAATCGACAACGATGGAAATTTTCCGCGAGTTTCCTTAACCACGTAAAGTTGCAATGAAAAATTCATGGTGATGCTGGCGTAGAAAAAGCGTTCACGGTGCCTTCTTGGAAACAAATTTCAATTATCAAACATCGTTGGCTTCCTCCAAAACCTCTTGAGGCTCAAGTGAAAGCGAAAATATCACTTCGGAAGCCTTGTCACAGCTTTTTTTTATTTATACTTCAAGGCGGGGGAAAGGAGCCGCTTCCAATTACAGCGTTGTGATGGCAGCAGTGAAAGGCTGAAGGGAACAACAAGTTTCCCTGGCTGATCCTGATAATTTCATTATTATAATGAGCGAGAAAATCTTTTTAATGTTTTGGTGCTTCTGCAATCTTCGATGTTGCGAGGCAAGCGCGCTAGGCATTGTGTTGGAAAATTAATTTATATTTCATCGACAAGAATAATAAAGCCGCCGCAAATTTTTTACCAAGTTTTGCCCGCAACAAACGCGGTTACTTCGAGGATTCATTGTTTGTCAGCGATTTCAATTAAAATTTCCCCTTGAAAGTTTGCACGTTCAGTTTTTAATCCGATAATAAGGAGCTCCTTGAAGTGAAAATGTTGAAGCGGAATAAACACTTGAAGGTATCTAAACCCAAACAGAGGTTTGCTGTTGTGTTAACCATGCTACACGTCGTGACTCGCTTGATTTATCGCGCTTATTAATGCTCCATTCACTTGCCTCGGCTTTGTTTCGATCTCTCGAAAAAGTTCGCACAAAGCAATTGTTTCCTACGCACACCAATCATAATTAATTGGCAAGGGCTGCTTCATCACATTCGATTACAAGGCTTCATCCATCACAAGAGAATTTCCTTTCTGTCGTTGACTGTCATACGATGATAAGAAAGTTAAAGCAGTGCCACTGTTAACGTTTCAAGCTTTCCAAGCGCAGCGTTTGCTAATTAATGTTTATTTGTCGCTAAGACTTTCGAATGATTAATCGGTTTTAGTATTCGATGCTACATTGACTTATTTACATGTCCCCATCCACCACTTTACGTTTAACTTGCCACCAGCTTAAAGATTCTAAGTAATAATTTAGAACAACCTGAGTCATCATGTAGGGCGCTTCCATCTCCTCGTCCAAGGACTTCTGATAGAGAGGCTCGGGGAAGACTGGCGGTAAGTCGTTCACGTCTTTAATATTTATTATTATCATCGTGTGATTCTCATTTAGACTGTCGGATGCAACCAACGTAAGTGAATACTACAATCGAAATAATAACAACGAAACGTTCGGTGAAAATAAACATAAATTGAACTCGTCGAATGCCTAATAATAAATTTAAAAAGTAATGTGCGATGTGTAATTTGCACGAATGCAACGAATGCTCGATAAATATATTTAAACTGTGGGCCTCGCTACACTCGACGAGACTCCGGGGAGAAGTTTATACAGCGCAGCGAGGTATTCGCCACGATAATTCTCATGTTGAACACAAAATAACCATCGCGTTCATTGTTCACGCTCGACGGCTGGATTCATATTTTCGTCATTCGACGTGGGCTAATGCGAGCATAAAAACCGACGTTCGCTTTTTTTTGCCCCCGTCGCTGCAGAGACGAGATGGGAGGAAAAAAAAACTTTATGCCGCTCGTGATCCTTTTGAAATGGCAAGAGAGTTTTTGTTGTTGCACGTATGAACCGAAAAATAAAATTTATGGTTGAATTACGATGGGCTTTCGACGCAAATATATTTTTCCGGGTCAGGACTTGCGAATTTCATTAAAATTTGAAGCTAGATAATGGGAAAGGGGGCAAGAAACAACCGCTACTCAGTGTAATGCAAGCATGCTTACTTGTCGAAAACGCTAGAACAAATCTCAAACAAACCAAACGATTCGTGTTGCAAGTAAAATCAACAGAAAAAGTCAAAAGCGCTCGCTAGCAGAGTTTGCTGATGAAACGGCGCAGAAGAAAAGTTGCAAATCAAAAACACAAACATCAAGGGAAAGCAGGTAAAGTCAGACAAACAACTGAGGGAGAAGCGTGATAATCATGTGAGGAATAGCTAAGGACCTGCAGAACACGTTTCGGCAGATTTCGGTCGTCCTCTTCTGTAATTTGTGTTCGATAAGTCGGACGTTCAAAGACGGGCGGATTGTCGTTAACATCTTTAACATGTATCACGACGGTCGTGTAGTTTTCTTTCAAGTTATCAGACGCTGCCAAACGGAGTTCATACTGGTGAGGAGAGACAGAAGATATTTATGGTAAATTTATGCTCCGACTAGATGCCAAGACCCGACTTTTCCCACAGAATGTAAATTGTGAATAAATAACTGTTTTGAAATCTATGAGACTGTCATGTTATCGCGTGTATGTGTGTAGCTAACATTGTCACCGCATGAAAGTTATTCGCTCTCGTAAAACGAGACCCGAGATTTCCACCATGATTCACTTGAACATGGCTGCGGTTTCTCTCTACAAGTTAACGTTGCTGCTGCGAGATATTAACTTGGAAGCTTCCGTCGTGATGCAAAACAAATTGAAATTCTTTGTGCAGCAATTCAGTTCAACTGAGCATACTCAATTACAATTTATAAATTAACTGACTTCTTGCTAGATGCTTGGAAGCTTCAGAAACAAAAATGGTGTTCAGATCATACATCGGAATTAGGTTTTTTCCCGGCAATCTCGCTCAGTTGATCTTTTTTCCATTCAGAAATATTTAATGTATGTGAAAGCTTCACAAGAGACTGGCGGGGGAGAAAAGCTCCAACGTTGTATGGATGGTATAATCGACTGTTTCTTTTTTTCTTCCACTGTGGATGGAATAATTTCATTCGCTTTTTATAGCGCTTCGAGTCGAATAAATAAGAGAGAAAATCTCGAGATAGAAACAATTCAATATTGCGAAGTTCTCGAATGCGCCAGCGGTGTTTCCTGAAATTTCTTTTGATTTTTCATTGCTGTTTTCATAATTGAAAGCTCTAAGCTTTGCAGCCAAACCCGCCATTGATAAAAATAATTTTTTCCTCCTCACATGGCGTGGTAGCTTCGCTCGGAATAGACGCTAAAGTCGTACATCACGAGCGCAATTTTTGGTTTCCCATCTAATTTACGAGATTATATTTAATTTAAGAGGATAGAGCGGAATGGAAAACTCCGGTTTTCGATTTTTTTCTTGGCTCTAAAATATTTTTTTCATTAGCTGCCTTTAATTAGAGCAAACTCGCTTCCTTCTCGGGCGGCAAACGAGGCTACGAGCGGTTTCATGTAACAATGAAGAAGCCCTCGTGGCAGATTGAAAAGAAAAAGGAGAGAAGGAAAAACTATCTTAAGTTTCCTTCTGTTTTAAAAACTTCATAAGCGAGAGCGAAAAAGTTTTCGGGTGTTTTTGCTCCTTTATCGCCGCCAAAGAGATCTCTTGATTTGGGGAAGCTCGAAGTCTTTTGCTCGCATAGATAAACGGTGGAGCGTACAAGAACTGAATCAGTTCTCGCTTGGTTGGAAGCGACAAGAGAGAGACAATGTTACTTAATAATTGAATGGGTTGTGTTGACGACAAAAAGCACGGAAACTTTTTTTGTCGGATATCCTGAAATTGAATTAGATTTTGCTTTGAATGAAAAATTAATTTTACATTGCTCTGAGGCCTCGTGGGAAATTTTCTGCTCTGAAGAGCTTTCATTCATGCACTTTAATTGAAAATTTGAATGGACGCTTATGTGTTGAAGGCCAGCGAAGCTCGCTTTTGCGACAATTCAACTGAAAGTTCTTCGTTCATGTTATTGTTTCTATCGACCACGTTCCCGACCGGGCTTTCAGCAATTTGAAAAACTAATTTTCCTTCGTTAGAGTCGAAAATAGTCTGCGACAAGCTAAACTTGCCTCATTACGAGAGATTGGTTTTTTGATGTACTTACTCGCTTTCTGGTTTCGTAATCCAGCGCTCCAGCCACGTAAATGGCGCCAGTCATGTTTTTCACGGCAAAGGCACCTCCTATGTTACCGCTTGTGATCTCGTATCGAATACGCGATGCTGTCGATGGGAAGGAAAACAAGTTGAGCATTAATTCAGATTCCCCTTTTGCTCTCTGTCGGGAGCGTAAGTGAAATGTATCGAGGCGAGGCTGGCGTGGACATCAATCATGGAGGAATTTATTCCCTGTAATATTGCTCGCGCGCCTTTAAAAAAGCAATTTTTTATGCATGAAGGCAGAGCGTATTATGATGGAAATTCTTCCTTTCGAGTTGCGTATAAATTTTCGAGCATAATTTTAGCATTACGTTGAAATATTTTCTTTTTTGCATAAAATATCTCTTTATTTGCAGAACGAGCGAGAAGAATTCCACTCCAACACTTTAGAATTTGCCGTCTGCTCCGTTTCCCCGCAACTACAAGTGAAGTAGAGCTTCAATTGCGAAGCTTTTCTTGTTGTCAGTTGATGTATTTACATATATGACAGAGCTTTTGCAAGCACGTTTGATGCTTTTTAAATGACGCTACATGTTTAATGTCTCCATTCAAGCGCTAGATAAGAGCAAGCTCGACATTGTTCCGAACCGAGACGTGAAATCGCGAAGGTGGAATAACTGCTCTTTTGTTCGCTAGGATTTGATTTAAACATCGAGCGTACAATTTTTATTGCCGATCTCAGTCGCGAGTGCTTCAACGATTTTTTGAGTAGACGGCAAACAGAGACGACGGCGAAATCGTGTAAAAATGTATGTAGAACAATTTATGACAAAAGACTTTCTCGTCTTGGAGAGGCGCGCGCTTTTTGTGTGTTTGTCTCCTTCAAACGTAACGACGACGCAACACAAGAAAGTCACAATTTTTTACGCGCTCGGCATTTGTCGTGCGGGGTGGCAATATTTTATGTCGAAGCAGCATGCTAGCAAGCAAAACAAATTTGTTCTGGAGCCCAATTTCTCTGTTTTTCTCCGATCGAAACCGACAGATAAGAAATATTTCTTTTCTCGCCGTCTTGTGTTTACTGCAAACAAGCAGAAAATTCGATTCCAGCAACAAATGGGCAATTCTTGTAAACATCAAACGATGTGAAAAGTCAAGCTTCCGTCGAGATCGCTACGAGAAATTGATAAATCAACTTCGACCTCCTGTCTGTTGTCTCGGCAAAGCGTCGCAAGTGGGTTCATCATCTGATTATCCGCTTCACCTAAGCTCAATAACAATTCCTTTCGAACTTCCTCATCATTTCTATTTGATGTTACGACCCGTAAAAAAATCATTCGCGGAAGAAACTCGAAGTTTGATGTCGTAACTTTATCCGTTGCTACTCGACAGCGGTGCTTGTAACATTTCACATAAACCGACACGATGCTTGACTGCCACATCCTGGAGTGGAATGTATTCCCGCAAACTTTTTTTATTTGCTGTATTATGAAATGAGCACTGATAACGAAGCTGAATGCGAGTGAAGACGACGGAGAAAAAAATGCTTTGTGGCTTTGCTGTAAACACTCTCAATTTCAACCACGAGCAAAAAGCTTCCCTCCCGGCAGTGGTTTCTCTCTGCTGAATGTGGAAATTCTTTACATTTTTAACCACAAGCTCGTTCCACTGCTCTCGAAGCTGACGCTCGAAAAATGTTCCCTGGATTTATTACAATATTCCGCAATAAAATGTTTAAACAAAATATGAAAGGATTTTGAAGCAAAGCAGTGCAATCTGAGAGTTGTTGTTCGCTTCTCTGTTCGGCGCTCTATTCAACTCCGTGTGAATTCCCATTGAGCGAAAAGTGAACGAATAAAAGATCCATTCAATAGCAGATAAAAGTTATGACAACCAAGCATGAGGAAAAAATCTGGCGCTGCTTTTTCTTTTCTTTCGTCGCAAAAGGTTCAATTATAATCGCTTGTTTACGTAACACGGTCGACAGATAATGGCAGCTACTTCATCTGAAAGTATATAATTGCTTCGGCTCCGCATCCATCCGAATTCGACGATAAAGCAAAATAAAATGTCACAGATAAACATTTTCCCTTTTTACGCCGCCACTCGCTCTCCAAATCTAATAAATTTATATATTTTTATCATTCTTTCCCTTCCATCCACCAAAAATGATAAATTGCTGGGAAAACTCCTTTGATACGGGAAACGTTGCGAGCATAAATTCTGATTATCGAGGAATATCCGGCGAAATGAAATTCAAAATGGCAAAAATGTTCTATAACTCATTGCGAGCGACACAATAATTGATTGTTATCTCCTCGAAAGCGGCGAGAAAAAAAAATGTTGAAATGTTTATAATTAATTTTCGCCGATGAACTTTTTGCAGATCCGCGTTTACCCAAAACGCAATCGTTTAATCTGCGAATAATGTAAAATAAAATATGTTGGCTCGATTATGGCGTGAGAAGTGCGAGTGTGCTTTGAGGGTCCCAACTTCGTTTATCTCAAATTCAAATGTAATGGCGTGGGAAGCATAAACAATAATTTTTTATCAACGCACGAGTCGCGGCAGATGCGCGCAAATTATTGTAATCACAAATGGTAATTTTGAACAAACATACATATCTACGCAAAGTGAACAGTTTTCAGCTCGTTTGAGCGATTGTTTCAGCTCTATAATTCAGACATGCAAATGGCTCTTAACCATTAACTTCTAATCAATTGTCTGGCATATCTGTAGAGACGAATTAATTTATTAGAATTAATTGAGCATTCTAGTGTGGTTCGAACATCTCTCTTCGTCAAGCTTCTAATATTAAATCCAACTCTCAACTCAAGAAGCTTCTCACGAAGCCAGAGCTTTGCCATTGTTGGTAGGAAATGGTTGCTGTCATCAAGCTCGTGGCATCTCAAATTTCTTCTTCTTTGACATTCCTCGATTGCTTACATAGAAGCTCGTATAATTGCTAATTCTCTCCCACAACAGCTCCACGACAAAATTGAATTCAGAAGCGCCAATTAACTCGTCTTTTGTCTTCTTAGTTTGTAGCTTTGCAGCTCTCGCCTCGATACTTGATAGTTTATTTTTAATATAAATGTTAATTAACTTACATTCATCGTGATCCTTGGCGGTGACGGTGAGGACTGTGTGCTGGATGTCTTCATTCTCATCGACCTCAGCCTCGTACAGAGCTTTGTCGAAGTACGGCGGGTTGTCGTTCTTGTCAGCGATGCCAATGCGAATAAATTTAGTGACTGCGGGAGGATAAAGCGGAACAGTGAGAGATTGTGTTTAATTAATGTTTTCAAGCCTGCGAGGCGTTTTCTTGTCGGCGGCTGTTGTTTTCCACTCAAAAAGCTGAACTCATTGTAAAGCGTTGAGTCTCATAAAGAGTTTAAAAGCTTTTCATTGTTGAGCGATTTAATTGATGATTTTATTCCGTTTCTGCTTCCGAAAAAGAAAACTTTCATTGTCTTAGCTGCTGAAGGGACTTTAATGAAAGATTTTTCAGCTTTTAATTAAAAAAGTCATTTCATCAAGTTTTCCCTCCATTTTCCAATTGCTTCCCATTTCCATTTCGGCGGAGAAATTCATTACGAGAGACGTAGGGAATTGTCGAGCGCTTCTTCAACGGACGGCAGTCACTCGACTTGCATCGCAGTTTAAACGAAACAAAGTTGTAGCAAATTAAACTGCAGTAAAGCATGAGGTGAATAAAGAACGGAGGATGTCGCTTTGCAGGAGCGACAATGAAATTAAAGTGTCCCTTCCCCAACATGAAAGCGAATGGCTTTGGTAATTGAACCATCAGTCTTCATCGCCCCGCCACTGACCCGTGCAATCAAATCCCCAAACAGAATTTTGTATGAGCGCTGTGCTTGTCGCTCTCGAGTTTGTGCCACGACAAATTAAGGCGGGATGAAATATTACGATAAGTTAATAAGATTTTTATTGTGACAGTAGACAGCAGATCATTGACTCAACAAAGAAGCTATCGTCCGATAAACCATCCTCTCGCCATCGAGTGTCACGTCCCCGAAGCTCTGCCAAGTACGCTTTAATGGGTTCGAGTGTTTCGTCATCTGTCGGTTTGAGACTTTATTGAATTTCGGTATTGACGGCGACGGAGAGTTTGATGATTTTTTAACAAGGAAAACCCTTCAGCGCTTTCAACAACAACATTCCGTCATCTCAAGACGAGCCAATGGAATTTGTCCTTTGCTCGCTCCTGGAGATATGGAAGAATAATTGCGGAGAAGTTATGGATGGAGCATAAAAACCATAATTGTGTTTTTGTGTTCTGCAAGGGGAGGAAAATCTGTGATAGCTCTCAGGCCTTATGTGAGTGAAAGCGAAACGAAAAAATATTTTCATTTCGCCATCGTTAAATGCGGAAATATTGTCAAAAACAGATTACTTCGCCTCGAGAGCAAAATGCATTCTGCGACTCGTTGAAAGCAAAAGAGTTTTCTTTTGTCAAGCTCAGCGAAGCTTCTTTATCAAGGAAAATCTGCAGCAAATCAAAAAGAATAATTAATGGAAAGTGTGCAACACTTCGAGGATTGAAAAGCTCTCGAGCACTTTCACATTGCATTCAAAAATCAATTTGCTAATGTAATGCTCGAACTGACTGGTATCGTTTAAGTGGATTGCATTTCATTGATGCAGAAAGCGTCAATTATTATTCCGCGAGACATTTTTGATTTCAATGCACATTTTCCTGGTTTTGTTCGTTTAAAACATTTTCCTCTTTGTTCGCAAGAAATATTTGTTTGAGATAAGCGATGGGGAAAAATTCTCAAGAACATTATGCATGCTAATGTTGCCAGCAACAAGAAAGAAAAGATTTCAGTGCAAACACTATCATTATTCATTTGTAAGTGGAAACCTTAGAGAATGGAGAAATGCAGTTGATTGCGAAATAAGCAAGAGAAATGAGAGAAAATTTATGCAATCAGAGTTTTCCATTCAAATCTAGCTCGGTGCATCTTTCTTCATCTTCAAATCTCTCAGGGTGAAAGCAAAGCAGATTCGAGAAGCTCTTCATGGTATCGATTTTATGTTTACATCTTCTCATCGTGTTGGTACGAAAATAGGCGAAGAAAGTTTTGCTCGCTTGAAGATAACAACAAGGAGATCAATGCTTATGTTGATTTCCTCTGTCGATGGCTATTCTGACTTGATTTGCGAATGGGAAATTCACTCGAACGGAACGGCATGAAGTAAAAGTTTTGCTCGCACGCGGAAGGTCTTGAGTGGCCATGGAAACTTTCTCCCTAATTTCCTTTCAACTCAGTGCGTTGTTCGAGTGGAAAAATAATTAAGAATGCTCCGTATTTCTAATAACGACGGAGTCGCTTGCGATTGGGACGAGGAAAGATGAAAGGAAGGTAATAAAAGTCTCCTTAAGATGTCAGAAATTTCTGTGCACTTTATGAGTCTTTTTATGTTTTATAATGTCAATAAAAAGTCGAAAGCATAAACTTTTGACTCCAACCCACGACGTAATGTGCTTTTTCAATTTTCAACTCGATAAAGTTCAATAAAGTTGTTTTCAGTGCTCGAGACAAAGGAGACAACTTCTCGTCTCGTTCGAGAAGGGAACATTTTCCTTTTTTTGTGGCTCCAAAGATTTATGACATGAAATCACCGTGAGAGATTTTTTATCCCCGAGTCGGACCGTCCGCTTGCAAATGTAATGAGACTTCTCTTGATGATGATTCATTTGAGGATGTCCATTAGAAGCCTTCGAAAGCAGTTTACCTAAATACGAGCTGTTTGTGAGGACCCAAAAAACTTTTAATGGATCGACCATCACAGATGTTGCATGTAAAGTTTAATTTCTCCGTTTGAACTTTTCTGTTTCAATTTGCGAAAGCACCGACATGTGGGCGGACGCTCTCATGTATTCGATGCTTGTGTTACAAATTATTTCGTTAATAATTGATGGAGAACTTGGACGCGAGTCGATGAGAAAGAAATCCGATAATTTGCAGGGAAAGCTCGATCGAAAATAATTTGTGTGTGTGCCAGCGTAAATATTTGATAAAACGTTGGGCTCGCTCGCTTATATTTTATTCACAAGCAGTTCGTCATCGAATCGGGACGAGCTGCTGAAATTGTTTTCGTCACTCGCACATTCACAGCACTAGTTTCCACCACAAGGTCGTGTAATAATCACGCTTTATCACACATGCAGAGAGGGTTCGAGAGAAGTTCTCAGCTCTTGGTCAGACGAATGGACTGCATCTAATATTCCAACGATGCACGTACGCGTTGAGTAAAACTTAACTGAACTGAAAATGTTTCACAAGTACGAAAAAAGGAAGTACGGCTGCATGTTTGTGCATCACTCATATTGAGATTGCATCGCAATTGCTCTCATTGTGGCTGGTTTAAAGCTTGCAAAGAGATTCCCGAAAGACGGAGCGAATTCCAGAGCTTTTTCAGGGGAGACGTAAGCATTGCTTTGCCGTTAGGTTTGCTTCCGAGCGTATGCGACTGTTTGATGTGCAAATATGTAGCAGTTCATGCGCATTTATTACCGTTCCTGCTCAAAAATCGCAGAACGCGTTGCTCTTTGCTCTCGGCCACCGTCAAGTGCACGTCGAGACGGCATGGCAATTCGATGCTTTGTAGAGTTTTCCGTTCGGGAAACTCTGTTCTAAAAGAGTGGGGATGAAACTCTCTCGGAAAAGTCGAGAGTCTGTCGCGTCGATATGAAGAGAGCCAGTCGCATCGTTGCTACAATACAAAATATGTTGAATATTGCTTTCCCATGTTAAGTTAAGAAATCACAAACATTCGAGTTTATTGTGTTTTGCAAAATAAATTTCGCTTGTCTTCTTTTTCATCCGTCGTCATATCGATACAATATGTCAACACACATAAATTTTGTGTCAACGACTTTTGAATTTTTAACGGAATGCTTTATCGGCTCACTCAATGGCAGCAATGATTTTTATGACTTTCTATGGTTTAGAAAAGAGTTTCGTCGATAAGAAATGTTGCGAGCGTTGGCTTGAGGTTCGGAGAGGGAAAAGTTATTTAGAAAAACCTTCGAGAAGTTTCGATTAAGCCAATTGATTTATAATGAACAATTGAAACGCGTCGGAGAAGAAGAAAGTTGAAGAAACTTTAATCTCTCAATTTCAAGTGTTATTTTATTGAGAAGTTAGGTGCACAAAATTCTAAACTATGCAATACATTAATAAGTTTTCCTATTCATCAGTGCTTAGTGCAAAACTTTAACTTAGTTGGAGTTGATTAACTCAGACGAGATTTGTTGTTAAAGCTTTTCGTTGATTTCAAACTTTTCCAGAAACGTTTAATCTACTACGTGAACAGTTTTTTTCTTTTTTCAATTGTAGATGGCTGTTGTGCTCATCGAAGAGTTTTCCCATTTCCTTCAACAGCCAGGATTCTTTCTCATTTTCATCAAGGACACGTTCACATTTTCTCTGAGTTTTCCTTTTTATCAGAAGCACTTCGTTCCCTCGCTATTCTAGCCATACTCATGATTCATGAGTCCTGAACTTTTAGAACTTTGGCACTAGTACAAATCATTTTTCACTCCTTTTCGATAAATTTTTCAAACTTGGTCGCTCCTCTGTAACGACTATCGCTCGAATCATTTATTGAAACGCTTCATCTTCTTGCCTTGAATTGCGTTCATGCTTGCAAGCTTTCGAGATAAAGCTTGCGTTCGCAGCTTAAAAGGGCGATGAATGATTTATCGTCGTTTTTACGCGCTCTTAACATTGACAAGAGCGTCGCTATAAATCATTTGCTGCTGCTATTAAAGGTTAATTTTTCATAAAGCGATAATTGATGTTACCTCATTAATCTGCGGGAATAAACGCGAAGCGAGATTACGCTTACGAGTGGGGAGTGAAGTCGATGCGATGTGTTTTATCATTCATAATTAACTTTATATCTTGCCGAGGGAAACTTTCTGTATCGCTCGTCGTATGCAAATCTGCAAACTGTTGTAATTAATCGACGCGTAATTAGGACGCACTTAAAAGAGGCGTTTCAGCCGTTTTATGGCCCCTCGTCAATCCCGCACATCGTAAAATTTTGCTCATCCTCCGCCGCTCTTCCTCTTCAAGAGCGAGCAGAAACTTTGAGCTCATCGCGTCCGGAATATGAACAGGATATGAGTGTCTATGTCGTCGTTAAATTTGATGTCGTTCTTTGATGTCATTTTAATTTCATGTAGTCTCGAGCCTTGTCGTTGGCTTATGACATTGTCAGTAACATGAGAGTCGATAATAATTAATTTTGATGAAACTTATTTCCCTTCCCATGATGATGAAAGTTATTGCGATAAACGAGATGGGAACAAAGGACGATTTGTAATAAATTGGATCAGTTTCAATCGACCGAAAGGTCGCAAAAGCTTTTATATTAAGGCTTTGCAAGGAGAGAAGCAGGTTGTGAATCACTGCCTGGGATTGCCAAAAGCCTTCGAATGAAGCTCCAAAGACCGTCATCAATATCGTTTCGCATAAAATGAAAGGCACAACAACATGCACGCGGAATTTATGCACAGCGAAAGCGGAACGAGGAAGGAATCATAAAACATCTAGCGAAGATAGACCGTAAAAAGTTTATAGAAATAAATATGCTTCCTCTCTCGCAGCTTGACACACGTGTTTTGATAATGAAAATAAACGGATCTATACGTTTATGATCATTTTCTTTTTTTCAATTCACACACTCGAAGCACATAAAAGCAGCAACATAAAACAATGCTCTGCATATAAAAAGTCTACTTGGATCACCATAAAGGCGGAGGCTTCGACTCATTTATAACCATCATCTGTTCATTTGTTTACGCATCGACGAGAGACGCATCAAGATGTGCTCGGCAGAAGCCATCAGTGCTAATCCGCCAGTATATTATGATGAATTATTTATTGGAAATTGATCATGAGAAAACTTCTCGAATGTCGAATTTGACTGTTTGCCTTCTTGTGGACTTGATTCGGAGACTTCTGCCGATGATGAATCGCAACAACATGACGAGAAAGTTAAGGGAGAAGAGCTCAACGCAAACACGCCAAGCGCAATATTATCATTTTATTACCAGATTGTCGGTCGTGTATTTTTGCGAGATATCGAAGTTGTTGGGAAGAGGAGGAAGCAGGGGCTAGAACAACATCATTTATCTTGATAGAATCATCATTACTTGGGCGAATCACTTAAAACGAAACAAATCGCTTTATGTTTCTGTCTTCATAAAAATGTAATCGAGGAATAAGTGGCGAGCGGAAGTAGTTGTGGGGACGTTAGCGCTTAGGTCGTCGCTCCATGCGAGACAACGGATATTTATGCTGAGAAACGAGTGATTGATTGCGCATTTCTTCTATTGAAATACATCATTCAGCCTGCTGCTCTAAGCTCACGAAATGCTCAAAGATAGATTGATATTTGAAATTTCCTCTCTCTCTCGTTATTTATGGAGGCTGTCGCGTCACTCCGATGAGGAAATTCATTCTCCGACGTTTTAATAAATTCCTATTAGCAGAATCTTTATAAGAAGCAACAATGAATAGTCGACGAAAGTTGTCAGGTGGAACCAAGCCGTTTCTTTCTGCACAGGAAGAGAAAGATTGTGACGCGTTAAGCTTAATGTGCTGTTTGCATATCGTTCGAGCATTCCTCTCGAGCGAGCTTAATGAAGCAGCTTTCAACGCCACTGCTTAAAGTCAGAATGAAAAACTAATTCTCTCCCTTCACCACGCTTCAGACAAGGATTGGCTTTCTTTCTTTCGCTCTCAACGTGATGGCAAAACCACTTCAGAATCTCTAAGCCATGAACTTTCTTCTTAAGAACAACTTTCACGTATACGGTGTAATATGAACTTTTTCAATTTTCTACGTTTCGCAATAAAGCACACGTAAAAATTCTTCGAGCTCTCATTTACATTCTTGCGTCTTCCCCCGCAATGTCTTCCGTCTTCATAGCTCTTGTCGGGTTCAAAAAGGCATAAGTCTTTGCTTAATTATGTAGAAAGCGAGATAATTATAGGGGGAAGCTAGGAGAGAATGTATTGCACTATGCATGCGATAATGATTTTAAATTGGATCATTAGTCAACGCCATGGCATTGTAATTGAATGCTAATTGCGCTCGATTTATTCCCGTTTTTCGGGTTGGCGTTGAAATAAATTTATGCTCCTCGAGTCTCCTCCACTAAATCATTGAACACTCTCCGATCATAAGTTGGAAAACACATGTCCCGAGCCTTGCCGATGGACGCTCTAATGTGTTTTCTCACCATGAAAAATTGCTTGTTGATTATCAGCCATATGCGCCACTTTCTCTACGCCATTCTAGTCAACCTCGCTCGTCGCTATGGCAAAGGATGCTCACTAGTCATAATAGAATGGTAAATAAAACCATTTTCGCCGCTTAGCGAAGAGTATTCACAACACTCGAAGCTCTGTAGCAGCGGCGAGGCGAGTCTACATTTCAAATCATAGCGTATGGAGTGAAAAATTGAGTGCGATCGTGTTCGTCGGTTGCGAGCGTTATTCAAAGACAATCGTACATTCTCATGCAACTACTTCAACTATTTTATTATTCGTATGTAAACAGCTGGCAAAGTGGGGCATAATAAGAGGATTCCTTCTTCCGTCTCCTCATTTCCATTTCTTGTTCTATCGGAAAGTTTAGCGTTCGAGTGAATTGAAAGGGGTTGAATTCACAATGACATCGGTGGAAGCGAGAAGAAGTGAAAAGGAGACGAGGGAACTTGTTTTTTAGCTGGCGAAATCAATTGTTATCCGAGCGGAGGGCGAAATCACGTCGGGAAAATGTGCATTGACAAGTGCACTCGCAGCGTTCGAGAGAGCGAGCAGCATTGTTTAAAGTGCATTTGAATTTCTTTTGGAACAAGCTGAGGCAGCTGAAGGGGAAGGAGCAAGTTTCATGTTACTGGCTTCGAATCGGAAAGTTTTGCTTTAAGCGGAACGTGTCATCGCGAAGTTTCTTTCTCACGCCACAAAAATTTACTCGTTCGTCGGAACGGATCGCGTAACAGGCTGAACGATGTGCGACACACAATAAAAGGAATTGTTTGTCAACAAAGTTTGCAAGCTTGAAGCGAACAAACTAATTCCTCGTTCGTTAGTTTGTTGCTCTTGTTTACAATGTAACACGGCTTGCATCTGTCTAATGGATCGATTAAACGGTTGCTAAGCGTCGAAATCGGGTCTATGATTTAGCATAGCGCGTGATTTTGAGATGATGAGAAAAGTTTGGAGCGCTGCCGTCTTCGATAAATTATATTAGCTCCGTTAAAGCAAATTTCCTGTCTAGCATCGGCTCAACTCTCGCAATTATTTACGTCGATGAATTATAGTTGATGAACTCGTCGGAAACTTTTGCTCGCAACGCAGCAAAAGTTTCAAAGTTCGAACTGATAATGAAAGTTTCAATCATCTTTCTGCATGAAATCAACTTGGAATCAGCGGAGCTCGAAGGAAAAGCTTTTCTAGCCTTTTGTTATTGCTTGCTATTATAAAGCCAATTCCGAAATGATGATAGCAGCATTTGCTAGATCCGAGCCCGTTATTCAGATTAAAGCTTAAATGAGACTGCATGCTTTAATGTTTTTATTTTCAGGATCGATTCGTCAGTTGCGATGCAACGGTCTTCGTTTTCCTCGACTCGTGTTTCACTGAAGCGATTCGCTCTACTCTAGACTTTTTTCATTTTCGTCTTCAGCTACGTCTTTCATTGAATGTCATCATCAGAATCTGTTTATGGCATGTCGTTCCAGGAAAAAGTTTATTCATGCCTCGTGAGGATAATAAGCTTGGATTGCACGTTGGAAAACATCTTTACGCAGCGCGGAAATTGCGCCCGCTCGGTAAACAAACCAATAATTTTCGAAATTTATGGGTCATTCATACCTCAAACTTCGGAGTTTACAAATCATTAACTTCTAGTCTTGACGGCTGCGCTTATCTTTCCGCCTCACTAGCTCCATGATGGAGAGGGCGTCCGGTCTTGGCGGTCAAGAAATTGCTGTGCTTGAGGCTGCTTAATGCCTTTTTGATTCAGATGGGACCGTTGCTCCGGCGTAAGATCAACAAAAGTGTTGATAAATATTTATAAACTACTTTCCAGACGATTGTGTCCGCAAGATATCCAGTTCATCCCCACTCCTTTCTCGTCTAGTGGAAGGATTGAAGCTTTGGAAGCTTTCAGCTTTGCGCATTCTCGTCGAAGCTTTCATGGAACTGGAAGCTTTCCACTTCTTCCATTGCGTTTTCCATGCGATGGCAAAAAAGCTTTCGCCACTCCGCTTTAATATTAAATTCCTCTTCTATATTAAATTCATTAAAATGTCAATGGTGACGGTACGCCAAATTAAAAAATGAAAGAGAGAGAACGAGCGAGTTTGTCGAGTGAGAGATGAAATTTATATTGAATATTCAAATCGCGTTATTGAAAATATGCGATGAATTTCTCGAAATTTTATTAAACCTGAGCCACTCAACTCAACTGTTCGGGCGCTCGCTGGCGTGATAGTCTCGTTAATAATGACCAATGAGTCAGTTGTTTGATTTTCAGCGAACTCACAATCACATTTCACATTCGCCGGATGTTATTCCGGTCATAATGCATAAACTCGAGTATGTGACGTTCGGTGGCCTGACATAATGACTCGAGTGGCGCGCCCGGATGCTTGATCAAGAAACCACAAATATTTGCATCTGTTATTAATTTCACCGCATCATTTTTTCATAATCATTTACGCCCGGCTCCCCATCGCCGTTGTGATACGAGCTTAACATTTGCTGCGATTCATAATAGAATTCAAATCATTGCTAATTAATAATTGAAATGCACAGCTAATGAAAATTGAAGCCAAAGAGGAAACCGCGCTATTCACGCCAACCCGTCACAGCCTCCGTTCACGTATCATTATCACAGAAGCATCCCACATAGCAATTAAAATTGTCGTTACTCAAAATGTCTCTCTGATTTCTCGTAAATGGAGGGAAAACGTGAAAAATGACTTACATTAATTACTGCTTCAGCACATTTATTGTCCCCTCAACAGTCGTTTTGCTATCTCGCAGCTCTCTACGACCGAGCAAACCGGCTCCCCTTTTCACTTACCTATAAAAGGAAAAGAGGAAAATCAAAATTAGATTAATTTTTTTCTGTTTCTCTCTCCCCTTTCGTTTATTCAGAGAAGAAAACAAGCTTTTTAATGATCTGCAGAGAGCTCTCAGACGATGGAAAAAGGTCAAATGAGGATGGAAGAGTGTCTCGTACACAGCGGCGCTATTGATTAATGCTTAATTGCAGAGTTGAATGTTATCGCATCATTAAAATCACATTCTCGTCGCCTTCGAAGCACAGATGCCAGCCGGCGCGAAGGTATTTTCTGCTGTCAAAGTTTTATTGCCACACAATTCCAAGACTCTGGTGCTTTCTCCTCATTTGTTCGCTTTTATTGGCTTCTGATCGTAAATTACATAACGGCCACAACAATCTGACAAAAATGAGTTCTACTGTGAGTGAAAGTTGTCGATTGACGTCAGGATTTCGTTTAGTACACAAAATATCAAAGCTCGGTCACATCATCAAAGCTTCAAAGCTAATTCAGTTTGAATACGTTTGAAATTAGCTTAACAAATCTAATTTCAGGTGCGAGTAACATGTAACACGGATCTGTCAATTAGCAACTTTGTTCCGGTTTCCTCGAAATGCGAGAAAGGATTTTATCGGAAAATCGATTGTCTGACGCAGAAAGCACAACGTCAGGAAAGCCGAGTCGTGGTGAGTTTAGCGAGCGGTGTGTAACTGACGGGCGTTTCGATATAATTACGTCAAAGTTAGCTCGGGACGTTCTGGCATAGCTACGTGAGACAATGTCGAGATGTGCTACAAGAATGTGTGAAGCGTAAATCGAAACAAATACGCTCGAGGCGATAAAGTTTCATGTGCAAAGCTTTTAAATGTTATCGCACTCGGTTTCGTTTGTAATTATGCTGTGACAAAACCTCTCTTCGAAAAATTACTGCCGAGCGATAACAGTTTAAAGCACACGAAAACTTTCCTTTACGAAATAATTGTACTTCCACTAAATGAACTCTTGCTTCAACAATGTTCACATGTTATGATGGAATAAAAAGCTGCGGAGGGGAAAATGCTTTTGCTGAAATATTAACAAAGCAAGCAGCATAAAACAGCAATTTCCAACCGCTGAAGAACATTTATGTTGAATGTGCTTTTTTAAATATTTTATGGGGGCTATGTGTGGAATCCCCGAGAGCAGCTCGAACCGAAAGTGCACGGCAGCGCGAACGAGAAACTCTGTTACAAAGAGATGAAGTTTAAATCATTTTTATTAACCGGCTTTTGTAATAATCGGAAAATTGCTCGAACGTGATTTTTAATTTCATCCACATCGTCCCCTTCACGATTTCAGCGCTTCACGAGTGAAGAAATTCGCTCGCTCTATGACTTCGACGCAATAAAAGATCAAAAATAATGTTGGGGAATGTTTCTGATTTTTTATTCGAATTTAGCGCATGAGGAACTTGCGAAAGGGAATCGGAATTTAATAAACAACGTTTTAATGGCACTCGAGAATTCCGCAACTCGTTGGGATGATTTCGGCGAGAGTTTATTTCGACTCGTAAATGATTTTTCTCTTCTCGCACTGCGAGGCGAGGTTCGCCTGATTTCCCTGGCCGGGGAGTTTGCTTTTTTGACTTTCCTTCGCTGCGAGGACCAAGGAGAAAAAAGAGTTTTTCGAGTGGAGCACTCGAGTGGGGAGAGGGGAATGAAGGATGAAATGAGCCATTATTTCGTTTCTGTCTTTCTGATCTCGAGAGCGGGAACAGAACAGTCTAAAGAGCAATTTAAACAAATTGTATTAAGCTCTGAATTTGAATTCTACTGGGCCAAATTAAGTTGGAAATTGACAGGAGGATCGGAAGGGGTGAGAAAGAGGTGAACGAGGAACTATCCGAGGAACTTATTTATTGCATTCCTCTCCACTTGCGAGGATGAATTTTCCCGTGAAGATTATTGAGGTGGAAGTTTTGTGAATGTCTGCAGAAATCTCGATCCATGTAATCATTAGCATTTCCCTTACTGCGAAGGGACGAGCTTACAAGCTCCGAATGAATTTGCAAATTAAGACTTTGGAGATTTGTAAGGACTTTTGCATAAACGGAGGAGGCGAATCTTTGCATTCGCTCATTCAAAATCAAATTCCATCTCGAGATTTTATGCACGCTCGAGCCAGAGGGGATTCGAAATTAGTTCATCGCTTTAAAGGCGAGCGGGGAGCGAGGAAAGTTTATCTTGTTTTCTTAAATCTTCTCGTACGCCGAAACACGTTGTTCGTGTCGTCGCTCAGGGGATTCCATAAGATAATTAAAAAGTTTTCGGTTGTAAACTATTCTACCTTACTTAGCGCATAAGCTTCTCAGGCACACGAAAGTTCCGTTGATTTTGTCGTTTAATAAATTTTAATTAAATTTCGTCATAAGACTGCTTTCAACTGTTTTCAATCTGAATTAATTATTTGCTTCGTTCGAGTCGCGCTTAAAGAAGTTTTTAATTGTCTTAATGGAAGTTTTTGTTCGTGAACAGAGGAAAATGATAAAATGCACAACGAAATGTTCTTGCGTTTCGAGTTTGAAATAAAGTTTCCACTTCGAAGATTGAAATCTCTCTGTCCTTCTAACTGAGTTCTGCCTTTAATTTCAGTTGTCCAACGGCGATAAAAGTTTTCAGAAGCAAGTCTGTCAACTTTGTAAACTGGAAATTACAATATCAATAAAACATAATCAAGCTTTCGAACTCAGTTGAGCTTGTCTCTGCTTGTGAAACTGCTATTAAACTTCGGAATGAGTCGAGTTGACTTACGACCCGGAGCGCCTTTATCGACCAGAAGACTGGAGATTATATTTGTAATTAGTTTAAATTGTTGATCAAGCCTAGTGACAAAGCAATCCCTAATTTAGTTTTGGTTTACGCAATCAGTCGAACTTCATTTCAACTCACAAGGGCGATCCATTGTTCTGACAGAACTCGCTTGCCTTGATTGTTAGCTATCCAAACATCGTTAACTCGATGTAAACATATTTTAAAGATGAATTATGGTAATTTATTATGTGTTTCCATGGAAGCGCCTCGGAGGCTTTAAGCAATTTGTCTGAGCGCTCGTTGCAGGGAACGTTTCAGGATTGTCAAGTGACGTTTCAACGTCGTTTACGTAATAGTTTACACTAACATACAAGACGTTTGAATTGTTGTTTACTCGTTCATTGCTATGTTTAACATAAGGCTAACGCCATCCAGCAAATTGTTTGCGTCATTTGACAATCCTGAAAGCTTGATAACTTAACAAGGAGGGAGAGATCAAAATATTTACCTGAGTTTGGCTGTTGATTACTGTTGGGACGGGCGGACGGTGCACCGTCACGAGCTTCAACCTCCAAAGCATAAGCGCCTTGCTTCTCTCGATCAAACACAACCTTTGTGAAAATCTCTCCGCTTTGAAGATTAATCTCGAAGAAGTCCTTGCCTTCGTTGCGTGGCGAGTCGACGACGTAGTAGTAAACCTCTGTTGGAGAAAACAGGGAAGAGAATTGAGAATGAAGCAGATGATAGATGTTGAATATTTTCGGGGAAATTCATGAATTTAAACTGATGAAAATTTCATGCCAATTCAATTAGCGAGAGAAGCTCACATATTATGTTGAGGCGATACAACGGGCGATTGATTTAATCTCCTTTAATCAGATTGTCGCCGTGACAACGAACCGATTTGCTCGAGCATCGTGCCGTTCATATTTCACTTTAATGCTTCAAAAGCTCCTCGTTATCATTTCGCTGTCACGCTATAAAAGTAATCTTTGTCAACGACGTGAAGCGCTGAGTATAAATTTATAAATCTGACGGTTCATGACTTTATTCTCCGGCTCCCATGTTTTCATCCTTCCCCGCTCAAAATTTATATCGCAGTCGAGATAATCGACGCCTTTCCTCGGGACGAAAGAATAATTATTTTACTGATTAGCATAAACGAGTTTACGGCGGAAGGAGTGCTCTCTTTCAAACTGTTTATCACTTTTACGAGTCTCTCGTAAATTAATTGCTGTAATGGGATTATGACATGCCTCTCTATTGACTCTTTATTAATCATCGGAACGTTTTTCGTCTGCTCAGCAATAAACGATTATTAAATACCGATTAGTAGGATTTATGATCGGGAGATGGAAATTTGCTTAAAGAAGTGAATTTTCCAATAAAGCATGAGATGAATAATTAATTAAGGATTCTTGAACAACAAGCAGCTCCGTCTGAGTTCAACCTTCGAGCTTTTAAAGCTCTAGCTTTATTAAATCATAAAAGAAAAAAACTATAAATTGCTAGACTGAGTCCGAATTATTCAAATTTTGAGCTTTCCCATCCCACTCAACGACCGAATAGCCACGAGATAAATTTTGAATTGGAGCGTCTAAACCTACGATTGCTTGGGAACGTTCCGTCCTTATCGATCGCGTTGACTTGAGTGACTTTGGTGCCAATCGGTTCGCCCTCCAGCACAGTTTCCTGCTCGCGCTCGGTGAAGAGCGGAATCTCGTCGTTCACATCCTCGAGCATAATGTAGACCGTAGCCTCAGATGCCAGTTGCTGAGCTCCATTGTTCTGTTAATGAAAGGGGAAAGAGAAGCCGAGGATGAAATACGTGGAAAATATTAACATAAAGTTTCAACAAGCTTCACATTCGCCACATAAAATTTCTCTTTGTTCCATTCACTCGCTGCTGACTCATGCGATAACAAAGTTTACAGCATGTAATTTTAATTTTATTCAATTTGGACTGTCGCAAATCAAATCACCGCAATTTAGTGAGGTCATTAAATGTTGGCAAATTGATTTAACTGAGGAGCAATTAGGATTACTGATTTGATATGTATTTGGATGACTGTGATTGCATTGAAATGATTTTATCGAGCTTCGATCCGAAAGCTTGCACAGCTTGCAAACAACATTTAACTTAACAATTAAACCATCCATCAACTGTTCATTCACTCCATTAAAAACCACAAATGGAAAAGTTTAAAAAAATACTTAAAACTGAAATTAATCACAAGTTGAGTGGCTCGAGCGAGGAGTAAACGATCCGTTTTTTAATCGTTGATCGCGAGGCTTAATTGAAAAGCCTTGAAAAAATGAGCGGAATCAAAAGTGTCATCGTGATAATCTAGTTCTCCGCCGTTCGTCGTCGTCGGCAATAAATATTCAAGATATTTCATTTATCAAAACAAAGACTTTTTTGCTGGCTGACTGAAAGCGGAAGTCGGCGGAGGAGCAGAAAGAACAAGAGGAGATGAATTGTGTTGTCTTCCAGTCTTATTCTGGCTGAGTCACTAAAGCTCGTCTTGCAGTAATTAATCAATCTTAAACTGACGGACTTGAGTTGTTTTAATTCGTCGCCTTGGAAAATTTCCGTCAGTTTCCTTTGCTGTTGTCGGCGAGTGTCCGTTGACATGGAAAACTCTCGTCGTCCGATTAATTAAACTGCGGCCAAGACGCCGAGCGTCTCCCCTTTCCCCTTAATTAACAGCAACTTTTAATTAGCAATTGAAATTATGTCAATGAATTCGGATGTTCACTGGCAAGCGCGCTCTCCTTCCGGGGAAAACTTCCGCTATTAATTAGAAGATACCTCGGTGATTTCTTAATCTTGATCAGGTAATGACAACGCCGTATAATTAACGTTAAGCCGGGTGCGGGAAACTCAAGAAGGGTTGTGTACAAAGAAACCATCATCAGTTATTGTCGATTAATTTGAGCAACATTTTCGTCGAGTCGGCGAGACTTTAAGTGGAGGAATCATCGGGAAAAGGTCGAGGAAGCGCTTCGTTATCTCGGCAGAAAACGGTAAGGCGATCTCGCTCTCGCTCTAATTGGCGAATGATGGAAGCAGAAAGCAGCGGATGCCTTCTGCCCGACCCTCATTCTGACATCAACAGCAGCTGCTGCCGTGTGCTTTATTAATTTAAATCATTTCCACTTAATTAATTTCACATAAAAACCCTCCGAGTATCCATCACTCCAATAAATTTCTACTTTGCTGTCGCCCAGCTTTTTCTCGCGTCTGATAAACTGCGAATTTTCTGGCTCAATGAAGTTTAAAGAAAAGATTTAAGATGAAGAAAAAGCTTCCGTGTTCACTGCGAAGAATCTTTCGATTCGAAATTTATTTCTTAATCGCTTATGCAATGAAAAATCTGTCGCGGGCATGGAAACGCTTTTTCGCTGTTTCAGTCGAGCCGGGCGCTTTATTTGATAAGTAAACGGGAGTGGAAAGACAAACTGCTTAATAGTTACAAGCAGCAGCGCTCCAGCTTAATAATTTTATGAGTTTCCGCTCGCTCTCTTCGAGAAGTGCCCCGAGATGATATTAAAAATGTTATTAAACTTTTCCTCCCTTCCGACATTCATAGTTTTATCTTCCTTCAAGGGTCATTCGGTGTTTTGACTAAAAGTTTTTCGCTGCCATAAAAACGATGTCGTCTCAAGCCTTCTCTTCCCTCCTTAAGATTCCCGTCGCACAATTCGCTATCTCGAATGGAAAGAAAGACGAAACTTTCTGCTCGCTGCTTCCAAATATTTGAGTTCGCTCTGGACTTTAAGATTTTTGTCGCTCGGCACAAGTTTACACTGTTTGCCGAGAACGGACGGATTTTTTAACGAGATTCAGCTTCCATTTCTCTACCAACTCTGCTTTCTTCTGCCAAAGGATATCTGGCAAAGACGTTTTAAGGAATTAAATTTAAATTTTTTCTCCCACTCCATGCGACTTCGTTCCCGCTCGCTCGCCTTTTGTCAACTCGCCTTTTGATGGAAATTAAGTATCATAGTGTTATTCTGCATAAAATGTAATTTAAATAATTGAATGAGAGCTGAAAGGAAGAGGCGAGAAGAGGCGAAATCTTGATAGTGCTCGAAGGTAAATGGCACAATGCGGCGATTCGCTATTGAAGTCCCTCGAGAGCACTCGACAACCGAGAAACGAGCTTTCTAATTTTTATGAGAGCGTGATAATAGCCTTTATCATATTCGAATGGCAATGAGGGGAAGGAGAAGCTCGTGGGCGCAGCAAGAGCTTGTTGGCTTCATCGTAGGCACAGCGAACTGAACAAGGCATTCCATGATTCAATTAGGGAGACGGAATCTTATTTCCATTGCTGATCGTGAGCGTAAACAAAATGATTAAATACGCTGAAGTAATGCGGAAATTCTCAGGCATTCGTTCGTTCATTCGTTCGCTCGTTCGCATGTTGGATTACTCTCACTCAAACATCAGAATTTAATCTCGTTCGACTCACCTCAACACGTATGGTTAAATTGTATTCCTTGATTGTTTCGTAATCCAGCGGATGATTGACTTTGATGTCGGCCCATGTATCGCCGTTGTCCTGCCGCTGCTGAAGGTAGAACGTGTGGAATTTGTTGGTCTGCGCTGTCGAACCAGGCATTAGGCGATAAAACACTGTCGGGTTGCCTTCGATGCCGGAGCTAAATGAGGGTTTGCGGTGTTTGCGTGGCGGGGCGGAATGGAAATCAATTAATTCTTTGACTTTGGAATTTTTCTCATTAACGGATGCTTATCGTTAAACAAAAGATTCTCGGCCTCTCTCTCTCTCTGCCTCGCTAAATACTGAATGCATGCACCAAATAATCACAAACCAATAAAATACTTCGCTAACCAAGAGATTGAGTGGGCGAGAGAGAGGAGAAGAGGAAAATTAATATTAAAAGAACTGAAGTGAAAAAGTGGTGATAAATCATTGCGCTCAAAAATTTATTGGCAATGCGGAGGAGTTCGCGACGTCGATAAAAAAGCACGACGTAGATAGCTCGTTGATTTCCACGGGGAATACTTACTGGCTGCACGAGTGAATTCAGGGATTTCACTTCTTTTATTCATGTGAAAACTTAAAACATTCTCGCGAAAACATAAAAAATTTGAATTTTAAATTCGCCTTCGTTTGTAAACTAGCTCTTGTTGTTCAAACAGAGCGAAGGGGAGAATGTGCTAAACGAGGTGGAGACATATCGCGCTCGAGCAATCTCGAGGAGAACTTAAAGCGCGCGGCAGTTAAATCAAGAACGCTTCAAACAGATCTCTCTTGAAAAGTTGGGGAATGCGACGAGGCTCGAGAGGAATCACAGCCGACGAAAGTGTCGCGTCGCACGGGATTTCTCGCTGTCAATATTGAGATGCCTACGCTCGACATTATGTTAATTCTCATTTGATAATATCGTAATTGATTAAGTATGATAATAAAATGCAAACTAAGGCGAAAGAATGTACATAAAATTAAAACTTTCCTCTCTCTCCACTTGTCGATATTTTCATTCGACTGCGTCTGCTTTTTCAATTAGAATTTTCTCAGTATCGTGACAGAAGCTTACGCAGAGTGAGAGAGATGTTTGCTTGGAGAATAAACATAAATCGATATGGAAACGAAGACGAAGATGTCGGGCGAGGGCGATAAGGCCTCTTGAACTCAAGAAACAATTTCGGGATTACCGGAAATTAAATTGTTGTTGAGCGTTCTCCAAAGCGCGCGCCACTTTTGATTGTTAATTGTAAAATAATATTTGAATGAAACTTTTAATCTACATTATTCAAACTAGCTTGGAATGTAAAACCTCAGTGAAATCATAACAAATATTGAAACAAAACCAAAGCAAATTTGATTTCAGCGTTTTTGTTCGCGATGGAAACAGTTTGATGCTTTGTAACAGACCTGGCTTTAACCGACACAACTTTTCCACCAACGGGCATATTTTCCTTTACGTAAATCGGACCATAGATTGTATGATCCCACACCGGTGGGTTATTTGCTCGATCAACAACATCTATTTGCACTTCCACGGTACGTGATAACGGCGGGTATCCTTTATCTTGGGCCATTGCCTCGAGCTTATACGTTTCTCGCTAATTTTATTGTGAACACATTTAACGTTGATGTTCGTGCGCGCGTTTGTTTGATAATTGGCAAATCGGTTTGTTTAATCGTTAAGATCGTACGTGTGAAGAGGAAGCGAGCGACGACGGCGGAGACACAAAAATACAATTCAAAATACAAAATCAATTATCACAAAATTGGTTAGCATGTTATTAGTGTTAGCAGAGGGTTAATTTCTTATATTCTGTCGACGTGAAGCGAGTCAATCGATAAGAAAGAAAGAAATGTTGTTAGATCTATAAAATGCTGACCCAAAAACCACAATTTTTCAGTGATGTTAGACAGTTAGTTCACCTTTGATAGCAATCATACATTTCTATCATCAAATGTATCGCGACGAAATATATGATCAAAAATATCTTCAGCTAGCGGCGACACCAAAATTTGTTAGCGGCAAAAACATTTTCAAAAAATCTTCTCAAAATGTTGGATAAGGTTATTGTGCAAGTTAACTATACAAAATACTGATAAGAGTCACACGGCAAGCAAAACTTGCATGCAAGTTCTGCTTTTGAGTAGCGATAGCTAAGTAATTTGAGTAGCTCGAGTAGCGGGTTACAAGATGATTTTTCTTTTACAAACCTTGCTTTGACCGTAGCGACCACTGTATTGATAGGGACATTTTCTTTTATATGCTTAGGGCCATACACAATACTTTCCCAAATCGGCGGCTTATTATTGCGATCGACAACATCCAAATCAACGTCAACATCGGCATAGCTAGCCGGAACGCCTTTGTCAGCGGCCCGGACGCGCAGACGGTATCTTTCCCGCTGTTGGGTGGTACAACAATATATGGCGGTAAATATAAGAAAAACAAAGAAAACAAAATAAATAACATAAAATTTGTAATGGAAATAATGATCAAATCAATTCTAATCGGGTCTGTAGAGAGTGATTATGTTTCGGGGAAGGAAAATGTAGCGATAGAGGTTTCGATGGAAGAAACAATACAATCAGCATGACTTTCAGAGCATCCAAAGAACAAAATAAGAAATGAAAAGAAAACTTTCTTCAATGAATCAGCCAATTGGGTTCTTCCCTCTTCATCGACGAATCCCCTCGAGGGTGAAGCTGAATTCGCATCGACAAGCTTAAGTTTGAAACTCTAGTAGCTTCGCTGATCGAAATGCAAGACTCGAGAGTTGTTTCAAGAGTTGGAGAATGAAACTAAAATCTTTCCTTAATTAAAACTTGAGAATTCTTCATCATAACAGTAAACATCAACTTAACAATTTCATCTCAACAAAGGCGATGAGTTTAAGTTTCATTATGAAGTTGAGCTCTCGTTCTCTCGCTGGCATTAAAGCTCTACAAACTTTCATCACTTCGTGAACATCAAAAAAGCTATGATCGATAGAGTGTGAGTAGAAGAAAAGCTTGTGCAATCTCTAAAGTCTACCGGGAAGATCGATCGAGAGTGTCATGAGCGACTGGCGAACTTTGGGGCGCGTCATGAGGTTGAGAGACGGGTAAACTTACAGGGTAACATCCCTTCATGAATATCATTTCGTTCGGTCGTAATTTATTAAATTTAGATTTCATTAACGTCAACGATCCGACGTGATGAATTTTCGGTCGGTAATAAAAAAGAAAGAGAAAGGAAAATAGTTTTTATTGGCTTTAAAAAGTGCATAAAAAATAAATTAAGTCACAATGGAGACGAACGAGTCCCCACTCATGACTACAAATTATATTCTCATCATGCTCAGGCACTGTTCATGCAGTTGCGGAACTCAGAAAAGGTTGGTGAGAAGACTGTGCTCAGGAAAAATGTGAGATAAAAGAGGTTGTGTGATAAAACGGAAGAATTTTTCATAAAGTGACACAAAAACTTGGTCACTGAACAGAAAGAAAAAGTTGAAGGAACCGAAACGAACGCTTTAAAAAATAGTCAAAAACTTTTGTGTCGGAAAAAAGTCTCAATCAAAACAAACTACCGCCATTTAGAGTTTCTGTTCACCACCGTCAAAATCTCATTTTCCCACTCGATTGCGACGCTCAAAAATCATGTCATCGCTTCCAGGTGAAGTGGCGGAAAGGCAGCGCTCGAAAAATATCTCGACGAGGCCCAGCGCATATAAATGTGAAAATGTCACTGTTTCAATTGATTCAATCCAATGAATGGAAGTTCAGATGGGAAAATCGGATAGAAACATCACAAAAATCAATGCCGCTGTCAACACCAGTCCATTAAAAATCCTCCACAAAAAAACCAATCTAATGGACGATGGAATTAGCTCGAGAAAGTATCAACAACAAAATCACGTCTGCGTTGTTGCTACGATCCAAAATTTGCACTTAACTCGGCTTTGAGTTCGCAGATTTTCACGCAATCAAAATTATTTTACGCGTTTTAAAAACATTTTGCAAAATTCAAAGTTTTTCAAGAAATCAATTAAACTTTTCATTTTCAAAAGTCCAACGAAAGTTTGTCCCAAAATCTTTTTAAAAATTGCAACCCAAATTCCAAAGTTCGCAAAGCATCAAAAATCTTTCAAAAATCCGCCGCAAGTTTGCACTCGAAAATTAAGCAAAAGACTTTCGCCAGAGGTAAACGAACGAAAGAGTTATTAAAGTTGCAAGGTGGTGCCGAAGATACTTCATCACATCATATATTTACACTGAACAAGTTAACTAAAGATCCATTTTTCATATCGCATCATCACTTAGGAAAATTGTGCTCTTTACTGAAAAATCATAAGGAGGAAAGTCATTTATTTTCCGTCGTGATCATCAATCATATCGGCAAATAAAAACTTAAGTGGTGCTGAAAGTTAGAAACATTAAAAAGCTAATTCTAAGGACTGAGATTTGGAGCAAAGTGAAAAGTAGATTCGAGTGTTGCGGGGGAGAGATTGCGTCCTGTGAGTGTCGGGAAGCTCGAGGCGATTGCATTAAGCTTTGCGTTCTGAATTGAAATTCCATCTCGGAATCTTGAAACAAAGATCGCGTCGACCCACTGCGCTCTCTCATTCTCCCCGCCCATTGTAAATTATTTGCAATCGGCGCAGCTTTTAATTGAAATCGGATTCCTCCTTCATTAAAATCTCAACTTCGCTTTAGTTCTTTTGCGGCAGCTTGAAACTTTATAATTGAATCTCGAGTGTGTTGGAATAATTTTGGCAAAGCTCCCAGAGCTCACTGCTCGCTCTTAAAAGTTTTCCTGAGGTCAAATTAATTTTTCTGTTATCGATTTTAGAATATAAGAAATCGGGCAAAGGTGAAGAGGGATGACAAATGATGGACTTACGTCGAGGGGCTTCTTCAGAACAATCCACCCTGACTCGGGTTGAATCTCAAAGTATTCCAGGTCGTTAGGGTTGTAGGGCGCGCTCAAGGTGTAAACGATAGCTCCGTTGTTGTCCGCATCCTCGTCCGAAGCTGAGACGCGAAGAATGTTCGTTCCAATACTTGCATCTTGCTTCACGTTCTCGACATATTTCTGGGGATTGAAACAGACATCCAATTACCGAAACGTCCTGGCGAAAAAATTTGATATCATTCTCTCTTCCACTCTCCTTTACCTGTCGATCAAAAAGTGGCGGGTTGTCATTGACATCAGTTATCTCGACCGTGAACGAGCAAACACCCTCGAGACTTGGCTCGCCCTGATCTGTCGCCTTCACTGTGACCGAAACAAATTTGCCATCATCGCCTTCTCGATCGAAAACTTTGTTGGTCGATACTTCTCCAGTCTCTTCGTCGACAGTGAACTTTGTGCCTTTCTGATTTGGCTGTTGCACGATTGAATATTTCACTTGACCGTTCACACCTTTGTCTTCGTCGGTGGCCTGGACTTTGATGACAGGGCTTCCGTTCGGCGCGCCTTCTTCCACCTTCGGGAAGTAAGTTCCGCAGTCCTTAAACACGGGCTTGTTATCATTGACATCAGTAATGAACACAACGACAACAGCTGTCGATGTATGAATCGTTGCTTCTCCATTCAGACAACACGAGCCGTCGTCCATCGCCGTCACGTTGAGCTCATACTTGTCGCGATCCAATGTGATTGGCTTACTGTGCAACCGGATTACTCCCGTAATCTCTTCAATCACAAACTGTCCGCTGCTCGTCCCGCCGCCCACGAAGCCGAACCTAACGTTATCTCCATCTTTATCAGAAGCGACAACTGTTGTGACCAGCGTGTTTGCGCCGGCATTCTCATCAACATTGGGCGTGTAGACTTGCTGCGAGAACTTTGGCTCTTCATCGTTTTTGTTTTTCGTGTAAATGCGAACGGTGGCAGTTCCAGTCTTGGCTGGCTCTCCCTTGTCCTTGGCAGTCACGGTGAATTCATAGTAAGCGTTATTGTTGTCAGCATCGAGTGTTTTATGGTTGCTTATCAAGCCAGTCGAATCGACAGCGAAGTGGTCGTCCGACACCAAATATTCTATCTCTGCGTTGGCGCCCGAATCGGCGTCCATTGCTTTGACTTTCAGAATGCTTGTTCCGGCAATAATATCCTCGTCGACGTTGTGGGCTTGGTAATCGGGCAGTTCGAACTTGGGAGCGTTGTCGTTGACATCAGTTACTCGAATCGTTAACTAAGAAAAGAAACATTTTAATGGAAGTTCAGCCAAACCTTCCGGCAACTCACCTCAACTGACGTTGAGAAACCGCCCGAGTCCTCAGTCGCAGTCACAACTAGAGAATAAACGTGAGGTTGACGCAAGTCTTCAAAGTCCAGCTCTTTGGCGAGCTTCACAATGCCGGACGACGGACCGATGTTGAATGTGCCAGCGCCCTGGCCCTGAGCTTTCAATGTGTAGCGAATTTCTCGGTCGGCAAATGACTTTGCTTTTACGGAGATTATGCTGTTGGGAGTTGAGAATTAAATTTAAAGCTTCATGGCTCGCATTAGCAACCAGCTTACTCTGAATCCTTCTTTTGGTTCTCGGGTATTTCCGCCTCATAGCTCGGCATGTAGAATTGAGGCGCACGTTTGCCTCCCACAATCGACAGTCGTTCCTCGGGGGTGCTTTGGAATTTTCTGTCGTCGACTTTTCCGTTTTGATCTTCCGCCTTTACATATAAGACGTACTCCATGTCGAGTTGAAACAGGTCAGTGCCGCGAGTTCTCACAACACCTGATCTCTCGTCAACCTCGAAACGTCCGCCGGTTCTGTCACGAACGATGAAGTAGTGGATGTTGTGGTCGGTGTCGGGGTCGCGAGCTTGTAGAGTGAACACTGGCGTATTCGGCGGTGCATTAAGTTGAACAACAGCTTGCATTGGCAGTGGTCGGTTGATAAAGTATGGCGGCTCATCGTTAACGTCTTTCACATGAATGATCACTCGTTGGTTGTCAGTGTCTGCAGCGAATAAAAATTTATTATTAAAACCAACAGCGTTTGTTGAAGGCTTCAACTGGGAGCCGGAAAATTGATTCGAGTGGATTCGTTCGACGATGGATTTTCATCATTGCAATGTCAATATTTACTCACATTTCATTCCACCTGAAGGATCAGCAACAAATTGGGGTCAGATGTGAGGCAATGTAAAGAGAGAAATCGAAACGTTAGCAGATCGAACGTAATTGAAGCTGCTAGCGGAGCTTTCTCGACTAAAAAGCTTTGATTGATTCTTAAAGTTCCTTACTAATCGTACCGTTATGTCCCTGATTGGATATGATGACCCAGAAGTCGATTGTCTTCTCTGGTCCGAGCTCCTCGTAGTCCCACTTCTTCTTCACTCGCACTGCTCCATTTGTTTCAACCGTCACCCAGGGATTCTCATCTCGGATCTTGAAGGTTTCACGTTCCGTTTCCTTTTCCAACTGGAACACATTTCGACCGTCGGTGTCGCCATCAGACTCTGCGAATTCGATTCGTTTCGTTGGGCGGACTGCGCGGGTAACTCGGCGCTTCTGTCGACTGTGCTTGGCATGAGCTTCCATTTGCGGCTCTTCGCTGACATCCTTCAGATGAATAATAATGTGCTGATTGTCGGAATCTGAAATTCAAATTAAATTAGTAAACTTGTGGATGTGCTCCGGTAACTTTTAATTGCTTACATTCGCTTCCACCTGTGCATGTGACGGTAATCAGGTCAAAGAGACGAGCATGAAAACAAAGTTTTTGCATTAGTTTCGAGCACGTTAATGGAAAGTTGGGGGAGGCAGAATGAGAAGCACTGCATCATCGTTAGAGCTGATCATAAATTTTTAATTGACACGAAGTAAAGCAGAAAGCTCAGACCAAAAAGTGAAGCTTCCGCATTGTCCCGAAGTTTTAATTGCCAGGAGTATCGAAATTGCAAAGCACAATTAGCCCGGCAAAGTTTCTATGCGACGTCATTGCTTACTGAAATCACAAAGGCTGTCGTTGCGCAATGAAGCCTTGGAGAGTTTCCTTTACAGCATCGATCGAAACCCTCGAAACGTAATTGAGTTTTCCAGAACAAACGTTTCCAATTTAAGCTCAGGAGCTTTCGCCCTCAAGTCAAATGTCTTTCGTCGTGATTCGGTTGACAACTACTCTGCCGACAACTTTTCCTCTCCAAGGATTATTCCCAAACTTTTAACTTGGATATCTTCTTCGTTCGCTCACCGACTGTCTCGCCCAGATGTTGTGTTTATATTCTGGTGGCAGTTCGTGAACTTTTCGAGCAACGTTCTAGCATTTAACTGGAAGGTTCAAGATTAAACGCTTTGCGAAAGAGTTAGCTGACAACACAAAACAATAATTCGGGTCAGTGAGCTTAATTTGATTAAAATTCTCTCATTTAAACATCTAAGCGATTTAATTTAATTAAGTTGATTTACGTCGGTCCGCGAGGAGAGCTTGTGTGAGTTATGAGTTTAATAACGAAGAGCAGCAAGTCATTGCCTATTATCGAACTTAATGGTTTCATAAATTGCACACAAAACATTTACAATTCCAATTGAAACGACTTCGTGGTGCTAAAGATCTGTATTTATCGCTCACAATGGCAATGGATTCAAGAGGAAAGTATCTTGCTATTCGAGTCTCATGTTACCGCTCTCGTACATTTCTTCAAATTATATTTTATTATAAACACAATTGTGGCTCAGCTGGAGGCTTGATGCTTGGTATTCATCGTTACTTTGATTTTAATTGAGAAAGTCATGGGATTCTGACATTCCTGCCATGAGAATCAACGCGGTCTCGCGGTCTTTTCTAATTCCGAGCGTGACTGTTAATTGATTCGCACTTTACCCGACCGGCCAGTTGATCAAGTTCGGCTCGAAATCTGGGCAAATAAAAAATAAACGGAGAGGAAACAATTTGTTCATCTTCCACTTGATCCCATCAATTACGATGAGTGCACAAGAGCGAGTCTATGCGATGCTCCACTGCACGAATCAACTCGAGATGATTGATTTTCATGGAGCTCGCTTCAACAATGATTAATGCAAATTTCTCGCAAACTGTTTGCTGCAACATTTCTCGCCTTATATTGCATTTCATTTCTCACGACTCAGCAACTCATCCAGAGCAAAGCTGACGTGCGTCCGACACGATGACGAAATGAAGACAACACGGAGAGCCCTTTAGAGCGTTTTGTTGGAATGAAATAAATTTGCATAAGTCAGACTGGTTAATTTTTGGGTGGCCACTGATGTGTGTCGTTCGTCTCAACATTAAAGGCATAACAAATGTGCGAGCGCGCTCGTGATCTGATTCTATTAATAATTCCCGTCGTCTGCTAAAAAGTAAACAAAAGGGGGGAACGGAGTCATTGTTGCTGAGACTGAGACTCTCATTGCACTTCTTTTCAGGGCGGCTGGAGTCTCGAAATAAATCTCGGTTTGAATGTTGTGTAAATTACCCTCGTAATCAGACCCAGACATGCTCGCACATCTGTGGATTCCTCTCGACTGTTGAATGTAAACAGAAGAGCTCGAAAATTCATCAACACGACGAGTTGGGAGGGAAACAAAAGTTGGAAATTAAAAAGTCTCGGATGACATCTGACGAGTCGAGATTCATTTTACGATGATCTAAAGCCTTCACAGCAAAGGCGCGATCGAGTAATTAATATCAAGCCTCGGACGGAGATGAATCATAAGTCACAGCGAGCCTCGCACGCATAAAGAAAGAGAAGAATCGAAAACTGTTTGAATTAATTTTCGTCTCGGCGACTTTAAATGAATCGAGATGATTATTGTTAATGTGCTCGTTTTAAGATCTTCTTCCTTTCTCCATCGCAGTCCTCCGCATCAAATCCATTTATAATGTAAACACGCCTTCAAGACGATGGACACAAAGTGTCGCCTTCGCCATCGACCAGATAGATAAGCTGCTAACGTTTGCGTCGAGTCGAGAGAGTTAGAAGATCCGAGGATGTGGCAGTTGGAGAGGAAGAATTGTCACAAGATTGATAAAGATCATCAGTCATTGCTCTCTTGCTTCTTCCAAGCTTCGTGCCTATCGTTGTGGGTCGAGTTGACCTTGGCACGAAGCGAGAGCTGGAAAACCGTCGTCTAAATTAATTTGAAAGCTTGCGTTACAATGACAACCGCCGTCGCATTCATCAGAGAACATTTGGAAATTTAATATTCGCAATAGAAGAAGAAATGGTGAATAATTCTGAGTGATTTAAATGAACAGACCGCAATAGCTCAGCGGTGATTTGCATATTGTAATGATCGGCGTTTGGCCACAAATCGTTTTCTCTGTACTCGAGCCGATTCGGCGAGAACTCAATGAAATCGCGTCTCACGTTCATCTGAAGCAGGAATGGCGATTGTCATCACGACAAATAGATGACAAATGAAAGGGCGAAGCAGAGATCTCGAGAAACTGATAAACCGCAAAGCGACGGAGACGAGAACTCAAAGGTCTTTTGTTGTTCAACCTTTTCTTTTAAAGAATTCCAGACTGCATGTTTTACATTTAATGATTCCGTAAAGACTTTGTTGGAAGCCATAACAACACGACGACGTGTTAAACCTCGAGAAGAATTCAATCTTATCGCGGTCGCAATAAACGAGATCGGTGATTCCATTTCTCATGCAAATTTGATCACCGAGACTTGAAGACTCTTCTTAACTGCTGTTCGGATGTTCGCTCCATTGTGGAAGAATATAGAAGATACTTGAGGCCTCATCCCGTGTCTAAATCACTTCACGGCAATCAAAATAACACAAGCCGAGGCTCCGCTTTGCCAGTAAATTGCCAATTCATGTCGAACGTAAATTCGCTTCAATTCGATTACCGAAAACCAACGCAATGTTGCGGAAGGGAATCAGACAAGAAATTATAATTAATTGACTTCATGCATAGCACTCTAATAACTTTGATTGCGATGGTTCCAGTTGACCCAACGAACTCCCGATTATAATGAGCGACACTTCAATCGAATCTCCTCAAGTAGTTAGCGTAGTTTGTGGTTTCCAAATTGCCATAAATTGAAACTCTTTCAAATCAACTTCAAATTAACTCGATGAATGGACTTGATGTCAAAAGCAACAATAGAGTTCTATTGAGCCAGCACTCGAGCTTGTCTTGCGATGTTTGACCGTTGCCTCGGAGAGAAATGGAACGTCGAGATGCATCGAAGAAATCTTAATTTAGCAAATGTTGACCCGAACTCGAGGGGGAGAAGCTCGAAGACGAGGGAAATTGATCACGTACCGGCCATTCGATTTTTCATGTCGAGGTTGAGATATTTCCTCGCCGTTTCCATGGCGATTGGAACTTTCTCTTCCCTTCTTTCAATATTTTGTAAATTAAAACATATTGCTGAGGCAAAGTGAACTCTCGAGAGGGATAAAACTCTGGAGAGCGGAGCGTATGAAAAGAATTTTCTTGCAAAATTGTTCGAGGATGCTTGAAGGTGGAAACTTTTTCCCTTCGAGTGGTGAATCACTCCTGCAATTCCTCAGTAAACACTCGACTTGATTAAGACGAAGAGTTTCCAGCAACTGCGTAGATCTATCTACAAACTGCAGCAAGAAGAATGACTCATCAATTTCATTCTTGCTTCTCCCCCACAGGAAGAAGCGGAATTAATTTCGCAAGCTGTACGCGTCGTTAGTTTACAGATGTATATTAATATTAATGAAGGAGACTAAGTGAGAGCAGAATTGTTCCGCTTTCAGATGAAATTGCTTCGTTTAGGTCTTTTAGGACGTCGAGGAGAATATCTCATTAACTAGATTTCAATTATTTAATTTCCTGGAAGCTCGTCGCCTTTTTCTGTCTTCGAAGTTTGCAATGCCAACCACAAGCGCTTGTAGACTTCCAGCGGAATGCTTTAATCGACCGTTTAATTGATGCTTTGACGATAACCATCAACACAGAAAACAAATTTCTTACACAACAATGCTTCTCATTTACTTCCATTCAACCGCTCCATGTCTTACCTAGAAAGAGAAACGAGAAGAGATGGAATAAGTTATGAGTCTACATCAGATAATCTCCGGCTAGCTTATGCGTTTAATATAGAAATTTATCGCCATAAAGATTGAGAAATGATTTAATGAGTCGAGGAGAGTGGAAACTTTCTCAATCACCGACCTGAAAGAATTCAACGTTAATTACTTTGGAGCGGGAACGATAAGAAAAGCGTCGCAGAAAAATCTTTTCCATCGTAATGGGGGAGAGTTCGATGAACCCTGACAACACCCTCAAGTTTTCTCCTTCGACTGTGTCATGAAATTTTTATGCCAACAGCACGTAGAAAGTTTCAGAAAGATTCCAAGAAGACTCGCGCAGGTTCGCACAGCAAACTTTGAGTTGTCGATAGCGCTTGAGAAAAAGTTTCGTTTCGAAAATCTCCTGAAATGACTGACATTACGAGCTCTAAGTCGCCTAAAGCTCTTCGCATGATAACAAAGATGACGATAAAGACATAAAATTCCCACCGACTCTTTATGGTGATTGGGGCTCGAATTCTTTAAAGTGAGAAGCGTAATTTATAGTTTGTTTATGATGCTAGACACTTAGCTGTATCGAATGTCTCCTCGCAGTCCATCGATCCGCTTAAAAAATTAGTCATCGTCGCGGTTCGCGGTCCGGCCGTCGTACAAAATCAGAAATGTCATTTCTCATTCGGCAATAAATGTGTCCACAAGATAAAGTGAGATTTGAATATTTTCCATCAGCATTCTTGTCGCTCGCATGTTCGTTTCCTCGTTTACACTAATCTCGCTGAGCTTTTGCATCTCATATTGCCGAAATTCGATCTTTGACTGATGAAAGAGCCTCGTAAACTGATCGAAAATATGTTGGAAACCGCTAACAAGCGCTCGCTGTCTCAATGGAAAGCAGACGCGAGATCAGCACAGCGAGAGGGAAAACCTGTTCGGTGATTCACACGCCAGCCACGCAAGACTCTTAAGCGATGGCACCTGGCACATTAGAGCGGGAATAGATACATTTCAATGGTGATGTATCGCATCAGGAATCGTTCTCTAATATTTGATATCTTTTCAACTTTGTGTGATTGAAGAGGCAGGGCAAGGGAAACCTAATGCTTTGATCGAGTGCTTCGCTTTGTAATCAAACGACTCGCATTTAGGTTGAGCTGCGGCCGGGAGACTTCATGTCCAGCATCTTAGCTGTGACCTTAAAGAGCGGATCATATTTTACAACTCAATTCGAAACGTTTCGCTCGCGTCGAATCACCGTAGGTAGGTGGACAAATGAGCCACTGAACATAAACGTTTTATTTATAGCTGTTCGCAACCCTCGATACTATCGTAATACATTCCATTGTTGTTAGTGCTGAGAGCGATGGCTGTTGTTGTTGGCTAATGAATTTGAAATCACCTCGTAAATTATGTTAAATGTTGTAGAACGAATTTGCTTCAGTCTTTATTGCTGTTTGTTCGGCGGACCTCACAACGCAATCCGCGACTCAAACTCTTTGTCCATCTCTGGAGCGACTGATAAGCCTCAAGCGATCGATTATGCATGCGTCGTTAAACTTAAGTTTTATTGGCCATTGATCCGCTTTCCAACAGAAATATCAGATGTTCCAAGCTGTAAGTCGGACAGTAAATTCCTCGTTTGTGTCTCTCGACTTTGGCTCGTAAATCAATTTCTTGGAATTGAAACTTTTTTTGATTTATTTATTTATGGAAACGCGAACTCTTCTAATTAAGTGGAGATCTTTCTCGACAAGTCAACTGATTAGCAAAACTGTTAAACACTCAATAAAGTTTCGAATTTTTAATCAGCGACGAGTTGATGAATGAGCTTCTCGTCGCTTAATTAATTAGATCTGAAGATTAGCCGCATAAATTATCCCAACTCTTTCGCCACAAATCGACATCAAAAGACTTTCGTCGCATGTTTTTCACCACGAAATGCTTTGCATTTCTATCGCGCGACGAGAAACGTCTGATGATTTATTGCCCGTTGCCGTTGGAAACTGAAGTTAGCTTGGAACACCGAGGAAGGAAATATCCCGGAAAAACTTTTCCACTTAGCGCACTTGAAGCTATAAATTTTCATTCCGATATACCGAATATAGCGATATACCTTCAATTACTTAATGCGTTATAACGGATGAAAACTGCAGCTTTGACGACTGTTTATTGAGAAGGTAATGAATGAAGGAAGGTAGAGAGTAAAAGCTTTAGTTGAGTAGTTTATACTCGAGCCGCTTGAATACTCAAGTCAAGAGCTGATGGAAAAAATGAGTTTAACTCAACAAGGTTTCAAGATTATAAAGCTCGTCGTCGTCTCTAGTCTCAAAATGCTGGCACATGAGCATCATGGTTTATGCAACCGACGTACTTCTGTCGTCAAATCGTTGCTTGAATCGCCGATTTTCTGCAATGAAATATTTAAGCTATCAGCTGCAAGACGAGCAGTTTGCCACCCCAAAGTTCTACGTTAGCTCGACAAACTTCTTCGTTCTGTCTTCTTTGTATTTTACAAAGCGTCTCGAAGTTTCATTCAAGTGAACAACTTCAGATCCTCGTACGCGATGTCAAATTATCTTTATCACACAGCGATGGAGTCGTAGAAGTAATCAAAGCGACTGTTATCGTCGTCATCAGCGTGAAAGCTTTTTGTTAAAGTGTTTGCATGCTCTGGTTCCATTAGACTTCTTTTCCATCCGTCAACGAGTTCAGCCTTTCTGCTTGACGATTACACGAACGAACATAAAACTCAAATTCTTTTCAAGGATTTTTCTCATTAAAAATGCATCTCGCTGTAAACTTCCAGCCTGGAGAGTCAGCAGAGCAGCAGCAATCGATTAAAAACTTTTAACCGCGGCTATTTTGCCGTAACGAGTGGCTCAAGCCTCAATAAAACTTTCGGCATTTCCATATTGTGCTCCGGCATACGTTGATTAACTGGGCAATCAATTCGTTCGCATTTCATATGACTTGATGGACGCGGGCTCGTTCAGTTTATGGCGCTGACGGCAGAGAAGTTAATTTCACTTTAATTGCACGGGACATTTCAACAAATTAACAGACTCGGCTTCCGATTGTTCGACAACTCGATAATGAGCGACGGAAAGTACTTCTGGACTAGAAAATGGTTAAGGATGTAAAACTGCTCCGCTCGACTGATTCCCAGTCACTTCATGCCCCAGCTGGAAATTTAGCTTTGAAGGTTTGAACTGAGTGTTGTGAATGAAAAGATAAAGCAACCCTCGATGGGCTGTGTGCATTACTTCATGAATGTCTCGTTCACTCGTCTGCAACGACCCTCGTGTTGGCTAGACACCGACCGTAGCTTTAATTACGTTTTATTTCATGCAATGCATTTGGTGTCAATAATTTAGTTAAAACTGGAAGTTTCTCCATCCCGGATATGAAAACGTTGAACATTTAGGGAAGTCTGTGTCGCTTCTGCGGTGGACGTAATTATATCAGTCAACAAGCCGCAGGCATAACTCTCCATCTGTTTCGGTTGGCGATTTGCCCCTCGCACTCATAACGTGTGATAAATAGGGATTTCGGTGCGGCGAATAATCAAGATATTCAAGAAGAGCTTTAATGAGCGTTGAGGAAGGTCTTGGCACGAGATGATGTCGAAGCAGAGTCAATTACATAAAGTTGGACGTTCGAGAACTTTATTTCTCTGGACTCGACGTTCATGTGGATTTCGATTTGCGCTTTGCGCAAAATTCCGCGCCGACACATTTGGATTGAAACAAAACGTGGAACTCGAGAATTAGTTAAACACCCGAGACATGTGAATGGTCTCGCAATTCGCTTTCGTTAACACACGAATGAAACTTGATATCACGCAAAAGTTTTATCATCCGTGAAATTTATAATGAAACGAGCATGGGGAAGTGTTCGGTATCGCTTTACACAAAGAATTCTTTTTGTTTCGATTAAACCATGAATGAAATTGCGTTTCCAGACTTCAACCGCGGGCCGATTGGGTTCGGCCGGATCTCGAGGCTGCTATTCCTCGTTAAAATCTTTGAATCTCAACTCTTGGAATTAAAAACAATCAAATTATTTTTCTCGTTTGCCTCACAAACTGATCTGCATTGTTCGACCGTGGATTGCTTTGGCTAATAATTGAATAAATTCATGAATATTGATTTCTATCAAACATCGATTAGCTCTGGCTGTTCCGCTTTTTTTGTGATGCTGATCTGTTTGCGTTTCTTCTGATTCTCTCGCACGAGATGGAAACACTCACCGAGATCGATTTCGAACAAGAGCCACGGCATTCAACTAAAACTAATTCGTTAGCCAGGCTAACTTAGCCTGGAACTAAAAGTTTTCTGTTGAAAATCTTGCAGAGTAATTCACTTAACCGAGATCGGATTAGTTTCCTCTGGCATCGATGACGAAAACCGAAAAGAGAAACGACCGAGAATCGTAAAATTAATTTGAAACCAACGCTGGCTTGTTCAGTTACGAGGTTAGAAGAAATCTTTAATCCTAAAGCTAACAAAGCGTCATTTATGCGAACCAAGAGTTGCGCAACTCGAAGCCACAGAAGTTTTCTAAACCAAATAGCTCACGACTGAGAATGCATTAGAGAAAGTTTCTAATTAAATTATCGAGATGTCAAATGTATCCATTTCTTTTTAAGAGAGAGAAAGCAAGAAGGTGCATGACGCGATTGAAAACCTCGCAGAGCAGAGCAGATTTTCCGGCATTAGCACACGCTTAACAGCGCTGCAAAATTAATTTTCATGATCACAAGGGGAATTGTGTTTCACAACATTTACGGCTTCGCCTTTACTCTTAATCCGCTTCCTGCATGCATATTTTATGCTGCGAATTGCGATAGAAACAGACGAGGCATGCGGAGGAATCTGAAAACATAATAACGACGAGGGGACGCACTGCATGTGTTTTATGTCAAAAACATTTCTCATGCATGGATTCTTCTTCTTCAATCGGCAGCACACGAAAAAACGCTTTATTATGATATAATTCTCGTTGCTTTTATGAAGAACCGGAAGCTAAGTAATTTCTTTTATGATTTCCATAATATTTACGATGTTTGCATTAAGGATCATTCATTGTTGTGCGTTCAAGTCGCCGCTCCAGCTTAGAAAAAATGTTTACCTTTCACAACTTTATTTACCGTCGTCCTTTAAGCAGAGATTGCAATCACTTTGAAACGCAAATCACCATTTGCATACGCCTCGATCGTAACTCGGCCCGTTCAGGACGAAACAATTCACAATGAATTTTTATTCCCCTCGAGAGCTCGGACGAAATTTTCAATGTGTAAGTCATTTGCATGTCGCTGACAGCGGAATAATGAAATTTGAATTGCAGAATAAACGATGCGATTGAATTGTAACGCGCTAATTGCGTTAGCCCAATTGAGGCATGAAGAATATAGAGCAAAGTTCATAACGAAGCGTCATCCTCGCTCGTCAAATGTTCGTCCGGTTGATTGGCAACAATGTGAATGAGTGAAAATAGTTTTTGATAGCAAAGAACTGAAAAACTACAACGCTATTTAACTATTCAACTTGCTGCATTACGACCAGCTTAATTGTACACCATTGTGTAAACCACTCTCTCGAGGCTGAACGAGCAAATCGAATTGACACGATGAAATATTTATGACGTTCTCATGCAGCACTCGCGGACTCTTCCCTTCTCGTTTCATTTACATTCTGTTGATTCAGCATTTCCAGTCCACTCGGTAAAAAATATCTTTCTGTTTGTGCAATTCACTTCGAATCCTCTTCTTGCCTCTCGATTGTGTTCTTGTAAAGTGGGCGAGTAATAAATTTGAAACATCGAGCACCAGTGCACTTGACTTTATTTTGCTAAATTAACTTTTTATTCGATCGGCCTTTGTCTTACATAAGTTATGTAATCGAGGACTGGATGGGTCGGAAATTGGGTTTCGACTTGATTGTTTGTGCATAATGCATGTTCCACTTTCGTGGTAACATCGAGTGAAAACAAGATACGAGCCGGAATGATAAGCAACAACACCGAATGAACTTCATTTTCATTTTAAATTGATGCAATGGCGTGGGAAAAATAAAATCATGCTCTCGCTCTCTCATGACTCCAACATTTATTCTCTAAATTGCAGCATTTATCAAAGATGATTCTGGGAGCTGGCATGATGACATTAAACTTTAATTAAATCTGTTGTCGAGTTTTGTATCTGCTGTTTAACCACAATTCTGCACCAAGTTGATCTACCGAATCTCTCCTCAAACACTCGGAACGGGCGACAGCCTCGTTCGGGGTCCTAAAAGTTGTCAATTATTTTGACATTTTGAGGTAAATTTTCTTTTCATACTTTGAGCGATGAATGAATGAAAGGAAAGGTAAGATTTTACTTGCCATCTGATCCCTTTACCTTCGTTAAATTGAAACTCTCCCTTTTACCTTTTGTGCTCTTGTTCTGGGCTGAGGCAAGTCGGGAACTACTTTCGTACAAACAACGAAACGCAATAATCACTCAGGGTTTAAACAACTTCCTCTCTAAACATCTTTACTTGGAACTTCAGATTGAATTCTTATTCATCGATGAGAAAGAAGGTTCTGCCCTCGATCGTACTCAAGAATCAATTTTCTGTTGAATTCAAACTCTTCCACGTTCTGTCGCTTTGTACGATATTCACGTGTTTTTGGCCCATTTGATCTTTTGTTTATATCTTTGTTGGTTCTTTATGCTGTCTATGAGTCTTGTCAATGTTTCTTGCTTTGTTCGTCGAGACGCAGCGAAATAACAGAATGGAAATAAGAGTGGAGCGCTCGTGCTAGTGAGCAACATCGCAACCTGGCTCTGGTTATTGACCTTCCAAATTACTTCTCCTTTCGCTGTTCTATCGATTTCTCGAATTCTTTTGCTTTCCACCGTCGTTTTCCTCATTCCGATTAATTGAAATCGAAGAGGAAAGCAAATTTGGCTCTTGAAGAGTCGATGGATTGGAATGAAGAACGAGCGCGAGCGACGCTTGAAGAGTCAAAAAGAATCCAATGTTCATTGTGATTCAACTCAAATGGCTCGAAGTTTTCAATGAGTTGCACTCCAAATGCTCTGATCCATGAATTTCGCTCTCAATTGACGAGATGTGTATTTATTTTAATGAGATTTCTCAAACGCTTGCAGCCAAATTATCGATCGCCGCATTTCCCACGCGCTTCTCGATCGTTAGTTTTTCTGCCCTAAATGTCATGAACCTTTTTGCTCGGACGGTGTTAGAAATCGTCCAAACCCTGACAAGCCCCTTTTACTCTCGCTGTTCCGTTAATTGGATGGATTTCATATGGGATTCGAGCGGGGGTAAAATAGGTCAGGCAGCATTATGGCAGTTAATTGTCCTAATTTAGAGAATAAACGGTTTTGCTGTATCTTCTGACGTTAAAACTGCCCCTGCAGAGACCGAAACATTAATCAACTGAGCTCGGTAAGCTCGAGCTTAAACCCCTTCGCTCTCCCTCAACAATCTACTAGCACCTCATCTTTTTTTAAAGTTCCAACATTTTTATTAGGGATGGCGGCGACCACGAATCATTGCCCGGAGCAAGAAAATATTCAAATTACATAGAAAATTTATGAATGACGATAAATTTCCATACGAAACAAAAAGCTGAAAGCTTCGAATAATTCATGAAGTTACAGACACAAAATCATGTCGAGCAGGGCAAAAGAAGAGCACAGCGTGGTCAGCGTGAATTATAGCCGAGGTTGTCTCTTAGTTTATGCAGCAACGGGTCGTCTGCAGCGGCCGAAACAGAAGCGAATGAAAACTAATTTCTGCTTAATGATCTCGTTCATTTAAAACGCTGCATTCGAAGAGAAAATTGGAAGTAAAGTTTGAAAGTTGGCAGAGACATGAATTTACAGTAAAAGTTGGACACTGAAGTGAAAAGTTTTCAGGAAAAAGTCAAATGCAGAAAAGCTTTTTTTAACAATTTCTTGCTGAGATTTTCAATATTTTCGAAGCTTTAAATGAATTCATAACACGATTTATGTTTTGAATTTTCGAGCATTATTGAAATAGAAAACTCGATTCAATTCGAATTGCTTAATTCAATAAATTTAAGCTTCATGTTTAGTTTAAAATATCTCTGATCAAACGAAGCGCTCTTGAATGCTAAAGTGCTTGAAAGTTTACGACAATTTTATGCTCTGGCACAATTGAATTCATTCGAAGTTCACATTGCATTTTATTTACATGAAATTAAACTCTCGTCCTCCTCGACGTTTAAAGTTTAAGTGCTCGGCATTTGTTTGGAGACACAAACAGCTTATCGAGAGTGCTGATGCAAATTCCATTGCATGTTCAAATGGCCAGAAAATCATGCATTTCCGCTTGAACCGACCTAGCAAATAAACAACTTGTGAGAGGATTTTCCGTGCGTATCATTGGACGCCATCGTGATAACATTAACAATGTAAATTGATGTTTCCAGCTAGGAGAACAACCAATAAATTTTCCGCACCACTTTCGTGTGTGCCTCTACATCTCATTTAAATAATCTATCGCTTTCGGAGGCTTTTCAGACTTGAACGAGACATTTCTTTCACGACTTGGAAGTGGAAAAGTTCAAGAAACTTTATCAAAGCGCTTTGCTGTTTGTTTAGCATTGTAGGCATCGGAAGGGGCGACCGTTGTATGATTTATGGCTCGAGATAGCAAAGTTCCTGGGATAAGACATAATGGAAACTTAAAAAAACTTTGCCGTCTTTGTGATTTATTGGAGTGTCGCGTTTCCCAGGAAATCGCAACGTTTGTTTATTTTCGCACAGCATAAAAGGCGTTTAGCCGTGACAGGATTGCGAATTGGCCAGAGGAAGTTCCAATCCCTAATCGAAATAATTGGGCTGAGCTCCGAAGATTTCGGGTTCATGCGAGGGTTCGAGGCAACGAAATTCTATTTAACTCGTAAGCGCACGCAAATGTGTTCTCGTTCAGCCCAAAATATTGATTTAATGTCCAGTCGAGTGTCTCAGACGAAACTAAATTTCCACTCTGACTCCTCATGAATACGAGAAATATTTTTCACAAGAAACTCGCAAGACATGTTCAACGCGCACATGTTTGGCGCACATGTTTCTCGCCCGAGAATTCTTTATTTTTGCAGCTCTACGAGAACAGCATTTGTTCCGTTGTGTTTGCATTGGTTCCACTACAGGGTGAGTCACAGTTTCGTTTATCTTTGTGGCAATTTTGAACTTCTGACACGAAACATTCTCAAGAATCTTTAAGCTGTTTGATAAGATAAGCTGGCTTGTTGCTTGGCTCGAGTGTTTAATTAATAAGATTCAAAGCAATCTGTGACATCGCAAGAGGCATAACGACAGATTCTTATAAATCGCTTTATCTCGATGATTTGTGGAGAGCTAGAACAAACTCGGTGGAAGATAAACAAAGTTCTCAGCTAGGCGACGTGCAGAGATAATTTATGCTTCGGGTAATCAAAATATTTGTTAGCAGCCAGATCAAGTAACGAGCAGCATATCCAATCGAATAAATTTCGAAGCAGATCATAGGAAAAGTTTTGAAATTTTCATTCCACTCCGGGTTTTTGTGGATTCTGCAAAGTTGCGCAATAAAACATCAGAAATTCCCCGAAAGTTCGAGCCAGAAGTTTCTGCAACAATTGCCAACTCAAGCAGAAAGCATCGTCGATTGTTTGCTGGCGTTGTCTTCGCCGGACGCTCGCACAAACAGAGCGCTCTCCACCCAAACAACTTCGTGAATACGTAATTGAGCAGTCAAAGTGCCGAAGAAATTCCTTCTCAAGTTTTTAGGCGAAGGAATTTATGAAATTATGGTAATTAAAGGCGATTATAAACACTTTCCTCTTTTCCTTTGCTTCGCATGCATCGAATGTAAATAACTGTAATCAAATGGTTCATCAATGAATCGAATTTCCAGAACTCGATTTAAATTCACGCCAGCGCATCTCGACATGACTCCCTCCGTGAACTCCGACGCTTGATGCGGTTGCATGGTTTGAAAACGCGCGCTCGTAACAAGCGCTATCATAATTGATACTTTAAACCGTTCAGTAGTGTCACGCAACCCTTTCGGTCCCTTCCCGCGTCTCGGTCAAATGCGTATAATTAGATTCGATTGCGTTGAGGGGAAAATTCTCGTGAAAATAATTTATATTCGGACTTATCTCTCTGTCCCGATCTCAACATGTCACCGAGCGAGTTCGTTCTGAAAGCTTTCCGAGATTTATATGGAAAACCGTATGTGCGAGTTGCGGTGATCGAAATTGAATCACGTTGCATGTTGAAGCAACCCTCAGCCCTAATTTCAGCTCGAGGTTTCGTGGTTCTAGGGAAATTATAAGTTGATGAAGAGTGGCGTGTAGTAAGGTGCAAGCAGCCCCCTTGGCAGCTCACTTAATTTGTCAATAAAACTAAACTGAAATGTTTCATTGAACGGTAAAAGTTTGAGCTCCAGACTGAGTCAGTAAGAAGCCGATTCTAGATAAAACATTCGAAGAATTCTGGTAAGATAAACGTAGAGAAACCTCGCAAGGCAATAATTCATAAAGTGATGAATCATTTTACTGCTCGTTTGTCTTCAGACTCGGCGTTCTCTCTCTCGTGATGGAGCAGAGCCACACAGAACATAAACCTTTTGTAATCCCAAATTAGATAATTAAGCTATGATCAATAAATCACATTTGTGTCGAATCATAGTTTTGTTTATGGTGAATTTGAATATCTGTAGCATTACAAAGTGCCGACGATTAATCATCGAAATATTCTGGAATTGGCTGTTCGAAAGTCTGGATAAGATCGGAGTGCTTGGTGCCAGACTTGAGATCGTTTAAAGGGAACCGAAAGCCATAAAGAGAGATAGAAGTGAAGAGCCGAAACATGTGGCAGACAAACCAATCACGCAAAAAGTCCTAGGAAGTTCATTCATTGTCTTTCAAGACTTCAGAGATTTTTTCGGAGAATTTATGGCTTTTTGTTTCCTGGATTTCTCTTCAACGCTTTATGGCGATTGCTTTATTGCCTCGATTTGAAATTCAGAATGCATTCTCCTGTTCCGACTGGATTTTATGGCTTTCTTCAAAAGTGATTCTTCAGCTGAGCCACACCGCCATAAACTTAATGACTTTCTTAACACGTTGGTGCGCTTGCATTAAGCGAGAAAGCCGCTTCCAATTATGCCGTCGTTGCCTTCACATTGTGTTAATCCAGTTGAATTTAATGTAGAGCAGAAATCTACCCTTCGCTCTCCTTTTTTGCCGCTGCTTAAACTGAAGAACTTCAAGTGAAAAAGAAGTTTGCAGCGAAATCTGTCGCAAGATTCCCATAATCGTTCCTAATGACTTAAAGTTGACGAGGAGCAGACTTGTCTTCTTCTATCTTAAGATTGCAGTCGTAGATGTTTCCAAGGCAACGAGAAACATGTGTGCTCGTGAGAAGACATATTTGTGCATAAAGAACGCTCGAGTTGGGAAAATAATCTCGTTTCAAACGAAAATGTCGCGAGCTACGACAAGAAAACTTTTCGCCGAGCTCGCGGAAACAATTAAAGACTCAAAAGTCGTCGTCGGCACAGCGGAGTTCTCGCTCTTCTGCGACCATTCTTAAGATCTTGATCTTCTTAACTTGTTTATCAGCTTTCTATTAGCATCGATTTGTATATTTCTTGGCTGCGGAGCGCGCGATATCATATTTCACAGGCTTTTAGTCAAGTGGAATCCCAGCTCCTAATCTCGCTATCTCGCATCTTATCAGAAAAAATATATCACAAGATGCTTTTGGACCGCAAGAAGAAGAGCCGAGCCGTAAATATTTTTATTATTTTGACGCGATCTTCGCTCACAGAATTTCAAATTGAATAAAAAAGCGAGAATTTGCGTACGTTCCGAATGTTCGCCCGGGTCTTCTACTTCAGAGCCATTCGACAAGAGACATTTGAATAATCCAATCGAAAACTGACATAAATTATTCTAATGATTCAGTGATAGTGTCTCCGAACATATCGCATCCATAAATCGAGTTTAGTTTGGACGGAAAAATGTTTTACTTCTGCTCTCGTGGAGAAAGGGAAATTTAAATATTCATTGGTGGACAAATTAATTATGGAATTATGCAAATGTCCTGCCGGACTCTACGCGCCGATAAAAGACTTTACGGAGAGTGTCCGAGAGTGGTTGTTCTCTCGAGTCAAATCCCTTTATTCGACTCCAACAATTATGATTCTCTCTAATCGGATTCTTTATGGCGAGAAAAATCAATATTTAATTAATCAGCGAGCTGAATGAATTAACTCACCGTTATGTCCTTGATTAGAGATGACAACCCAAAAGTCAATCGTTTTGTCGGCGGCAAGCTCTCCGGCATTCCACTTGCTCTTGACGCAAACATCGCCGTTCGGCTCGACTGTCACCCACGGATTAGCGTCGCGCAGCTCAAACGTTTCGCGTTCGTTCTCTTTGTCCAGCCGGAATAAATTAAAGCCTTCAATATCGCCGTCCAATTCATCGAAATCGATATGTTTAGCTGGGCGGATGGCACGCGTAGCTCCGCGACGTTGACGACGATGGTGAGCGTGCTGCTCTTCGTGCGCCAAATGCTGAACGGTAATTGCAGCGACTTCGGGTGGAGAGAATTCAATCAACACTTTAGTCGGGTGGTCGCTAGTCAAGCTTGGCGTCCGTAAATCGTGAGCCTCGACTTCGAGCAGAAGTTCATGCTTGTCTGGTTCGCCTGCCAACACCAACTCGCCGGTTTGCGGGACAATGATAACGTAATTACTCGGACTAGTGAGCTTATAAGCGACTTTATCGCCATCCGCATCCTTCGCCTGAACTTTTCCGATTTTCGTGAAGCGCTCGTATGTTATCGTGCTGTTTCCATCCGCATCGACGGACTTTTTACCGACAACAATGAAACGGTATTGCGGTTCAGTGAATATCGGGCGGTTGTCGTTGTCATCGAGAATGTGTACGGTAATCTTGGCATCAACTTTATTGATGTGCTCATCATCCGAGCCTTCAATAACGAGATTATAGTCGGCTTTAGTCTCGCGATCGAGCGGTTTGTTCGTCACAAGCCAGACACCGACGCTCTTCGTGTCTTTAATTTTAATCTCCTCGCTGATCTCATTGGTTTTGCTGTTTTGAAGTGCGAAAGCTTTGTTCTCGTTGCCACTCATGATTTTATAGATTATCTCTCTCGATGGCTTCACTGAGTTTGCTTGCAGTAGCGGAACGTTCTTGACTTTCGCGCCACGCTTCAGGTTCTCCATAACTTCGCCAACTGTCTCGAGTATCGCACCAGGAAAGCGTAACATGTCCTTGCGGTCCATGATGTGCAGTTGGAGATGATGAGTTGTCGTCGAAAGCGGCGTCTCTTCCAAAACCACAAGATGAACGGGTCGATTCACGAGCGGTGACAAGTCCGACGTTGTCATCACCATTCCATCCTCCAAGACTGTGAAGAACTTGGAAAATCCCGTCTCAAGGAGACGGTAATTGATTGGTTTTGATGCGTAAGACGTCAGCGATGAGTATGGCGAGTCGGGCGATGTAAAATTCGCCGTGAATTTCTTAATGCTATAACCGGGATATGTGTCGTGCGGCAGCACTAGCGACAGCACATTGTTGGCCGTGCCATCGAACGCCTTCTCGCGATGATAGTGATGATGGTGGTGACTCGAATTTTTATTATGAACATTATTGAAAGCTACACACTGATTAAGACTACTGATTAGAAGCATCATTAATAGACCTAATGCACTTGCAAACACTTTCTGACTATGGCATGCGGCGGGCAGCCTCGGAACTCTACTCGATTGCCGCATTTTTACAGCGGCACCGAGATTCCGCATTATGTCAAACTCCAATTATCTTATCACTTAAACACTTATGCACTGAATATTTATTAGGTTTCCTTATTAAACGATCGAACACACACGGCCTGAGAGCGCGGGGAGTGATTTATGCTGCGGGTAGTCGTCTGCTTCAGCGTCTGGATGAAGTCATAACCTGCGAAGAGAGAAAGAAAAACAATAAATCGTTAAAATCGTTGTAATATGCCAGAAGCACTCCGATGAAAGAGAATGCCGAAGAGGAAAAAATGGGTAAACAGTCTGGAATTTATTGCGATATCACTTTACTTGCTGTAGTGTGTGCCGACACTTTTTGCAACGCTTAAATACTTCATCATTATCCACTGACAAAATCGCATTAATGTCGCTGGATCGCGCGCGAAAAGATGATCGATAATTAATATACGTTAATCGCATTCGATTCGGAGTTTTGTGAATGAATTTTTACGAGCAAGCCTCCATCAATGATCAGCTATGAGATTGAGATGTGACTCAGACTGTAAACAGTGCAGGACTGATAGCTGTTTTTCAAAAGTGGAGTTGGGGCTTGCGAGATTCATACGCTGCTCCCGATTCAAACGAAAACTGCGAGCTCATTTACAGGCCGAGATCTTACGAATCTCGAGCTGTTGTCTGCTCAGATGGTCTTGCTTTTCAGTGGAGAATTAATTTGGCAGTAATATGGTCTTCTGAACGAGTTTGAATAAATATTGCGTTCCATCGCTTGGGTGATTTATGCTTTATTTATTTTCCATTTAAATCGAAAGCTCACAGCACAATAAAAGCAGAATCGCGTTAAAAATTCATCAAAAAAATGTATCGTCGAAATTATCGTTTGTGAATGAATAATTTTCCAATTTCGTGGCGAAACGTTCTCGGGGGGCTGCGAAACGCGACATGACGCCAAAACATTCAACATAAAACCTTTTGACAATATTTTATATTTCCGCGCTTTAATAATCGAGGCTCTTTACGCCGGAGAACATTCAATTAGCAATTTCGGGTTATTAATTGCCATCGTTATCATATTCCAGCACCTTATTAGACTCTCTCGAGCCCTCGCATCGAAGAACCGGAACAGTTCGAGCGCGAGAATAGTGGAATTAATCTTTCTCATTATGGAAATTCTCGACGGCAAGCTTCGAAAACAAAACGACGAGAAGTTATCGCCGAGGGAAATTAGAGTTAATAATTCACGTTCCAGTTATTCCTCTCCATCGCTCGACAGTTAAGCGATCAGTCTTCGCGCGACGATTGAGCTATTAAAGTCTCAAGATGATTCGTGATCATGATTTCTCGTCAATCGCCCGCGGCGATAATTTCCTTTTCTTATCTTCTTCGTGAAATCATGAAACTCGAATGAACTCGGCTCTTAACATCTCCCAGCTTGTCATTGAGAATTTCAGCTATCAAAAGTGATGTGTGCGTTTCATAATTATTCAAATGGGCCGGAGCAGAAGTCGTCGTCAGCAAATTGCTTGAACAAATGTTGACAACGTTCTCAGCTGGCAGAAAAGCCAGAATGTTGACGGACACCGTAATTAAATCACAATCTGATGATGGCTCATAGTTTGCCAAGTCACTCTGGCCTCGATAATTGATAAAAAGGAAATCTCAAAGTCATCGCGTTTTGTTTTAAAGGTTCTGACAAGCGTCTTGGGCACAGAACGGCGAAGAAAGCCAGCAATCCGATACCCAACATGTGTAAGTGATTTAGCATTCCGATGTTGTTTTCGTCGACTGCTCAACGCTTTTCACAACGGAGAAGCGTTGGAAAGAGGGAACGAACAGACTGCTAAGCTGCAATTGCTTTGTGATTGCGTGAATTAATCTCCGACCGCATTCAAATCTCACTCAGCCGACATCAGAATGCTTTATTAATTATTATTAATTGTCTGATGATCCCCGAAACTGCTTCTCGCACTGAAACGATACCTTGCGCAACCAAAAGGCAATTCAAAAGAGTTCCCATAATTATTTTTCTATCTCGAGAGTCGTATTTAAATCGAAATGAGCCGAGAGTTTCCCTCTGTCGGTTTATCACATTTCTGAAATCTCTCGCGCTCAAATAACATGAATTTTCTGGAAATAATGAAAGCCCATTAATGGCAGCATAAGAACTATTAACCATCAATTAGACATCTCGTTTTAGCTCCGCGGCTGTTCATGTGTGCGTGAGCAATCGTTCAGGTCCATTAGGGTCTTGTTCGACTTAAGTCTATTAGCAAATTTCGCACGGTTAGCAATGAGTTATTGTTTCAGGAAGATCTATTGAAACTGATTAGCAGATAAATCACTCTTCGATGGATTATTTGCCGACTCTTGCGTCAATGGCCGCAAAGTTTCTTCTTCTATTTTATTCCACTTGAAATGTTCGAGCGAGAACCGAGCCAAGAAAATAAAAAATTCGATACTTTTTTCAAACGATGCAAGAACAACTCGCTGCAGCATCGTCGAGAGTCAACATCCGGTGCGAGTTTTTATGGCAAATGTTTTCGGGGCCACGGAGACGACTTTATTACAGTTTCTTGATTGAATACTGCGGAAAATTGGAGCGACAAAAAAGCCTCGAAACCGAAGCTAATAAAACTTGGAATGTCGTGGTTGATGGTCGAATACATCACGATTAAATCATCAACTGCTAAATTATAGACTCGTCGATGCTTTGATAGCAAACAAAAGCTTAATCTATCCTTTGACCTGATCTACTTATTGAACAGTTAATTGAGAAGTTCCGAAGGAATTTCCTAAGGCTCCACGCTTACATTTTCTGTCTTTGTCCTGGATACACCCACAAACTCTCCATCAATTTAATTAACATTCGACCGGAAAAATATTTTCGTGAGTTCATTCAAGTCAATGAGTTGTGAGAAGGAGGAGGAAGAGAACAAATTTTTGATGAGTTCGCGTTCACGCAATGATAAACAACTTTCAATCCAACGGGGCAAGGATTCCAGCCATCATTCTAGTAATTAGAAATAAGAAATGTTGGCCGGGCCCTTCTAACGAGTGATGATTATGGAAATGAATTCTTTCCTAAAAGTTCACGAATTTCCCTAATTTCCGAGTCATTGGTGAGCTCATTCCAGGTCAAGAAGAGAAGGCTAATCGGTTCCATACAATTCATTGGTAATGTGGATGTTTTGCGAACGTTTCATATCCCACAAGTCTTGGTAGGATCGTAAGATTGTGCGAGATGATACTAGACAAAGGTGAACGATTCGCCTATCCGATCTGTTGCATGTCACGTACGCCATCCGATCGAGTTTCCATTACATTTCTTTGATCTTTGGTATACTTTCTGAAGTTTCTTTGTGATTGCCTATTGTGATAAGCTTAGCGACCTGATTATTCACGTATAAAAGGCGAGATAACTTCAGATAGAATTATCAGTCAAGATTTAATCTACGCAAGTTAAGAGCAATGGACTTCAAATCAATCCTAATATTTTGTGCTGCTCTAGTGGGAGCAAATGCTCAATGTAAGTTTGATTGTTGAACTAAAATAGAGTCCAACCTGACTTGAAATTGCAGTTAAAGTCGTCTGCTATTGGCAAGCTTTCGGGCCAACAGCTAGTCAAATTGATCCCTTCAAATGTACGCACATCATCTACACGTTCTTGGGAATGACAAGCGATGGCACACTTCGGAACAGCGCCAAAGAAAACGTAGAAGCGGATTCTGGTAATACTAGTCAAATATATTCTAAACTTCAGAATCTAAAGCAATTAAAATACTTCTGTTCAATTTAGTTAAAATTGACAGTCTTGTCAGTCTCAAAGCTCAAAACCCAAATTTGAAAACTCTGGTGGCTTTTGGAGGACAAGCAGGAGATTTCGCCGATTGGTCAGCGACTTCAAATTCAGGTTCTCGATTGAACTTTGCACAAAACATTCTCGCGTTCCTTAGAAAACATAACCTTGATGGCGTCGGTAAGTTTTGAAACGATTTTGTAGTTTAATTTTTTTAAAATAATCCGTTTCCAGATATTGATTGGGAATTTCCAGCACCAAGTCAGAAAGCAAACTTTATTCAACTGTTACAACAGCTCAAACAAACACTTGGACCTAATTTGCTGGTCACTGCTGCAATCGGTGCTGGGGAATATCATACAACCGAATTTTATTCGGGCATCTTATCTCAAGTATCGGATAACGTCGATTTCATTAATTTGATGACTTATGACCTTCATGGCAGCTGGAATACACAAACGGGACTTCATTCTGCATTGCGTAAAAGCGCGATTGATACTTCACCGTACAACATTGAAGATTGCGTTCAAATTCTATTGAACAACGGTGTGCCCAAAGCAAAAATTATGGTGGGGCTTCCGACGTATAGTCAAGGTCAAGTTTTGCAAAATCCATCAAATAATGGAGTTGGAGCTGCAACAGTAAAAGATGCTGCTCCAGCAGTGCAGAATATGTTTTATAACGTATTGTGTCTCAAACTGAAATCTGGCGAATACAGTTATCGATACGATGATGTGCAGAAGAGTCCATACGCATTCAGTGGAACTACCTGGTACAGTTTCGATGACGTCAGATCGATAACTGATAAGGTCAATTATATCAGGAGCCAAAATCTCGGAGGAGCAATGGTCTGGTCTCTCGACTCAGATGACTACAACAACGTCTGCTCTTTCGGGAAATATCCGCTGGTAACAGCCATGTCCCAACTGATCACCAACGTAGGACCAGTAAGTTATACTATAAACTCAAAAAAATAATTATATTTGAATTCTCTATTTAGATTCCGGTGCAACCATCAAGTAACACTAGGCCAACTCAACCGACTGTAGCCACAGTTCCAACACCTCATTCGGGGCCACCGTCTTCGGTGCCGTCTTGTAGCAGCAATGGGTTTTACAAGGACCCGGCGGACTGCAAAAGTTATTACCAGTGTTTCTCCGGAACCGCTTATCATTTTAATTGTGCACCACCAACAGTCTGGAACGACCCGATTGGGAAGTGTGATCATACGTATAATTCACCTCCGTGTTCATCAAAATCGTTGCTAACTGGAGACTCGGATTCCCCTGGATCGACTGAGCAAACAAACACTGCCACAGAGACTCGCGCAATTATAGTGGTGACAGAGCCAACAACTGCTCAAACAACAGGTACAACGACCGTAACGACAGAATCCGCAACGATTCCAACTTCGCCACAGAACACACCTCCTTCTTCACAGACGTTCACTTGTCCAGGCGATGGATATTTCAAGGATCCGCAAAATTGCAAAAATTACTATCAGTGCGCCAGTGGAACAGCATACAAGTCTTCTTGTAATGGAATATTACTCTGGTCTGATGCTATCAAAGCTTGTAATTGGCCTGACCAGGTCCAGTGTTAGGAAAAACTTGCCCTGAATTCGATTATTTAGCAGAATATTATTGCACCTGCATCTTTTATTGTAAGTCAAACGTGACTTTCGTTCAGAACAGAGACGACTGTTTGATTAAACAACTGGATAAATGGAAACGGTAGCTTCCGAGTTCGACATCAGAGAAAACTTAATGAACGACATGTCATTATTATATTTTATCAGAAAATGTAGCTAGCCTACTAACGTTTGCTGTTTAGCCGCTAGTCGCTAAATATTTTAAGGTCATAAATATCAAATAAAGAATACAATAAACAGAAAAATCAAATCCACCACATCTCCTTCTCTGATCGCAAAGCTTCACTTGGCCTCGCGAGTAAAATGGAACATATTGCTGCAACCTTCTGGCGAGATATTTCCAACAATTATGTCTGTCAAAGATGATAAAGTTCAGATAAACAAAGTATCAAAATATTATTGTTTAGAGCAAAAAATATTCCGTTATTTGTCATCGGATACATAAACACAGTCGAAAACAATCCCGCGAGCCTTGACGCATTAAGGTTCATTATAGCATGCGAGGAAACATAATGAGTCTAATGTTGCAAGAAAAATAACTTTTGTTCACCACTTAAACCGATAAATAATCAAAATATTCGTAGACAATATCTTTGAATTTTTTCATCAATGTTTTTAAAGTAGAAACCGACAAACTTGTTATTGTTATCGAATGCGGAGATGCTCTTATCTTCGTATAAAAGGTGTGCAGTCTAGCTAAAACCTACTCAGTTCTTTATCACCAATTGTTGTGTACAACCATGAGAGTGAAAAACATTTTGATTGTAAGCGCGATGCTTCTTGCATCGACAGGAAATTGCCAAAGTAAGATCGTGAGCGACAGTGTCTCTTACTTTACAACATATTTCTCCTTCAGAAAAAGTTGTTTGTTATTGGTTTGCCGAAATTGATGGCGGCCAAATCGACCCGAATATTTGCACGCACATTATCTACAGTTTCCTTGGACTCAACGAGCAAGGAGGAATTACTTTTCTAGAGAGAAGTGAAGCTCAATCGTTAGAGTACATCAGCAAAATTGTCGGCTTGAAATCTCAAAATCCCGAAATAAGAATCATCGCTGCCGTTGGAGGCTACAACGAAGCTCTTGTTCCTGTCTGGTCGAGCGTGGCAGGAGATTCAGGTGCGCGTTCAACTTTCGCCAACAATGTTCTTGAATTCATCAAGCAGCATGATCTTAACGGAATTGGTAAGAGTGACAAGGAAAGTTTATGATTTTATCGAAATGTAATTGAATCTATTTAGACATCGACTGGGAATATCCTAACATGAACGAAGACAAACCTGAAGATAAAGAAAACTTTGTTCTCTTACTTGACGAGCTGAAGCGAGCACTGGGCTCAAGCTACACAGTCTCGACAGCTCTTGGCGCTGGAGAATGGCGAACTGGTTTGTCTTATGACATCTCGAAAATATTTAACACCGTAGATTTCGTAAACCTGATGACTTACGATCTTCATGGATCATGGGAATCAATAACAGGAATTAACGCACCTTTGTATCGAAGTGATTTGGATAACACGCCAGCAAACGTTCATGATTCGGTGCAGTTCCTTTTAAATCAAGGAGTCGACAAGGATAAACTGATCATGGGCATTCCAACTTATGGAACCGCTTTCACATTAGCAAACGCAGCAAACAACGGTGTTGGTGCTGCAGCAAGTGGAGCAGGGACGAAAAAGTACAACGAAATTTGCAAGAGTGTCAAGTCAGGCGAGTACACCGTGCAATGGGAAGACACGCAAAAGGTTCCCTACGCGTTCAGTGGAACTTTTTGGATTGGTTTCGATGACATTCGATCAGTGACAGAGAAGGCGAACTACATTAGGGATCAAAATCTTGGCGGCGCTATGTTCTGGTCGCTCGACTCTGATGATCACAGCGATGACTGTGGTGATGGAAAATTCCCACTGATTGGAAAAGTTTCTGAGATCGTCAAATCAGTGAGTGAACATTTTACGAAATTATTAATTTAGATAGTTAATCAATCGATTCAGATTTAGGATTGACTTCGCAACTGTAATTTGACCCTTCAACAGCACCCAATAAAAGTTGTTTCAACCGCGAGAGCTTCCGCCAGCCGACGACAAATTGTCTAAGATCTGGTTCAAAACAACACACGACGAGGCATTTTATCAACGAATTGTGATGGTGGAATTAGATCTTAAGTCTGACAGTTTCTCGTTAGCAGCTGATAACATGAGAATCGTCATTTTCTGCAGAAAATTCATTTGTTGACTCTCGCAATCACTAATCAAATAAAAGGTATGATGATTATCTTAGAAGCCGAGTATAAGAGTTGCTCGTTTAGCAGCAAATTTATTCAGTTTTATTCAACCATCTGTCGTGAGCAATGAAGAAAAATATTTTAATATTTTGCGCGTTGCTCTTCGCGTCGTCAGTGAATTGTCAAAGTGAGATAAATTTATTCGATAACGCTTATCAGATGAAAACAATCTTCTTCAACAGAAAAAGTTGTTTGCTACTGGTTCGCGGAGATTGACGCAAGCCAAATTGACGCGAAGATCTGCACCCACATAATTTACAGCTTCCTCGGAGTCGACGCCCAAGGTGGACTCAATCATTTGTGGAGAAGCGAAGCACAAGGATTAGGATACATCAGCAAGCTCGTTGCTTTGAAGTCACAAAATGCGAACCTGAAAGTCATCGCCGCAGTTGGCGGCTATAATCTTGATCTTGTCACAGCCTGGTCAACCATGGCCGGCAACTCAAACTCTCGCCTGAATTTTGCAAAAAATGTTCTTGCTTTTATTCAGAAGAATAAACTCAACGGCATTGGTAAGAAAAATATTTGGAGCGTGCGTCGAAATGCTGACAAAATTAAATTTAGACATCGACTGGGAATATCCTAATCATTATGAAGACAAGCCACAAGACAAGGCAAACTTTGTTCTACTTTTGCAACAGCTGAAACAAACACTCGGATCAAGCTACTCTGTCTCTGTTGCTCTCGGTTCCGGCCAGTGGCGAACTGGTTTGTCTTATGACATTCCGAAAATATTCGCTGCTTGTGATTTCGTCAACTTAATGACCTACGATCTTCACGGTTCTTGGGAATCTGTAACAGGAATTCACGCAGCTTTGTATCGCAGTAGTTTAGACAATTCACCGTCTAACGTCCATGAGTCTGTGCAGCTACTTTTAAATCAAGGAATTAACAAAGACAAACTGATTATGGGAATCCCAACGTACGGAAATGCATTCAGGTTGGCAAATGCGGCAAACAACGGTGTTGGTGCTCCAGCTAGTGGAGCAGGCAGCAAGAAATATAACGAAATCTGCCAGAGCGTGAGGTCAGGCGCTTACACCTATCGATGGGAAAACACCCAGAGAGTTCCCTATGCATTTAGTGGAACTTTTTGGATTGGCTTCGATGACGTTCGATCAGTGACAGAGAAGGCAAATTATATCAAGAGCCAAAATCTCGGTGGTGCAATGTTCTGGTCGTTTGATTCTGATGATTACAGTGGCGCTTGTGGCAGCGGAAAATTCCCTCTTATTGCTACTGTTTCTAACATTGTGAAATCGGTGAGTGAATCTTTCTCAAGAAGAGAATGGAATAATGTATAGGGCAATCGAGTTTAGCTTCAGGATTCTCAGCCAGAACCTGAGCCAGAACCCAAACCTGACACGACCACGAAAACTACCTCACGCACAACCACACCCACTTCGAACCCAGGAAAATTTGTCTGCCCTGGCAACGGACTTTTCAAGGATCCTGCTGATTGCTCTAAATTCTACAGCTGCACGGGCCGGTCAGGCACCGCTTATTCTATGGCTTGTGGGAGTCCATTGCTATTCAACGTCGCCACAAATACTTGTGACTGGGCCTACAACGTTCATTGTTAAAGAGTTTTGATTCTACATATTACAATGTAGACGCTTTAAACGTTAAGATTACGTTTTGCTTGCTGATAAACTTATTCACCGAAAGAAAAATAAACCCATAAACGTTATCGCATCAAAATGAATGTTTTCTACAAATGAGAGCTAACGAGACTTAATGCGAATTATTAAAAGGTTAATTTGTTCGTGTGGCTTTCTTTGATAACCTCTACGATTGAATTCAGTGACAGCAAGAAAATCCAAATGGCTGTAAAAACCAATCAATTGACTGCGTATTAAATATTTGCTTTAAAATAAGATAGCGATTCGAGAAGCCGTTCAGTAATCCTATGAATCTTGAACTACAAGATGAATAAACGAAGAGTTCAGATATTTATCGCTGTCATTGTCATATTGACAGCACTAAACTCGAGTAAGTATTGATTCGATAGAATGTATTTGAACTTTTCTTTAATCTTTCTTCTACAGCTTCCACTTTCCAATGCGTCGAAGACATTTACTTTAAGGACAAGAGCGACTGCAGCAAACACTATCATTGCTATGAAGGCAAAGCGCACATGATGTCATGCGGTTTTGTTGTACATTTCGACTCGATTTTCAATGTTTGCGCCTCGCCGGAAAAAGCAAAATGCCTAAATGCAACACAAATCAAATGGATACTGGAGAACATGAACGAGCAGTTTAATGAACACGACGAATTCTCTTCTGCCACAATCTCAAGTTCATAGTGAGCATGTGAACTAAACTTTCATAAGACGATGGAATTTTACACGCTCAATTTAGATGCGAAATGACCAGCTCATAAAAACGGTTTCCTTCGAATGTCATCACTGATTGCAACGCTTTTAAATAGCTAGCATGTTCTTATTATTAGTGGGAATTGTTTCAATTGGTTTTTGCATAAAAACCGGAAATCACATTGAGAAAAAGATCAGTCACACTGTAAGCTTTGAACTTCGCGATGCATAGGAAAAATATTTTGATCGCTTTGGCTGTTCTGATTGCTCTTACAGCAAGTGCACCACGTAAGAACTTCGTTGCATTGAAATAAATAGATAATTGTATTCCAAATAGATTCGACATGGCCTGCAAAAAATCTTCTATCGAAAATAAATGAAAAAGGTTCGATATATAATAAATATCCCTCGAGACGTTTGCAAATGTACTTCACTTTCAGCTGTCAAGTGCACCATACAAGGTTTCATCAGCAATGACCAGGATTGCACTAAATTCTATTATTGCGAACTTGGAGTCGCTTATTCTGGTTCATGTGGTATTGGTCAACGTTTTCACCGTGAATTGAAGTTTTGTTATTTCCCCGAAAGCGTCGACTGCGCACTGACAGATTCTCTCGAAATAAAATTATTTGTTAGAGGGAGAGCCAAGGCTTTGAGTTCCGATAAAGCGAGCTCGCGGCTTCTCTGTGCAATATGACATTTGTGACTTATGTGAATTCAAATAGAATTTTTAATAGATTGTAAAACTCAAATGACTAAACGACTGCAATTGCTCCTAAATATCTAGAAAGTCCGAGATTAGTTTCAATTTGTTTGATAAAGTTTTTGCATAAAAACGGGAAATAAGAGAGAAACGGATCAGTCGTTTTGAAAGCTTCGAACTTTGCGATGGATAAAAGAATCATTTTGATGGCTTTTGCTCTGATTACACTAACAGCAAGTGCACCACGTAAGTTTATGCTTTGCAATTATTGAAGCAGATTATATTATTTTCGTAGATTCGACGTGGCCTGCGAAAAGACCTGCAACGAATCTAAATGGACAAGGTTAGCCTCATTATGCAATCTACAAATGCAACAAATAGTTTACTTTTAGCTACGGAATGCACCCGATATGGAGTGTACGGTGACGAGGAGGACTGCACCAAATTTTATTTCTGCAACAACGGATTCGTTGAAGCTAAATCATGTGGCAACGGCTTGCGTTTCCACCCACAACTGAAGTTTTGCTACTTCCACGAAGGCGACGACTGCTCTCTGCCAGATCCTCCTGCATCAATCTTCTACATGAGAAGAAGACACAGGCGGCATGGGCCAGAGCTCTGATGGGTTTCGAGCTCAGACGCATTGCTGCAGTCGAATACCGCGACAGTCTTATTTAGGAGCTAACGCGATTACCAACGAAACTCTATAAATTTCTAAACTTGTAGTTTGTAGAGTCGCAATAAATATCCGTCGAAAGTTCTTCGCAGAACTTCGCAAAGTTCCAACGAGTTCACTCCTCTCGCTTCTCTCTAATACATAATTGATTCGATTTGCTGTGCAGCTTATCCGTTCGAGATGATTTATGGGAAACAATTAATTAAGCGCCTTGCTTGTCTGCACGTAAGATTTCGGAACAAATTGGTGCTCTCGGGTTCCGGGGAAGCAGCGAACGTTCCAAAGTAGAAAATTACACAAAATTATTTTTCAAAGAAAGAGCAGCGGACGGATTCGCTCTCGTTCTCGTTATGCGGAACCTATAATAATGATTCATAATTGATTTCCGAAGCATTATTAAAATTCTAAACAAATTATCAACGCTCGGATCGATTTTCTTCTCTCGCTCATCCGATCGTAAACATAACCGAGAAACGTAAATTGAAAAATCGTTGGAGGAATAGTTCACCTAAATAGAGAACCATAAACTGACAGAAAGGTTAACAAAATAAACAAATTCTCTCGATGGACTGTTGAATGGGATCGATATGAGCGGTGAAGAATTTTTACGAACGTGTGTTTCGTCATGCTGTAAGCTCATAAATATGACTGGCGATGATAGTTTAAAATAAACAAGATTTCTGAGAGAATCACAAGCAGGTAAAGCCTCCGACAACGAAAAGGAAAATCATCGATGGGGGGACGGAACGAGAGTGAGTCGGCAAGAAGCAAGAGAACTTGCATTAATCCACGCAGCCGTGTTTGAACAAAAATAATGACACTGCTTGTTTCATCAAACTTCTCATTATCATCGCTCGCCCTCGCCTCATGACGGCTCCGATATGTTTCGATTCGTTATTTCTCATCGTTTTGTTTCAACTCGCTTCATCTCCACTCAGACTTAATTCCATCGAAGCGACAAAGATTCTAAAGCGTCGGCGTGAATTTGTCGAAAAAGTTTTAATGGAACTTCCCTCCGGGCCCGAGAAAGACAAAAGCGAGAAGCCAGTGAAAATAATGGAAATTCTAATTTCTCACGGCGACTCGAGAGCAAGTTTTTTAACACCTCAAGTTGTCGCGACTTGAATGGGCCTTCTAAACTTCGGGAAGGTGGGAGACGGTATTTGAATTTCAAAGCGACTTTGGAGGATTAAACAAAAGACCCGAGAGAAATCATTCATTAAAGTGCTTTCAACACCTCGTAAGACGAGATTACTTCTGTTTATGGCTTGCGACGTGCAGACACCGAGAGCTGCGCAAAGCCAAATATAGAACACAATGTGAAGTTCGAAGCACTATCATTAGACAAGTTCAGAGTGTCTTGCTATTATGGCGAATGAGAATGGCGAAACTGTGCGAAAACATCAGAGAATTCTTAGGTGCGATTACCGTATCGTTTTCAAGAGGTGCCATGATTGCCGTGTTGAATCTGGGATTAGGACAAAACGAAATGAATCGTAAGAGTTACTTAGGCGGTCGATGAACTCGGAAAGAAGAAGGGAAAGACAAAGATTAAAGAGTCGACGCTGCTACCTGATTGAAGGTGTGCTTCCGAGCCTAAACAAGCAGACGAACGATCAAATGGAGGTTCGTGAAGTAACTTAATTAAACTTTAGCTGCCAAATGCTGTTCATCAGCTGAGTAATATCTTAATAACTAAAAGTGTTTGGCTTCAACATCTAATTGCGCCGCTTTCCATTTAATTATAAGGCACGAATCACAACAAGATCGAGGAATTTCTCGTCTTTGGCCCCTGCAGAATCATCATTAGAACATCAAGTATCTAGTCACTTGATGTATTGTTCAACCATCCATTGAGAGAGCAGCGTGATAGGCAAACCGTCGACACAGGGTGCAATACTGTTCAGATCTCCGACGAGCCTTGACGTAAATAAATGTTTGACATTTTTCACATTTCCTCGCTGGAACGGGAAGCAACGTCTCCCTTAATTTCATTTGCTTCAATAACAAAATAATTACAGTAATCTCCAGCAATCAGCAGCGACGTTGACATTGTCATTCTTTCTCGTTTCGTGTTGGCAGTTCATTCAGTTACGATTATTCAATTGATTTATTCCAACACATTCAGTTGCGCAGGGAGTAACTGGTATGCATGAGGGTCAAATGTAGTCGTCGGTCGAGTGAAACTCGAGACCTGGCATCGTTTTTCTAATCCCTGGAACTCTTGGAACCAAATTACGGCTTCTCCGAGTAAACATTTGGGAGGCAAACATTCATGTTTATTGTTATCGCTTCCATAAATTCATAACGTTTTGTTTTTCTTCTCGCCTAATATCGGTTGCAGCTGTTGATGATCGTAATGCTAAGCCACTGCAGTGCACTTTTTGCATCACGATAAACGATGCTCGGGTGCATCGAAAGGCGATTAATTCGTTTTAATATTTCACAACCCCGAGCAGCTTAAAAATGTTGATCGGAAATTTGCTCAGTTTCTGCTAAAAGACGAGACGAGAAAGATTATAAAACCCAATAATGCATGCTAGGGCGAGCATTGGGAATTGGAAAATATAATCTTCATTATTAAAATAAATGGAATTTCATTCGATGCGGCAAGAGAAAAGTTTTTCCGTCCGATTGGCGTTAATGAAAGAGAGCAAAGACTGTTTGCAAACAACATTAAACCGACGGAATTGGAATGAAAGTGAACGCTCTTTGTCCTCGGCAAATCGATATGTGATAACAATGAGCCCAGAGGCCCGAAAGAAAATCGAAGCGACTAGACTGGAAGCAATTTCCTTTCAACTTGATTAATCTTCCCTTCTCTCCTGCTGCACGCAAATACAACTGCAGCGCAGCCTTTTTCAATGTCACAAACAGCGTCTACACATGTGTAGAGAAGTTAGTTCTCCTTCAACTCCTCGAGGCGAAGCAGATTTTCAAGTGCAAACTTCCCTCGAGAAATTAGAGAAACAATCTCCCGACGACGACATAAAGCCTCGACTCATCCTCGGTTGAAAAGTGAAATTATTATGCAAGAAAAAGTTTCGAGCACCCTCAGTCGCACAGCAATAACTCTCTCGAGGCAAGCAAGAAGTGAAATGAACTGAGGGTCGAGACAACACCAACAGAGTCGAAGCAACTGCAAGCACACAATATTTCCAAAACATAAATCTCCCCTAACTTTTAAATTGAATTCATCTCTCTCTTCCACTGCAACGGCCGAGACGCAGTAACAGATGAATTGAAACATGCAGAGCGTCGAGATGAAAGTCAAGAAATAAAACCAGAAGCGGAGTTTCCGCCACTTCGACTTTGCAACCGACGATCCTAATTGCGCACCAGATGCGGCAACTCTTCCCTCAAAACTCATTCATTCTTCGGCTCAACATCTCAAATTGCTGTGGATTCAACCGCCCATCATCCTGCTCCGCACATGTCACATCCTCGCATTTGCATCACACACGAAACGAAAGTTTGCGTACTTCCATAAATTTATTTTCTGCACAGACGGCTGGGAGGATTAAAATAGATTCGTTCCCGTCCTCTCCTCCATCACCGCCTTCCTTTTGTAAAGTATTTCACTTTTTCGATGTTGTAGCATTTCCATTTATTAAGGTTGATTCATTGCCATGTTCTCGATCGTGGAAAATGTGTACGCACGTCATATAAAAGCAGGAGACACGTGCCGAAGCCGTTTACTGTTTGATTGAGATGATGCAGGTCGCGCCGCTGCTAACCGCTCTATCGAGGATTCGACAAATTTTTATTGTATGCTAATCACCATCCCCGTTCGAATTTTTACGAATTGAATGGAACTCGAGAGTGCTTGTTACGCTTCATGCAAGAGCTGCTCAAATATTTGTTATAGAAAATTTGTTTGCAGTCACTCGGAAGGACTCCGAATATTCAGGAAGGGCTTTGCTTGCGTCAGTTGGGGAGGCAATCTAATTGAGAACGATTCGAATCACTGCGATGACATTTTATAATTCAATTGTGAGTGAGAAGGGGAAGTGCAATAAATTTAATTGACATTTACGAGCCAGGCTCGATAGATAGAGTTTTAATTGAACTGCGACTGCATAACTTGCTATCGAAACAGATTAATTGAAACAATTAACTTGAAGGTCTTGAACTTCGCTTGATATTTGATGCTCTTGAAATTAAAGCAACGAATTGTTAGCGAAGAAATCTTGATAAATATCGAGTAACGTTCCCAAAAATACTCGACTCGAAACTCGTTAAAACTCAATTAATTTCGACTTCAACTTTTTGTCTGCGGGAAAACTCATTAAACACGTTTAACTCCACGTTTAACATCTTCTTTGTCTTGCATCGAAATTCTCTCATGATGCATCCGTCAAGACCACACAAAAAAGCGAATCGAGATCGAGAAAGGAAACACGATTTCGACATTGTATGGTTTGTAAGGTGCTTTTAGAAGATTCCGATATTGTTCGAATTGCTGGCTCAATCATAACGAGCACGACCACTCCGGTCTGTCCATTCCGACGTTCACAAAACGCTTCGAGAGATTAAACTCGTAGCATGCGAAGAGGAAAGAAAAAGTTTGAATTCCGTTTTCATTTCTCGTTGAGTCGCTCGCAGATTCTCGAATTATTATCTCCGATCGTATATTCTGCTTGACACTTTATTCCGTCTTTGCCGTTTATTGCCGCATTTCTTACTGTTCATCGTTACTTCTGCCGAAGTTATTGCCGCTTAGAGGAGATAGAGCGCCGAAATTTCTTTTATTGCCGATTCAACAGAAGAGGAAAAAGAATCTCGAGTGAATTTATGACGAGACATCTCGATGGACGACTGAAGACGAGTGCGAAGACGATGTCTAGCTTAACCGTTAACATGTTCGGGCTCCAATCATCGAAAAGCCATTAAACGATTATTTACCGCAGCGGTCAAAACAGTTTATAAATGAAGCCGAAATAGCGCGCGGTATCTAAATTCAATTAGCTGAACAACACGATATCGAGTCGAGAATTAATTTGGGAACTGGGAACAGTTCTCGGCTGCATTTCTCACTATAAGCGGGACACGCCGGCAATAAAGAGAAAATGATAAATTGATTCCATCGATATTAAATCCCAACGAAGAAAATGACTGATCATTAATAACGCCGAAAGTTTCACGAGAAAGCGTTACGCAATTAAGACTACGTGAAAAGCGAGGTAAGTTCTGGCTTAAGCCACAAGAGAGTATCAGAGATAATTGCAAATGATGCTGAACAGTTATTCCTCAACTATTCAAAGTTCAATCAAAATGTGATCTCTACGCGCCGCCAACCGACCGAGATTTATTGATGTTTGAAATAAAGTTTTAATGGAAGAAGAAGCGTCGAGTTCAAAGAACGAAATCGGCGGTGAAATATTTCTCCGCTGAAAGATTTACTCGCAATTGGAAACGATGAAAGAATATTATCTGCCGGTAATCAATATAATTCCATAGCGTGCTCTCGCTCTCTCCCCTACCCAAGAAACTAATAAAATCGGAATCGATACATTAAAATTTCCAATATCTTCCATCTGCGGCTGGAGCATAAAAATCATTTGTATCTTCACTCGATTTGGACGCTATGGGTTCGCTTCTTCAGCGTCGAATCTTTTTCCTGCAGCAGGTCGCGTTGCTGCTATATTTAGAGATAGAAGAACGGAATTAGCTGAGCCGCAATCTAGTGTGCGGATCAAATCGAATAAATCGAAGGCAGGCAAGAACGATGAGTTCACGTCGAACGATTCAATTAAAATGTTTAGAGTGAAATCCCGCCGACGTTTTGCAATCAGAAGCGAACATCTTTTGCAATTGATTACAGAGTAATAATCGAGAATCGATTCTAAACTTAATTAAAACTTCTCAGCCCCAGTAAGATCAAAATAAATGCGATTATAATTTCATGTGAAATAAAAAGTTTAAAATCCCAATGGGAACCGAAACGTTGAGTTGAAGCTCTTTTACGATAAGCGCGACGTGCACTTAGCCAGGTTTGATAACTTTACAGCTCCCTACGTGATTGAGTAACTCGATCGACCCACTTCTGCCTTTCCCTCTATCGCTGTCGATGAAATTGCATTTCGTTCGTCTCATGCGCAGTTACAACTTTTGCCGAGTTCGGGCCAATAAAAATTAATTAAAGCTTAGCATTTAATCCTCTCGAAGCTGACTTTATTTCTTTTCCTCGTCGTCGCAGGATTGCTGCAGCTCTCGGATTTACCATCAATACTGAGTCGAAGCGAGAGTTGATTGAATGATAAATGCGATTTGCTTTGTTACGTTGAAGTCGCTCGCAATCATAGCGAGCAGATTGATCTAGAATCGACACGATAGAAACTTTTCCCACAGCCTTATCAGCTTCTTTTCATTAGTCGACAGCCTAACGAAGAATTTGAAAGACATTTCTCCGGGGCTCAAAGTCTTTAAGTAAGAACAGAAAATGCCAAAATCGATACTCCGGGTAAATTTATCTCATCACGTTTTCGGAATAAATAAATTCTTCATATCAAACATGAGAACGTTCGTTGCCTTCTCCCTTTCCCCGCAAGTTACCATCGTTAAGATAAATGCTTTTCGTTACTCCAATTCGCTGCGAGACCAATGCATCACACTTTACGGTAAGAAGAGCTAAGACGCGACTCGCTACATTACAATTCCCCCATTCATTTGTTAAGTTATTTATGATGATTGCACCAATTTTGCCGATTCTGGCGGGCAAACAATGACAGGAACACAATAAATGCACCTTCTAGCATCGCGCCGAAGAAGCAAAAACATAATTTAATGCCACGGCGAGTGCAAGAGAACAAGAGTCCTAAACGATCATAAATAACGAAGGAACAAGAGAACGAGAACATTCTTTGCCTTTAATGAAGAATAAATAAATTGTGTCGCTTGCGCAATGAATCGCTTCGCATAAATAAACTCGGCATAAGCTTACAGCAGCATTTCGCAATAAATATCTTGAATTAGCCCGAGCAAACATCGGTGAGCTCCAAATGTAGGAAACTTGAGCGAATCATTGAGGTTCGATGTTGGCCGCATAACCAAAACAAGCCGCGTCTTCTCACGATTTCCAACTCTCGCTTCCAGTAAGAAGTAAATCGAGTCGAGGAGAAAGAGCGAAAGCGTAATTCATGGTGTTCATCGTTTGTGTACCGAAGGGCTTTACATGTTTTCCTCGGTTGCTTTTTAGGTCGATAAATTAATAGCAGAACAAAATTCCAAGTCAGTCTCCTCGCAGTTCAAAACGCTCGTAACTTGTTCTATCAAAATCAGTGAATCATTCAATCGCGGCTCGTTCGACTACCAAACACGTTCAGCCGATCGGTTTCCCCGGGCAAAGTGTGAAGGGGAAAAGACGAAGTTGAGAAGTTTTGAAGGCAAAGTTTGTCGAAAGAAGAAGTGTATTGACTTCATGAATAGCTAATGAAAGTAAATTTCGGCTGCCTCTCCTCTCCGCTTGCTTCTTCTTCTACTGCCATGCTTTATGTTTCCTTGGAGGAATCTTTCCTCCCTTATGATTCGCTTGCCGGAAAAGCACTGCGATCTGAAACATTAAAGTTTGATGAATCAATTACGACACGTCAATGAACCTGAGCAACCCGACTCAAGTTGACGTCCCTACCTCGAGAATGATTTTCTGGCGCAATGCGCCGGCGATGTCGTCTTGAATAAAAAATGAGCTTCTAGGTTTGAACTTTAATAACAAATTGCCACTTGAATTTTGTCTGAAGACTTTGTCGTCGTGTAGCCAAAAACTTTTCAATCAGGAAACTTTGTCGTTCGACTGAGACAGTCACATAAACTTTCGAAAGAAATAAAGATTGCCTTGCATAAACATTCGACCAGCGAGCGGACAAGTTGAGCAATTAAAACTTATGTTTCCTCGAGATCCAAACTCGGCTCATCTCGATGATATTGATCAGATGGGACCAATAAACATTAACTGGCAACGAAATCACATAAATTGGAGAGGCAAGGAAAACAAATCTGTGCTTAAATTACGCATGCGACCTCTTCCAACCACATCATCGAACATCAAAGCTCGTCCAAAGATTCTATTTGGTTGGTAATTTATGTAAACGACGTTAGCATCGCTCAGAAAGCTTCGCGTCTCACAGCAAAATAATCGAACCATGATAGAGAAACATCTCTGAAGTCTTGTCCGATGGACTCATAGATGCTTCAACAACAACACTTCGTATAATATTCCGGTACATTAATTCAATCAGATTCAGACGGTTCTGTCTTCTCTGGTGTGTGTTTGCTTTGCTGCCCTAGAAAGAATCGCTTCTGTGTTGTATAATTGCTGGGTTCCTCGAACCGAATTACATTCTCGCAAGATTTCTTTGCCCGGCCTCGAAGAATATCAAATTCCTAAAAGGATTCGCCGGGACTTTTTCACCCGCTTGGCAAGAATGCCTTCGAGGACTTTTGAACAGTTAGGTCGGCTTACACACAACGAAATTAAAATTCTTGTTTGCTCTCCGCCGCTTTTGTTTGCTCGGTTCTTCCTGCTTCTCTGCTTTATTCAAAACGCTCCGGGTCAATCTCGACGAGAATCTAAGAACAGAGAGCGAGCGAATGTTCGTTTAATCGGAGATAAGGCGTGTGTAGCGTGGAAGCAGCTCGGACTATAATTTATCCGCCGAAAAGTTGAGACTATCAAACGAAAGAATCTGGTCGACTGGATGGCTTATCTCGACGAGGTTGCTGCAGCAACGCTTTGGCTTAAACATTTCTGACATAAAGTGCAATTACACGCTTTGTCTCAGACAACTCTCACTCGACGAACATAATCTAACTTAATGAGTCAAATGAGTCTCATTTGATTACGTATTCCTACAAGAATTTCCAGATAAAAGACAGAAAGCGCCGGTTGGAATGTTAATAAATTGACTCGACTGCGGAGACAAGAAGGTTTTCGAATTAACAAATCTTCACGTCGTCTTGTTTTCTTTTCGTTTTCTTCGGCTCTGATGACAGGAAAGCTCATCAACCGATTCTAAAATTGTTCTTGCTCGGATGTGTCGTTAATTTGTTCAGAGCTTAATAGATTATGATGAATCCATTGTCTCAACGACATCACTTCGTTAACGAGACCTGAGGTTTCCGATCGCAATTAAATGCTGCGGTAGCTGCTCTTCAGTCGCTTTCTGTTATTTCCAATCTCTTTTGATTCTGACTTGTGACCTCTCTCGTCCCAAACAGAAATAGATTTCTTCTTTCTACTTGCATCGCTATTCAGATTATTGATTGCTCCGAGTCTCCGTCTCCATCTGCATTTGCAACTTTAGAAAATTACTTTTCAATCTCTCACGTAGATCCGTCGTTGATCAAAGCTGTACCATCTTTGAGACTTTTACCGATGCTTTCACATAACAAAATGTAATTATAGATTTTATGGCTTAGAATTAATTGAATTATATTGAATATTCATTCCAATACAAATTTTTATGTCGACTTTTACTGTCTCTACCTTTGTTGTTCATTTGAATATCAATGCAAGCTGGGCGATAGTTTGAGGCTGCACCGGTTGTAACGAGCTGAAGGCATAGCGCAGCTAGCCGCTCGAATCAAAAAGCGATAAAACGAAAATAAACTCGGCGTTTCGAGCTTGGGCCATCAACATTTACGCAGATAGTTTGATGGTTTTAACACATTTTGTTTGCGGTGATTACTAATTAATTTGCCATGATGAATATTTTACACATAAATAGCGAGAATCGACTCGTTTTAGTCACATCGAAGTATTTTTCACAGGCCATTGACTCCGCATGTCGTCCACTAAAGACTTTGTTTATCGGCCGTCGACGATAAATCGCTGAAAATGTTTTCCAATCAATTAATATTCATGTAATAATTCATCAACGGCAACGTAGCAGAGAAATTTCATTAGCCGATGTTAATTTACAATCAAAACGGAATTTTTCCTCGGACTCTGAGGCTCGAAGCGAAACGAAAAATCCAATCTGATCGCGTCATTAATGTTTCGGGTGACAGACACACGAGAGAGAATTCTCCTCGCCACGAACTCTACTCAAGTGTGTCAGAAGTTGCGGCATGCGATTGATGTCGAGGAGATAATCAGTTGCTCGTACCGATCGGAGTGCTAGAGATAGCGACGAGAACTAAGCGATCGCGTCTCGATATGCGTGAGACAGATGGGATGATAAATGAGTCTGTCACAGACAACAAAACGCAACGCGCTGCCTTTCTCACCGCCGGACCAATTAACATCAAGCCAAACGAATCTTTGGACCTTGAGTTCGTAAAATGATTACTTAAACGTCTTAGAATCCGTCACGAGTCATGAAGTTGTTCATGTGAGTCAAAATAATTGAATTTATCATCATTAAGTCTCAAATATTCCCAGCGATATTAATTTGAAGACTTCTTGGAAATCATTTCACGGCGTACAACGTGAACCTTACAGCTTTTGTCAGCACGCTGTTGATAACAGACTCGACGAGGGAGACGAAATGTTTCAATCTCGCGTTACGTAAAATGTCTTTTTCGACTGTGATGATGATTGAGACTGAAAGTCGAGTAAACAAGTCGGAAAAGTTCCTGTCGACGTTAATCAATAACTTTTCACATCATAAACGTCGAACGTTTGCTCACTGAACTCTCGCAGTGTGAAGTTTAAATTAATCTAATTTCACTATCGTGATGAGACTCTCGACACTGTTTCTCTAATGATTTGTTTTCGTTTGATTAGCGCGAAGGAGCTGAGCCAAAATCGAGCGCATGAACTCGGCACTCATGAATAATGCTTTTACGTTTTGTTTCGTCTGAGACAGGCCTGGATTTTTTTAGGGAGTGAGTCGAGGGGTGGAAGAAAAATGAATGAATCGAGCACGAAAGGGGAATGAGTGAAGCCGAGCAAAGATTGCATGCAAGTGCCTAATGTCACTGGGACTGAAACGAAACACAATTTTCTCTCTCCGATCGCTTGAAGGCAAACGACTCGAATTGAAAAACAAAAACGCAAGCAGAACATCAAATTGAAATCCAACATTAATTTTCTTTTGCTCCTCTCTAAGTTGAGCGAGATTTTCCCATTTTTGTCGTGCGGGAAGCGTATTTCATTCCACACACACAGACGAGGCGTGAAAGTTCTGCAAATCCACAAGGAAAACAACTCTGAGGAACACAAAGTTCTTTCGCCAAACGCTCGCACACATTTTTCCTTTCACAACTTTTCTCACTCGCATTTCGACAGCCATATTTGTTTTTCCTTTTCCCATTTCGTCGCCCTCGTCGACTCGATTTTTCTTCTCCGCTGTTTTCTAGTCGTCGAAAAAGAATTTTCACGAAAACTTCTTCATCAGACCACTCGCTCGTTTGCGAATTAAATCGTTAAGGAAAATCGGCGGTGGCTTAACGAGCAACCGATCCTTTTTCGCAAATGGAGCTGCGCCCATTCGACAGACAAAAGTGGAATGAAAATTGCCTTCATACCTTCACTCCGTGCGCCTTCTCGTCTCCTCGACCGAAATATCCAAGTTTTATGGCGAATAATCCAAAAATTTGCCACGGGAACTTTCACAGTTTCATCAATTTGCAATTTTCCTTCACTTTTCCACAGATTTTCTCCGGGCTTTGGCTTCAGCAGCGAAAATTTTCCCTTCTTCTGCTGGGTTAATGGCCATTCACCATTTGTGAAAATTTTTCCTCATGCGATTTTCGCTCGCGTTTTCCTTGCTTTTCCACACAGAAATCACAAATCGATTCACGAAATTCAGCTACATGTCAAAGGATCTAGCGACACACTATAAAATAACTAACAATTTAATTGATTAATTAATGAAAACTGAATTTTTTCGTTGGGACGAGTTATTCGCACATCCGCTTTCACGAAGAATTTTCCTTCAGCTAAACTCAGCTCTCGTTCGTTTTTCCTCCTGTGCCGTAAAATCAATATCTTAACTACCCTCGAACACATCGCTGCGACTTAACGAAACCCTCGTAGCGACGGAGCCGGCCTCGGCGTGTTGGTGATTTGTTTTTGTTGAAACGTGCACTTTCTGGTGATGTGGCGCGGGGTGAGACGGGAAAAGCATTGCTGTTTACAGACTTTCCACCCCACAAGCAGAGCGTCGACACTAACACGAAGCGAAGCGGAGCCATCGATGTAGATGTTTGTGAATCAAATTTCATTGAGTTTGCGTGGCTGATGTGCGAAGTGGAAAGCGAGAAAACTCATTTATTTATCAGAAAATCCGTTCGTTCAGTTTTTCTTTCGCACACAGACAGCTAGCAGGATAACGTTGGATCACCCGAGTGTGGGTGATGATGCTAACTATTGAGCTCGTTACAGTTTGTTGCATGGAATGAGCGACGAAAGACAACAGAGAGAATATGCTCGCTCGCCTTCTCGCAGTGACATAATCCTCGGAAAGGCAAAGCGAAAGAACAAGTGGAAGCGGCTGAGAGTTGAATTGTAATTGATTTGAGAAGGCGCTTTGCTCCGCCGTTTAAAGAACAACTTTCAATTTAACGTCAGGTGCACAAAGCCTTCCCAGTGAATTCATCATTTACAGAGTTGTCGGAAAGGGTTGATTGAGCAAAGTTCTGCGAGCACAAAAAAGGATCCGGAGAGTCATTTATCATGCAGATGCTGCTGAACACAGAGCAAGAGGAAAAGTTTTGTCTCCAGTTGCCCTCGATAATTGATGCTCCAAACGGCGGTAATTGCTTTTTCATTAGTCAGAGCAAAGGTTTTGAAACTCGACGCTCTTGAGTGCACCCACTACGCTTCGTCAACCAGCGGCGTGAGTGTTTGGCCAACAAAATCTAATGGTAATGCTCATTGTTTTCCTTATTAACCATCGAATAACTTTTTAACTCGTTCAAGTGAACAACAATAATGTTATCCCTTGATTAGTAGGTTTGTCGTGTGCTAACGTGGTAAATGCGCCCGCATCATCGTCAGCGTGGGGGCGAGAACAACGTACAATATGAAATATGCAGGACTTTATTTTCCGTTGAGCAAATGTCAAGCGGTCGTATCAACCCTTCAACGAGCTGCGTTTAACGGAAGGATTGGTGTGGTTGATGGAATTAACTCCATTTGCGGCTTTGTTTGCTCTGTCATAACTTTTTATCTGTCCTGATTGAATTTTAAATCTCTAATGTGAAGCGCGATGATTACCGACAGTTGTGCAAACATTTCCCCTCACCGGTTGTGAAATTAAAAGTTGCTAAGTTTATGATGGAAGACAAATATTTGAGTTTTGCAATGTTTACATAGGCATTGGCAAATATAACAACATTAAAATAATTGCGTAGATCGCATCGGTAAAACATCCAAATCAATATAAAATTATGTGGTGAAAACGGCGTAAAAATTGCGGATATTTCAATCCGCGAAATGTTGTTCCACGCTTTGTTTGACACGATAAAGTTCGCATCGATGTACAAGATGATTTACATAGCAGAAGCCGAGCTGGAGTCATAAATAATGCAAGGCGTTACATCAGCGCTAATTCGAGCAGAAGCAGTAAATAATATCGCAGGCTTTGCGAATAAACTGGCAGAGCGCTTTCAATATTTAACCAGCGATTTCCCTTCAGGAGTTTAATCTCCATTTTATGCAAAGCTACTGTTGATGAAGCTTTAGTAAAAAGTTTACATTGAGTGCTCTTGTCTATTCGCTTCACTCCCACAATTCAAATGGTCAACAGCACGAACTGCAGCGAAAAATATTTCAAGCGATTTGACAGCCAGAAGTGTTCGTAAACTGCGGCTCGTGGAAACTTTGCGGCGCGAATCAGCGCTCAGGTATTCCGCCGGCGAGCATCGGAAAAAGTTCGTCGGATCGCCCGCAGCGTTCGATTATTGATTTGTCTACGAATCAAACGCTTTAAATCTGAAAACGAAAAAATTCCCGCAGCATTCCGAAATTTAATTTAAAACGTTTCATCGTCTTTTTGCTCGCTGCTCTCCTCGCAGCCATCGATGAGAGTCCACAGATCGAGCATGTGGGGCTCCGACCATCTCGTTCCGTGTAATTTAAGCAAATTGAATTATTCCTAGACGTTCGCCTCCATCGCTGTAGACGGTTCGTGTAATCGCAGCGAAAATAATTCGCGGTGAGTTATGAGAGATCGGCAGTCATTATTGAATCAAAGTCGAAGACTCTCCGGCCGACTTGGTGCACGATAATCCCATCGATAACCTCAGATTCCCCAGTGCCTCATGCATTTTCATATTTATTGGATTTTCTCGTGCTGTTGAAAGCGAGCAGCAAAAACTCGTTGAAGCAACCCATCATCAGCAGCTTGCAGTCGAGTTGATAAATAAAGATTATCAAGAATCTCACTATGAATCCTCCCAAGCTAATACGATTTCAGCTATCGACAAGTTTTTGAATGCGTTAGTGTTTGCAGATTGGAAGCTCTCGAAGTTCTCGACAACAAACTTCGAAGTGAATGCAAACAGGCAGATGGAAACTTAAAGAAAATTATATTTTGAAAGCTTTTACAAAGAAGCGAGTTACTTTAAAGCTTTAATTAAAGCTTTGGCAGGAATAGTTGGACACAAAGTTTCTCAGAATACCTTTCGTGTGTTGAGGAAAATCTTTCGAGACCGAAAAGTTATCGAACGTGAAATGAGACCCGAAGAGATATGACGTTCCATTATTCTGAAGAGCTTGCGGCTTTGGAACCTTCGAAGATTCAAAGTCTAGCAATGCTCCAACCACACAGCAATTTAAGACTGAAGAATGTTACGGATCGTTGTTTCTCAGCTTTAAATCGATTTCGTGGCGTGTTAGCTCACATAACCGTCATAGAGAGACTTTTCTATTAAAAACTGTTTTAGAAATTATAAATCTCTCCTAATTGCAAGCCATTACACTCCTTAAGCGTTCTGTGCAAATTGAAAGGTGTAGCGACATGCTTTGATGATTGATCGCGTTTTAGCGAATAAATGAATTTCATGACCACTCAGAAAGTTATTTACGGTCGTCATAAATGAATTTCCGTAGCTCGTGCAGACTCGTCGTCGTCATCTTTATTGAAATTATCCACGGCATGTGTTTATTCACCGTTAAGAGCCGCTCTCTCTCTCTCGAGTTTCGGTCTCGGTCTTCTTTCGCTTCCATCGATGGTAATTGGAAATTGCGTGTAAACACTTTAGGCCCACGCCAATCGCGTCGGATCTCGTGTTGCTTCTCACTAATGCTTTTATTTAAATATTTTTAAAGTCTCGACAAGAAGAATTTTCTCATAAATCCAGCTCAACACAAAAAGCGCATCGGGAAGGAAGAAAGAAGTTTCATTTTAAGCTTTTGTCTTCCATATTTCAAGCGACGCAAACCCGATAAAGCGAAGCGATATAAAAACTATCTGCAATTTTTTGCTCCCACTTATTGTTCACAGATGCATTACGTTATCTCCTCAAGGTTTTTGTTATACCAAATGCAGCGCTTTCGTAAAAACAAAACATTGTGATGAGACTTCAACAAAAGACTTCAGAATTAATTAGACGGAAGAATTCCCGACGTTCTTCTAGTCTTGTAGACTCTCGCTGGCTCGTTTCCTTCCTTGTTTGCAACCATGCCAAGCTTCGACTTTCTGTGACAAAAATAAGAGAAGAAAACAGATCGAGACTGCACGTTGCATAACAAACTCCCAACGGACAAGATCCGAAGTTTCTCTCGAGATTATCCTGCGGCGGAAGAACTGCCACAAAGCTGCTGCAGCACAAATGGAAAGCAAATCTAATTTTGCAAAGACAAAAACGAAAATAAATAACAATTCGCTTTTTAGAAGACAAACGAATCGTAAATATACGATTTTATCAGATTCCGCTTTAAGCCGGCGAATGAATGCTCGAATCATAAAAATATGGATGAGAGGGGGAAAGTTCTTGACGAGTCTTTCTCGAAATCGAATTGTTTCATTATACGTCAAGTCCTCTTCTACGTGACAACTCTTGAAAGTCAAGGATTTGCGGACACAAACATCAAATCATCGATGACAATGGGATTAAAAGCTTTGTAAGCTCTTCTCGAAGGTTGGAATCATTTTGGATCCTTGAAACTTTTTCTCTCTCTCAAATCTCTAAAAAGTTTTTCTTCTTTTCGGTTAAAAGGTTCGGCGGAAACTCGAGCTGAATGAGAAATGAGAAAGGCTCGAATCGAAGTGTTAACAAAGTACTTCCACTTCGGCGGACATCAAAGGGAGAGCGACAAGTTTTCTTCTTTGAACTTCTCCTCTATTGAAAATGGAAAGTCACGATTACAGGAAAGAACAATTCAAGGATTTTTTCACGAGATTCAAGTTGAATCGTAATGTCGCGGATATTTCATTTCGTTATATATTTTCCTCCTCTCCTTTCATGTTCCCCGCTGCTTTCTTGTAGTTTATTCGCCATTTGAAGTTCTATGATGAACGACAAATTCAATTTGTTCTTTCATGTTTCGCGACACTTAGGGTTAAAGCGGAGATTGCCGTTCAACAGAAGTTTCTCGAGTCGTAAACATGTTGCAGATTCTTTATTGCCATCAACTCGACTTTGATCATTCAGCGTCCATTATTGTTCAAGCTCGTTACGGGGAGAACTTCCATTAGCAATCTCGACTTCATTCTACTGTTGCTGAATGCAATAAAAGTCAGACCAGTTGCATGAAAGAAGCACTTGACCCTAAGCATTCATTTGCCAAGACAGTCGTTTGCTCGAGACAACTCGGGATTTAAGAAGCAACGACGAGAATAAAACAATATAAAATTTTAATGAAATTTTCAAGAGACGAAATTAAATTTCATATCGAATGCTCAACTTTTCCGTTTCGCTTTGCCAGGCAGCGACAAGCTCCGCGATTCGTGCAGTCGAGAGTTGGAAATGTGATTTCATCTTTTTGTTGTATCGTAAAACTCTGATGAAAAATGTGATCACATAAAAAATCAACTTAAACAAACAATCAGCGGCAACAGCAGCAGCGGATTACGATCTGGAATCAGAGAAAAGAATCGTCGATACGACAGTAAACAAAGTAAGACGATTGGAATGGGAATCCAAACAGTTTCGAAAGTCAATCCAGCTCCGCCGTTTGCTGGATCGTTTACAATTAATTTCCAGCTCGCTTTCTTGTTAATTGCTTTTTTTTTTGTCGTTGCAAAATGAATTTTCAGAGAGGCGGTTGCGAGTTTTTTGAGCCGAAAATCAATTGAATTTGTTCCAAATCGCCGAAATTTAAGGACCTTCGGTTACACTGGTGAAATATTTGCTGAGCGTTTTTGTCGCAGACTTTTTTTTGGTGATGGTATCTCGCTAATGCTTCAGATTGAGATTAAAGTGAACTCATGCCGGATAGACAGTCGAAAAGCCGCAAACAAGAGAACGACGGGAGAAGAGGAGACGATGAACGACACAAAAACCTCTGACGGTCCAGTGAATCAGAATTCATAAAAAAACTACGGAAGATTCGTTAACACTTTAACAGTAAAAACACACAACATGGAACCGTAGGGAAAAAATTGTGTTGCGCGATAGGAAACTTTTTGTTCAATTTTTAATTTCAATTCTGATTCTTCTCGCGTCAAGCCGCTGTGAAAGAATTTCTCTGCGATTTCCAGTAAAACTCCAACGCCGAGATTGAGAATTTAATAAAGATGAGGAAGCAAGAGAAATCTTTTATCAATGCTCGCCGCTGCCACGGCACATTTCGTTATTCACCTCGCCTCAGAATCAATCAAAGCAGGAACGAACAAAAAACGAATGAAGGGCAACATTGAAGTTCTTTGAGTGTTTGGTGAACAAATTGCTTTCTCTCCGGCTATCGCAGCGGCAGAAAGTGGTTCTGCTGAGATTTGACTTTGATTCTCGTTCGCCTCACGACGACTCCTCGTCTCCGGTCTCTGCTGGATTTACATTTTAATGGAATATTAATCAAACTGCAATAAAAGAGACGAGGAATGTTTCTCAAATAGTTTACAGCGTGCAATCGATTTGAATTATCATCTCATTAATCACAGCATTTGCTGGAGTTTCCGCTGTCATGAAATATTTATCGACCAAATAAAAGATGTTTTCATAAGGCTCGCAAGCCTACGATGCCAATAATGAAGCCAATAAAATGACAATATTTCAAAAATCAATGGCCTGCTTGGCTTAGCACGATTTGCTATGTTTCCGATCGACACTCAAACCCGAGTAAGCTGAGCTCTTGCATTTCGCTGCTACGCAGGTTGAAGTTATCGATTTTGGATAAAAAATACTTTTGCTTTAAATGCAAAACATTTCGATTACGGTAGCGAGAAAAAAGTTAATTATTAATTATCTAAATTGCGTTTTATGACACATTAATTAATAATCGCAGATTTAATTACAAATATTTAACCGGATTGTGAAAATTTATGATGATCATTTGGGTAATCCGAGATTATTCGCTGCATTTTGTTGGAATCTTTTATACCACAAAATGTTGAAAAAGAGCGCGAGAAGTTTTGTTTCTTCGTGTGACGCTGGAAACGGTTTGTTTGACTCCGATTCCATTTGCCTTAATGCGATAAAGATCCTCGAATTTATGAATTTTAATTCAATTTAATTTCATCTTCGCCATGTACGAGGCAGAGAAATGAGAGGAAATTGTTTCGAATGGAAAATTGAAGATGATAAAAGGCGAAAAATTTATTGCTCGCTGCTTATCACGAGCTCGATGCATCAATTTCATCGCTCGCTTGTTATTTGAAGGCGCTAAACCCATTACGCGATCTAGGACGCGATTATCACTTTCCACTAACACAAACAATATCGGCTTGTTTAAATTATTAGTTCTTAATTAAGAAACGCACATCGACGCGAGTCAGGGAGTCTCGGGTCTATTTTTAACATTTTACAACTCGTGTCAGATCGTTTCAAATCACGCGTTGCAGAGTTCTTTCCTTGTATCACATTGAAGCAAATGTGTTTGTTTTTTGTTTGCCGGCGTTTTTCTTCAATGATGAGTCAAAAAAATATTCAGGTTTACTCACTTTTGCGGGCGACGACTGGAAAGAATAATCCACAAAATTACTATGCTCCATTAATCCCTTGAAAATTGTCGATTCTCGTTCGCACAAGTCGGCACATTTGCTTCACAAATTTTCATCAAATATTTTTCAAAATGAATTTTCAGTTTTCCGAAATTTTCTAGACACAAAATTTTCAATTCTTTGATTTTCTTGAATCACTTTAACATTTTCATTCTGGTTCTGTCACTTTTCCAAAGTATTTTCATAAATCTTCTCCGCGGGCAAACCGATATGCGACCGTTCCTTCCAACGCTCTTTACACAACTAACCGAAGCACCAAACGTTCGAGTAGCAGTAGCGACCGAAAACGGCCGAAATTGAAACAAAACTGGAAACGAAGTGAAAATGTTTGACAACAAAATCATATGTTCGTTTGGCTCTTCTCTTCGTCTGCTTCTCTCCAGAGCGTCAGTGCAAGCAATAAAATCCCTTCCTGTATGAGGTTTGAGGCTTTGCTTTGTATCGCAATATTTATATCTTCACTTTATTCCATTTGTATCGTCGAAATTATTTCACAAAGTTACAATTTTTCATTTAAAATGCCAATAGGAATTAGAAAATATAAAATGTTTAGCTTGTGAACATTTTACTTTTCCGTCAGCTACTCATCATATTTTCACAAAATGTTTCAAATAGTAAATTGATTTGTGCTATCTGTATTGTTTTCTTATTCAGGAAATGCCAGTTTTTCTCCCTCTATTGTTGTTATGCATATCGAAGGAACAAGATAACAACCAAAATCTCGTTCTAAACAAAAACAATTTACTGTTGGCGCCAACCACGTTTTGCTATTTATTTCAGTAAAGTTCATCGACTTTGCCACTGTCGTTCATCTAACGTGACTGGCAGGAAAATGAAAATGAATTTTGAAGATTACAAAAAACCAAATGAAGCATCGATTTTCCATCTGAATAGTATGCAAGTTTTAAAACAAAATAATTCAGCTGTCTTGTGGCTCGCTACTCAAGTTTTGAAGGTTCCCGTAGTTCTTTGAAAAGAATTGCCGGGTTTCTTCGCGCACGGCGAGCATTAAGAACAACAAGATGTTACTGATCCAGACAATTACTACAAGGACGATTTCGGAGTTAAAACCACCATGACGATCTACCGACAGAACATTCAGAAAAACAAGCGTTAGGAAAATTAGGAAAACTCGAGTGTTTGTCCAAAACCTGAAAAATCAAAAGGTAAAATCAACTTGGACACATGTGAAATGATACTCAACCTGTCTTTTTGAAACTTAAACCATCCATGATCGCCGATGTTCGATGATTTCGCTCGTCGAATCAAGCTGACTGCTGTCCACACTGTGAAAACGATCTCAAAAAACACGTTCAAGGTCAGAATACCACAAATAACTAAATGTGCGGAAGTGGGCAGGTCATAACGAACTAAATAGGTCTCAGCAAGCCCCCACAATATTATGATGCCTAGAATCCCACAAACGTAATAGCAATAGAATTTGAAACGATCGGCGCCATCCGATGTCTCTTTCTCCTTTCTGAAAAATTGAAAAATTTAGATAGAAACTTCTAATCATTTTACATTTACCTCGTTGTCCACCAAAGATCAAAAGTCAGAACAGACATCCACGAAAGCGCGAAAACGAAGCCACATCCAAAGGACACCGCAGCAATATAGTGACTAATGTAGAAGTGTTCTTTTATCTTAAGTATCGACAGGCTTGCGCATGTACAGAGTGAACTTAGGAGAAAACAGATTTCACTTTTCCTGTTAACTGTGACCATTAATTCTTTGATGCAGATCGTAGCTATTGTCGTTGTTGCCATCAAAACCACAGATGTAATCAGAACTAAAACAAATTAACTTTTTGAGCAAATATCCTATATAGCTTGAAGTAACAACTTACCGATAATATTTGCGATATCAACAAGGTATTCTCTGGATTTACAAATAAACAAATCAAAAGCAATCGAGTCGTCTTTAGTTGAATCTTGGAAACAATATTCTTCGTGATAATGCCACCGGCCTTCAAAACGAACATCTCCATCCTATAGAAAAAATAAAAAATTAAGTAAAATTTTCTGATTCACAAATAGAACGAACTCAAAAGTTTTATCTCTCAATACCGTATAAAAATTCCAATCTTCTTGGCCTCCGACGAGCCTTGTCGAACACTTCGGCTCTCCATACATGATTTTGTACTCAAATTCTCCATCATCAGTGCTTGCATTGAAGTTCTTTTTGATAAACTTGTCGTTACATGTGGTTGAATTGCGACAACAAAACCTTATGCAACCACTTTCATATACACAGTGAGAGTTGTTTTCTCTTGCCGACCAATGTTTCTCTCGTAATGCAAAAAATAACATTATCAGCATCAAATAGCCGATAACAACGTACGGTACAAAATATTTTTTTCGAAACATTTTCGTTTTAACTCGGACCACCGAACGGACGAAGTGATTAAAGTGGACTGAGCTGAGACACTTATGTTCTCTCTATATAATTCGCTTCAAGCTAAATGCGCTTTGACTGAGAGAGGTTACGACTATGTCTCTGAAACCATTCGATCGTACTCCGCATCTCACTCGAAGTCATCGAGTCGAAGAACAGATTTTTTAATGTTTTGTTTCATTTTTGTTTACACTTAACATAAATTCAACCGAGAGGTTTATCTAACAGCAACGAGCCTAACATCAGATACTCAACATTATGTCATTCATTTAAACCTAAAAATATTTACAAAATTATAACGCTTCGAGCAAAAAATTTCGTCATAAGTGAAATAAGATTGTAAGATTTATTCGTACAAATTTTTTGTACCTTAGTTTTGAATATTTTGAAGCTTTCCATATTTTGTAAAGAAGATGTTACGATTTTCCTTGTTGATCAGAAGAACCACGAAGTTCAGGACGATGCTGATCCAGATAATTATTTCAAGAATTATCAGAGACACAAAGCCATAGTCTCGAACTTGCGACAAGTAGTTCATAAACGAGGTTACCATCAAAATCAAGAAAACTTGAAAGTAAGTCAAAAATCTGAAACGCCAAAAGATGATTACGAAACTTAATAAATTTTTTGAGCTTTTCTAACCTCTTTTGTTGGCCTTTGAACCATTTGCTATCGCTTGAGTTTAATGATTTCGCCCGTGCAATCAAGCTGATTGCAGTCATGACATTGAAAATGATTACGAACAGCACATTCAAGAACAAAACGCTTTTCGTGATGAACTCTGACGTAATTGGATTTCGATAACGAAGAATTAGGGTTTCGGTAATTATCCACCCTAACACGAAAGCTACAAGCCCACAAATGGCGAAGCAAAAAATTTTAAAACGACCAGCTCCATCCCTTCATGTCCCTTCAGTTTTCCTGGAAGATTGAAAAGTTGCGACAGCAAAATCTTATGCACGCACTATCATATGAATAGTGACTTTTGTGAATGTCATTTGCGCGAAATAAAAAGAAAAGCATTATCAGCATCAAATAGCCGGAGAGAACAAAAACAAAATTCTTTGACATTTTTGAAAATATGACCGACTGGACGAAGTGAATAAAACAGACTGAGACACTCAAGTTCTCTCTTTATAAATAAAAAAGATGAGGCAGCCATCAACACTTTAATCTTTTTTTCCTCGTCACATACTCGCTGCTGTTTAAAGTTGTGGATGATTAGATGATCAAGCTGGAGAGTACATAAAGTTAAGAATTGCTTTATTTATTTCAATGTCATCAATATTTTGTCTGAATTTAATTCTAAATATGTTGAAGCTTTCGATGAAAATTTTACGGGTTTCCTTGTTCAATAAAAGAATTGAGATGATTACTGTGTTCTGATTTTATATGAATCGGGAAGACACAGTGACGAGTTTAATATTACGAATTCAACACTACTAAAAAAAGATTGTGGGATCATTCGCGTATTTTATTTGCCGCTTAGTTTCAAACATTATTTTTCTTTAAACAACCACGAAGACTGAAACCCTCTCAAGGACGCTTTGCTTTTAAAGTTAAACACATTTCAGCGATTCTGCAACTTATAAATCGAGTGGCTAGGAATGCTGAAGACACAAATTAAGGTTCAAAAATTTCACCGTTCTTTGAGATCTGCGCGTTTTACATATACTAGTTTAATTATCTTGTCGCAGGCCACTCGAGTTTTGAAGCTTTCAAGAGCTCTCGAAGAACTTTCGGGTTTCCTTGTTCAATAACAGAACCGTGAAAACCAGGATGATACTAATCAAGTTTATCCCTTCAAGGATTATCATAGCCTCATATTCATTGTCACGGAATTGCAGCAAGGAGTTTATGTATGAAGTTACTATGAAAATCAAGAACACTTTGATGTGAGTCCGAAACCTGTCAATTCAAATGTTGACATTATTTACGTAATTACCGAGTTTCTCGTTCCTCTCACCTGTTCTGCTGCACTTTGAACCATTTTTGATAAATTAAATTTACTGATTTTGCTCGTCGAATCAAGCTGACAGCAGTCATGACAGTGAAAATGATTGAGATGACTATATTGAAGATGGCAATGCTACCAATAATGAACAATGCCATTCCTGAGATCCCGCCAACAGACAGCAAACACAAAATTGTTATCCCCACAAGTCCGCACACGTAGTAGCAGTAGAATTTGAAACGATTTGTGTCATCCGAGGTCTCTTCTTCTTTCCTTTATGATTGAAAGATTAGTAAGAATATTTTAATCATTCTGTGCTTACCTCGTTGTCCACCAAGCATCGAAAATCAGAACAGAAATCCATGAAAAGGAAGCAACGAAGACGCTTTCAAATAATAATCCAACGATGAAGCGAAAAATATGAAAATGCTTTTCAATCTGAAGCGCTGACAGGCTGGCGCACGTACAGAGTAAAGTTAAGAGAAGCCAAATTTCGCATTTGCCGCTTGCTGTGGCTCTTAATTCTTTGATGACAACAAAAGCTGTTATCGTTGTTGCCATTAGAACCACAGATGTAATTAGAACTGAAAAAAACGAACTGATTGGTCTATTGTCCTATTTAGTTGAGACTGACGATTTACCGACAATGGTAGCAACATCAGCGAGGTACTCTTTAGACTCGCAAATGAACAAATCGAAGACGATTGAGTCGCCCTTTGCTGAATCTTGAAAACAATATTTTTCGTAGCTGTACCACTGGTCCATGAGAATATCACCGTTCTATTAAAAGAAATTTTATTTCAAATGAGATTAACAAAATGTTGAGTCTTTTTACTCCATAGAACCGCCAACTGTCACGATCTTCGACAAGCGATCTCGAACACTTCGGCTCTCCGTATATGATTCTATATTGAATTTCTCCATCATCGTTGCTTGCATTAAAATTGTTTCTGATAAATTCGTCACTGCAAGTTGTCGAGTTGCGACAGCAAAATCTTATGCAACCCTTGTGGAAGGTACAGTGCGCGGTGCTTGCTCTGTTCTCTCGATGTAGGAAGAAAAGCAATATCAGCATTAAGTAGCCGACAACTGCAAAGATCACAAAACAATTTTTTTTGAACATTTCACTTGAATGTCGACCGAAACGGCGAAGATGCTGACTCTTACTGAACGCAAACATTCTATTTATAAAAATCGCGGCATAATGATTACAAGTTTACGCAAACACGCACACCAACGATTGAAAAATTTAATTTTTGTTTGGAAAGCTTAAAAATCTGTCAAAAGAAAGAAACGGCTTAAACCAGAATACAGATCAGTTGTGATGTGCGTTGTTCAGCAAACACATGCAGTCGATGGAATTGTTAGTGATTTCGCACTCCCATATCTTGATGCCCATGAACTCTAAACTGATTTGAACCTTTAAAATTCGACACGAGCAAATTTATTCGACGATCCGTTGTCGCTCCAACATTAAAGCAAAATGATTTTCCATCTGGAGTGCTTTCCATTGATTCGTTTATGGTCTAAGCATTTTGCTGACAGTCGATATTGACGATAAACTCATAAAGTTATTCGATTGTGAGCTCTAGTTTTATCGTCGCACTCATGTGAACAGCTGAAACGCCATTAATTTGGAATCCTAGACAAATAATGGGGACGGCAACACTTGTAGGTGCGAGACATTTATTTGTCCGCTGCTCCCGACAGCTTGCGCGCCTACAATTATTTATGCGTCAATCAATCTCCTTCGGCGAGAGTCAATAAACTTTTTCTGTCCGTTGAGCTTTTTATTTTCGGCGTCGTCTGTTTTCACTCTTAATTTAACGCTGTTTTGTTTTGTACGAGCCTGAATTGATGACTGTTTACAGACGATCCAGTTCGCGGACCTTGAATAATTAAGTGATCCGTTGCTGAGGCCATTCGTTCAAGCTTCGCAGCTGTTGTATTCAAAAGTTCCCGTTGCTATCCCGTCTAAGGTTTTGCTGAGAGGTGAAAGTAGTTCAAAGCTTCTACTGGAAATGTTTTACAGCCGAATTACAAGACTCGCGTAAAACGACGGGCGGCGACGCAATTAACTTACGGAAGAGTGTGTAGATCGAGCGAAAGGGACAATTGGCTTCCCCCGTCGGCGCTTATCTTTTACTCTATCAAGAAAGCCATTTCCGTCGACCATAAAATACGCACATAAAGCTTCGTATTAAAACAATTTTACGAGTGGCGGTGTAAATAAGCGGAACAAAGCAAATTCGAAGCGGGAGAGCGAGAAGAAGGAATATTATTTAAACTTATCAGGACGAAAAGTTTTTCTTCTCTTCCCTTTTGTTCCAGTGTAAGCGCATTTTATTGATCCCCAAAGGGAAACGCTTGACTAGTTTTATTTTCTCCTCGCCCGAGAAATGGGTCAAACGGTTGTTGTAACTGCATTGCCTGAAGCTTCTGGCCAGACTTCGGTAGCCAGTCGATGAACAAATTCAACTCTGAGCAAATGTTTGCTTGCAATTTCTTATGCAGTTCGTCTTCACTTGAAAGTTATTTGATATTATGTTGCTTTAATTGCTTGAACGATTTGTTTGTGTTTACTCGCTTTAATGTGTTTCTCGAGTGTGCTAAGACTGTCGGAAGCAGATGCGACTTCCCACAAACAGTCGTCCATTAGGTTTACATCATTAACAAAGCTCGACACGATGACATTTCCATGTTCTTGCACAGATGATTAGATCCATCGACAGTTAAACTTTGAATGAATATTTTATGTTCTCATTTCGACGGAGCTTTCAGGATTTCTCGAAGACGAAGGAGAGAGAATGTTTCAGCTTATGACATAACTAAGCTGTTATCAACATGAGTTTAATTTCCAGCTTTCCCTGGAATGTTCGAAAAGCTGTTTCGAAGCTCATTCTCACTGTCGGCGGCTAGCGAGTGCTTCAGTCTTCGGAAAGCTCTTTCACCGTCAGCACTGAAACTCGTTGTCGTGGCCAATAAACATTTTTAACAGAAAAAGAGTGGAAAATTATAAATGATTTAATTTAATTCAACACAACAATTGCATTTAATTGAAAATAAGTGGAAAATTTAATTTTGTGCCGTTCCGTTCGATGATGACATTCTCAAACTGTTAATCAAATTTATGTGACATAACAAATAATTTACGAGTAGGTCGCAAACGTTAAAAATTTCCCTGGTCAATTGAACTCAGATAAATCATAGATCGAACATAACGATGTGGTTTCTGCTTCATTAGAGAAATTCGCGAAAATTTGATCGAGTAAAGTTTTGCATATAAAATATTTTTGAACTTGTGGCATCAAGCCGCTTGATTCCAGCGGACAATTTGTGTTTAACTAACGGGATGAAGTCAGTTGGAAGCACCTTTCATGTTGCCAGTTCGTAGCGCATTAGACATCAAACGTTCCTTCCAATTAAACTTTTTCGGGTTCGCTTTGTGGTTTCGATGTTTCTCATCGCAGCCGAAACTTCCCCTCAATGGCAATCTCGACTTAAAGACAAAGAAAAAGTTTTTTCATTACTTTTTTTGCTGCTGTAGAGTTCAGGGTTCACTTTTCGGTGAATAGATGGAAAAGTTGGCAGTCTGAGATGCTCTGCAACTTTTTCTATCGTGCGCTACCTCCTTTGCCGGTTGGCCTTCATGCGATTAACAAAAACTGGCAGATGTTTGGGGGAAGATAATTTGCTTAAGCATTGTTATCACTGCTTTTCAATTGAAGCCATTCCGACATCTGCCTAACGACCTTGAACAGAGCTATTCATGTAGGAGAAGTGATTTAATTAGCTGCTTCTACTTTGACGGCAACTTTCTTTGGCAGTTTAATGAGAAGAGAAATGTTGCCAGTGGAAATTCTTTCCTACACGGATCAGGCGATGTTCATCCTAATTAAACAAGGCAATCTTTTTCAACGGAGCCTTTTTATTTGCGCAACTGCTTACTGACAGAAACAGCGACCCTTGAGCTACATAAATCAGTCACAGCGTGTGCGGCTTCATTGAGAGTTGTCATCCCTGTGTCATCAAAGCAGGGTAGAAAAATCCCCAAAGGCAAAAATTGTTACATTTTTCAACGGAATGAAAGCGTCGCTTACATCGGAAATAAAACTCCGCGATGATTAAATTCGCCTAACCTACGCAAGATCTGATTATTTTTCTACGTGAATCAATCAGTTTCAGCTCCAATTAAATTTATCTTTAACCCATTTCTCTTGGTTTATGAAGGATTGTCGACGATTTATCATGTAAGCGAAATTCTTCTCGGCTTCGTGAAAACGAGATCATTATAGAAATTGGAGCGTTAAGAGAATATCAACGTTACCAACAATGGATAAGAGCTTTTTCATCAATCATGCGATGCTCTCGTTTTGAGTTTATTCAAAGACAGACGAAAATTCATTTTGATTGTTCGCTGAGATTTGCTTCGTTCATTGAAATTCCCAGAAAAAAATCAATGAAAAGCTTTGTTAAGCTGTCGGCATGATAAAGAGCTTCAGCTCTCTCATGATTGCAATCTAAAGTCCTGAAGTGTTTCAATAAAATTTCGATTCAAATTGTCAACATAAAACTGAAATTTGATTCTTTGCTCCCAATTGATAGTCGAGTCTTTCTCTTTGATTCCTCATAAATGCTTTCGGATGGGAAAAAGATTTTTCTCGCTCGAGAAGATATTAATTCGGAGACATGAAATATATTTCCGGAAATGATAGAAAAATCGAAAAGCTGAAGATAAATGAGTGAATGCTACAACAACTAATTACGAAAATATCATTTATGATAAAACGCCAACGTGACTAGGCTTCGTAATTGCGCTGGTTGAAGCTTTTTCTTGGCTCCCTTGCCGGCTGCTTGGCACATACAAAGCTCGATCAATCACACTGAAATAATTAAAGCCAACTTTCGCCGTAATGAAAACGTGAGATTGACTGTTGTCAACATTATGAAAGAACAAATAAATAAATTATGCAATATTTCCGGCAGACTTTACAACCGTCAGAGCTGGAGTTTTACACCGAAAGCAGACGTTTTCTGTTCAGGGCGAAAGCCTTAAAATAAAAAGCTGTAAATCCCATGTATTCGAAGCTTGTTTCACTGCCATGTTACAGCAGAAAGTTATATCGTAAGCCTAGCGACAGCAACGGATGCTGTTTGAAATTCGTTCAGCATTAAATGAAACTTCTCATGTCACGTATGCCGACATGAAATTCATTTTTCATCTAAAACTTCGAAGATATAATTGGAAATTTTCTGAATAAAAGTTTCTCATTGAAATGTGTCTCGTTGTTGATATTGAGCTTCGGAAGGAGCGGCTGCTCGTCTACATTGACGCTCTTTACGTAGCCGAGAAAATGCACAAGATTGCCACTCGACAAATCGATTTTCCGCTGAACTCCATCATTGCAAATGTAATTACAGTGCCAGAGCCACTCGACAATGGAGCAAGAGAAAGCGAGCGGAAAGATTTGCTCACAAATTGTCGTGAAATTACAATTAAGCTCATTTTGTCAAGCTCAGATAGAACCAGTTTTCATATTCGATCCTGTCTTCTCGTCGTCGTCTTCAATGTCAGCGCAAAATTGAGTCGGGAGGAAAGTTTTGTGTGTGCGAGGGAAAGAAAAACGCTTCACTGGAGTTTTATGTGTTTATTTACCCTCAATGATGTTGTACTTGTGGCGCCAGTACGCGCTCCATCCATGAAAGCGTCGAGAGTTATTATTCTGAATGTTACAACAGGTCTTCCCGCATCCGACGCAAAATGGTCTCATATGTCGGCAAATATGTTCGTCATAAAACTTTCTCGAATGTCCCAGCCGAGTATTTTCGCTTCAGTCAGCTCCAGTGCGGAGCAATAACATTTAATCAGCAGAAAGAGGCCGATAACGTTAATTGAATTAATGGCATGGATAGATTAACACTGTTGTGCCGCGATAACGAAATCTTCGCGTCGAAAATCAATGCAAACGCCCCAATTTAATAATTGAATTTACCGCAATATTGCGCCTCGAGAGCTTTTGCCTAAGATCCTTGAGAAACGAGCGCAATGCAATTTTCATTCATCGAGGAAACCTTAATTAGCAATTAACTCGGACCGAGAGAAGGTTCTTTGAGATACTAGAAAGACATAAATTAATTTCTTCTCGATTTAACTTTCGCTTTAAAAAGGATCAACTAAATGTTTCCAACAGACGCAATAATTTCCGCATCACTTCTAATCACGTGGTGAGATCTCTGCGGGCTGCTCAATTAGAAGCGAACATCGCAATTCAGCAAATTAATTCCAGTCATCGAGCCAACTGTGTCTCAGGGCGAAGTAAAAAGTTCTAGTCAAAGTTATCGCTCGATGCGACGGGTGTTTTTCCAATTAATGGCGTAGGAAGCTGCTGGGAAGAAGCCACAGCAGTAAACAATGCCACGCGTGGACGATTTTTAAATTGACATTGACTTGAACTTTAATCGCAAGCGATCTGACAAAAGTTGGCGTCGAGGAGTTGACAAACTTTGTTGCGATAGCAAAAACTAACGAAACGCCGACACCAAGACTTTTTCAAGCCAACAAAGTAATTGGCTGTTTATCTCGGCAGCAACTTTTGAACAAGCTCCGATAAACAAAGAAAAACAAGTTTCTTCTTGTTTGTATAAAAACTTTCACCTTATCCGCAAACGCTCGGAGGACGGTCGAGAGTCTCGCATGAATTCTTCGGCAGGAATTCGCTTTTCAAGTTTCCCTAAGCAGCTGAGCAAACTTTCGCCGCACATTAAATTAAGATTCCTATCATTGTGCGGTGAGATTTGGTTGCATGTTCGTCTCGGTGGAGTTTTCGAAAACCATCTCAAAGGCTTTACATGCTTACATTCCATTGCATAAATCTTCGAGAGGCAAAGCCATGCGTTCGGCTTTCCAAGATCTGAAGAAAATGCGCTTGACACTCATACAGCTTTGATGTTGCGAGAGACTTTTCCGCTTTTCTCTCTCGTCGCTTCCAGCGAGGAAAATTCACTTCGAAAATACATTTTCCTCCGATGCTGCTCAGTCTCCGGCTAAGCATTGAACGTTCAACACGCGAAATCACGTCTGTCGAGTGAAGTTGTCTGTTGTGAATTTAAGAAGGTAATAAAGAAGTCAAAGCACTTCTGAGTGTGCAATAAACGAGTGAACACTCAGTGCATCAATGTGATTAGGTCAAGAGAGAAAATTCCCTCAAGTGAATAGTCTTGGGATGTTTGTTTGTACAATGTTGAGTGAGCCAAGCAAGAGTCAAAGAGCCAAAACGGATTAAATGTCAAAATGGAAAAGTTTTAACGAGTTAGACAAATAGAATTTTCCCATTGAAGCGAAAGCTCGGCATCGGGCTAAAAGTTAAAACGAGCGGATAGAAATCAAATTTTATTTGCCCTAATTAATGATCCAGAGAGAGTTCCGCTGCTAAAGTTTTCGATAAAAGCTTTAAAGCTTCCAGTTCATGTTCACGATTATGTAACTTTCTTCCCCCCGAAAAGAAGAAACTATCTGCACGAGCTGAAATTGGATTATCTCGTCATTCCATTCCCGTAAACAGCGAATGTCTTTCGGCTTCAAAAGCGTCCCGAGATTTGCTGATTTCAACATGCCATTACTGTTATGTTTGTTTAAACATTTGACTGGGAAATCAGATCCATCAAGTGCTCCAAATAAATCGATGGCGAGGAGAAAACTTGAATTTTGTAAACAGAAACTTTGTTTGCACACCGTGACTGAGAATTCCTCAGCTTGTGTTTATTTGTCTTCTAACTTTAATCATTTTCCTCGTGTCTATATCGCGAGAGTCAAGGGCGGACGGAGGATGTTTTTATCGCTCAAGCATGATCCGGAACGGACATTGAAACTCGTTGTTTAAAAAGGCGAATTATTCAAACGCAATTATTTTAATTCTCGCTGAGCTCCTCCAACTTTCTCCATCAAAATTGCCCGCAAAATAAAAATTAAAACGACAAATGCAAATTTTTTCGCGCGACAGAGAATCCAATTTGAGTGTTTTGCTTTTCAATTTGACACTACATGAATAAAACAATTAATTAGTTAAGGGAGGAGCGCCCAAAAAAGCTTCTGGGCTTTGTGTTTGCTTTTTACGAGACGATGAAGCGTCGACTAAGTTAATTGTCTCTAGTGCGACGAAACTCATTTTCTGCCCAAATTGAACGAAAACAAAAACCATCGTCTAACGCAACGATTTTTTCTTCCCTTCCGAACCGCCGACGTCTTCGTTACCTCTCGACAACAGCCACTGCAAACTAATCAATTGGATTACCAAATAAAATTTGATTAATTCGATCAAGCTTCGTCAACTGGATCCTTCACGACGAAATTCAAAGTCCATAGCGGTGCGCCGCGGACGAAAAGTTCAGGTGAGTTGATTGAATTTGTCATGAGGCGGATAACGTAAAAGCCGAGCAAATATTTAATCAGTCATCGGTGGATTGCATAACATTTAATTCCACAAATTGGGAACACACAGCGGCCCAGAGCAAATAAGCGACCATTTATAATGATTGCCGAAAAGTTTATCGTGTCCAAGTTAGCTTCTTGCGTTCCATGATCGCCGCCGGTGGCCAATTGCCCTCAAAGAATTACGAAATTTACGAGAGAAAAACTATCAGCGGAATAATTAATTACTTTGCATATGCTAATTAAAAGGCTCGCCTATAAATTAAGACTTCGACGTTGTTTACTCGATAGTCGATTCGCGTTTACAGCCATTTCAAGTTTATCGAATGTTTTCCTTTCAAAAGCAACACTTTTGATAAACGAGCAGCTTCTAGTGCTGCAATTAACTTCCTGCATTAGTTTTATTGCCGGCGTGTGCAATTGTAGAAAATTGTTTCTGTTTCCCGCGCGCTGCCAATAAATTTCGCTCTTGTTCGGATCAAAGAAGCTTCGAAACTCATTCAGAATTAATTACAAGTTCTGTTCATGGCAGAGGCTTCTGTAATCGGAGGGAGCTGGACAGCTTAATTAGAACTCGCCATGATCGTATCAGCGGGTTCAGCCAACGAGATAAAGTGGTTTTCCGACGAAAGTTCGCCCCCACATGGCGTTGAATGAGTTTTACAGAACGCATACGAGGCGAAACTGCAACTTTGTCGACAGCCGAGGAAAAATTGAGTTTGCAGTTCTAAGTTGTAACGCCGGAAAGCTCTACGAAGGGAACTTTTTCATTGAGGGCAGCGGTTCGTTCAACTGGATTTCATGCACTTGCATGTGCTTTCGTTGTTGAGGCCGATGAAACTTCGTTCGCCGTTCAGCGGGAGGGTGAAATATTTTTCATTTTCATTTAATTATATCGGCGGAACTCTCTTCCTTATTCGGCCTAACATGCAATGACCCAATTCAAGAAACGATAGCTTTTCCCTCCTGCCTTAGTTCTCGAAGCATGTAAAAGTGAATTGCGATCGATTGTCGGCTCGGGGCTTGAACGTGCAATTTATTCGTTTGGCTTTACTTCCCTTTCTTGCCTTTCATTTGGGTCGACGAACTTTACGAAATGAGCTTTTCATTGCGGTTGTGGGAAGGTTTGTTGAGAATGGAAGTGATTTATAGTGGAAGCGATTGGAATTCTATCATAGTAAACAACTCAACTCTATGATTGTTGCGGCTATTGCACAAAAGATTCCACCTCGACTCTTCCCTCGATTGCGATTGAACTTCCGCTGAATTGATTCTCGGAATTTCTTCTGGCACCGAAACGAACTCCAAAGTTTACATTTCGTGAATTCTTTCAACAATCGAAGGAAATAGAGCAGAATGTCTATAAATTCGATCCAAATGTCTTCGCTTCACTCGTTAAATCAAACACGCAATTAAACCTGCTTTGTAGCAAGAGAGTGGAATCTCACTCGAAAACAATCCCGAAAATTCTTCTAATACGATCACATTTCAATGTTTGGTTTATGGTTTTTGCAGCTTCACTGCCGCTGATAGCTTTTTACGGCCAGATGTGCTCATCTTCACGTCAGATGTTTATCGCACCTCAGAATCAATGCTCAGTCGACTATATGAAAACTCGATCTCAAAAGCACCAAAGAAAAATGATTCGATTTAATAACAATTTGGCTTCAATCGTAACTGATGAAGTTGTTCTCTCTGCAAAAGATGCAATTTGTCGAGAACGATTACGTCGCAATTCAATCAATTATGAAAATGGTTGGAGTGAACGAGACAGACGAAATTTAAGACTCGTGAAAATCGCTGATGGTGGAATAAATTTCTCGCTCTATTGAAATATATTTTATCCCAATGACGTTCCACGATGCAAAATCATTTATGCTCGCTCTCCTTCTCGCACACGATAAGCGGGGGAGCGACGAGAGCACATCTCTTTAATTTGCTTAATGTGGGTTCGCTCTGTCGGCTTGTGTGTGTTCTCGGTCGCGCAATGTGCTGACTCAACGAATTTTTTTTTTCCTCCTTCATTTATTGTCCTTTTCTCATTGGGGCTCGATGATAGTCGAGTCCGGCCGTTCAACCAATATTGATTTGTAGCTTCGCTTATCACTAACATACTAAGTGGCATCATTAGATGTTGAAGCTTTCCTTTTCAGCCGCGTGTTTGAACAGCAAGCCTCAAACAGTTTTCCTTCTCTCGCCCTCATCTTTCTAGTTCTGTGAATGGGAAGATAATGATGTACATGATATATCCGATGTCGGTAAGTCGATTCTCGAGCGTTTGTTTTTATGTTGCTGAATATTCTAGCCGATTGTTGTTACTATTTGGCTTAACTCTCTCTATTTCTCCTTTCTAATAAAAACGTTTTCTAACAATTGGCGAAGCAAACTCCCCGAAAAAAAGCCCTAAGTGTTGTGTTTGTACCATCCGACACCATCTCTCCTCATTCATATGTCATCCATGACTCGTCTTCTTTCTTCTTCTCTCATAAGTCATCAGCAGAATACGAAAAGAAAGGAAAATCCCTTGTTAGGTTGCTTAAGAAGAAGACGAACGCTTGCTTCCTCAGAATGACAACACATTCCATCATGTAGCATCGTATTTAGTTTCATCGTCATCTCCTTCGTTAATGTTTATATCCCATTAAAATGTCATAATGTCGATATTATGTGTGACTATGTGATTGTGCTTGCAACAGCGCCGTTTAAAGCAACTATGGCTCATTAAAAACTATTAACAAACATCTCGAGCAGCTCAGAGGGTTCGTTGAACAGAGGAGAAAGCTTTCGCTGAGACAGAAAGTTCACTTGGAATATATTCAAGACCCGTCTGACCTGAAATTTATGTTTTATGTGTGTGTTGTGCACACAGCAACGCGTGGGTGGAGTGGAGCCAACACTTGTAATTCGCCTGAGAAAACACTTTGTGACAAGAAATAATTTAATCATTAGTCGCTCATGCTAGAAAGTTTACCAACTTCCATTAAAATTTTCACTTCCTTCCGCTTTGGCGGATTAGTCGAATCCAAAAATTCTCTCCGTCTGTGCATAACAATTAGGATTGTGGAGCTCATCATTAATTTACAGTTCCTCTCGACGTCTTATGGAGTTATTGTTATGCTGAAATCTCCATTTGACATATATCCTTTCACCCGACGCGCTCTTGAGCTCTCAGCCTCTTCTCCCCTCTATCATCATCACCATCGCAAGCGCCTTTCTTCTCTTTAAAAAAATAATTTCAATGTTTCATCTCAAAGCATATGTGAGCGAGACTGTGGTTGGAGCGAAGACTTTGAATTTAATTCGAACATGAGTCTGATGATTACGATGCCGTCGTCGCCTTGCGCAACCCAAAGCAATAAAACCCAAAAATTAAAGAAAGATCGTAGAGCCTTTTTCCATTACGACTCTAAACTTGATGTTCCTTATTTCCCTTAAATTGATGGCTGACAAAAATTTTGTTTCCCTTCTTTCTTCCTGTCGAAACTAATTTTTATCATTTCTCAAATGTGTTTCTTTCGTTTCGTTTCAGAACTGAAAAGAAATATTTGATTGAAAAATATATCTTTGTGAGATACGAAAGCCAAAAAAGCAGTTTCTTGAAGCAATTGGAGACAAACAACGCGAGATATATTTTTCACATCCATATCAATGAATGAAATTATGGTCCAGTAATCAAATGTAAACTGATTTTCCTAATTTCTTCTAATTCGTGTTCGTTCCTTGATACTTAATTAGTTTGTGTCGATATCTCTCTTGAGAACTTTTTCTGTCTTTTACTTGTCGAATGTTAAACTCTTTCAGCTCATTTGCATGCTTTTAAATTGGCCTGTTCTCATTATTGCAATGCAAATTATTCATTGCAAGACCTTCCTCAGCTCGTTTCCATGACACTTTTGTCTCGTTAATCATTGAAGTTGAACAATTAATTAGAACTCTTGCTCGTCGCTTCGATGCTTTATTCTCTTGCATGACTTTTTAAGCATCCCACACTGAGATTCATCTTCACCCTCTCTCTCATCATTCACTCACAAAGCATAAACGTTATCATAAAATATGAACGACACTTTCAACTCAACACATCATCATGCATGACACTCTCTTCAATAAAAACTCGCTTTGAAACTGATAAGACTTTCTTCCGACTGTCGTCCGCTGAATAATTCATTCGAAGCTTCTGAGCCAAATAGAAAGTTCCAAATTTGTCTCAAGAATTTCTAATGAGTTCAAGATTACCATGATCGAGTTTGGAAAAGTTGTAAATAGGAAAACTTTTCCAGATTTCCATTTAGCACAAAACAGTTTTTTCACACGCGTTTTGATTTAATTTTGTAGCAAAAAATTTTCACAAAAATTTCCATTCGTTCTAATTAGTCTCAGCAAGAGAACGCTCGCGTTATAATTCTTCAAAGCTTCGCACATTCTTCTTTGCTTTTCAGCAAAGCTTTCGGCGGAGGAGTGAAAAAGTTTTCCGCATTCCGCTTCGCTTTGTTTCAATCACGTTTCAGCGACAAGACAAATTTGCTGTTGCAATGTTGCTTCGCTTTTGTGCATTTTCCATAGGAATCCATTAAAAGTGATAAACAATTTCCCACAAGCGGGAGACAACAGGAATCTCTGCAACAATTCTTTGTGTCATTTTTCTCATCAGCATTCTCTTCATGCACCGCTAAAGCATTTTCGTATCGCAACGTAGAGCAGAGCATTGTTTAAGGAAATTTTATAGAGCAGCGAGAAGAAAAATGGAAAACGCGATTAGTGGCACTAGAGAGACATGAAGGAAAATTGGAATAAATAATTACGCTTCCCGCTGGAGCAGACGCCCTCTTGCCCTCTAAATTGGAATGCTTTTCTCTTCATCTCGCTAATTTTCTTCTCATGTCGTCTTACTGTAAACTTAGCGAACAAATCTTTCTTAACGATTTTCTGATTTCACTTTTATTGTTCTTCTCTTTTCCCGTCGCGTCGTTTCGAAACACTTGAACCTTCATGCAAAATATGTAGAGAGTGGAGAGGAGAATGTGGAGCAAGACGACACGATGGAAAAGTCACCAGATGTTGATAATGAACCCGAGACAACTTACGTAAGCAACTACCCCAATACTCGTCGCTATTCGCTAGCCACCACGATGACGACGAATAAACCGCTGCTCCAAGGTTATGGTGCGGAAGCGAGCAGCGATTTTCTAGAGAAAGAACGAGCTGAGGAAACCAAAATTGACATGCCTGCATCACAGCCACCGCAGTACAGCGCTCTGCACGAGAAAACGCCGGACAAAAAAGTCAAAGTGAGTGTTTATCTTTATTTTCAATGCTTTGTGGAGAATATCGACCTCTGTAGTGTGCATCGATGACGAGCTTCCACCTGGAAATCCACGGGATCACATAAAGCCATGAAGAGAATCCTTGTTAATATTAAATTTGCAATTCAAACCGTTCTGAAAGGATTCGAATGGAACGAACGAGCGATAAAGCTACAATGAGCTCATTTGCATACATTTGGGAAACTTTTTCCTCTGCGCCGTCACCGTTTTGAACATGAAAGGTGACAGGAAACGAGACATGGAAGCGATTACGTTACTTTCTGTCTTGCGCTTATTGAGCTGCTCACATCATGTTAGTCAAATGCCAAAAGATATGAGAAGCTTTCTGATGAATTATGATGGATTACTGCATTTCGAAGCTATCATGCTGTAACAGTGTTGGACGCTGGCTCACTCCCAAATTCACAAGACGCCTTCGATTGCGAGAAGATTTTCATGAATATCCCATTCGGAATAAGTTGAACATTCTCCGTAAGAAAGACGCGACGACGACAGCCGAGTGGAGTAACGTTGAGATGTTTGACATTGAAGAATGTTTCGCCTTCGTCTCTTACTTACACTCGAACGAGTTCCAAGAGTAAAAGTGGCCGTATATGTTACAGGAAGAGTTTGAATGCCATAGGAAATATTAAAAATGATTCCGATATTTATCTTCTGACCTATTCGCATTTCGCAAGGATTTGCTGGCCCATTCGATGTCGAAGATCAATATTCAGGCCATCGATATGATTTGCATTTGCCTCGGAATGAGTTTTGACGAGCGCTGTATCGTAATCTTTTTCCATTTCCATTTAATATTTCGATCACGACCCAGTCAGGCCGAAAATCATTCTGAAGCCATTCCGATTCAATAGGCGAAATAGCAAAATAAATGCGAATTGCTTGGCCGTCACATCGAGCAAATGAATCATATCTAATTGCAACCCGAAGTCGGAAGAAGACGAATGCTTGGAACAACGATCGTTTCGGCTTTCCATGGGCGGCATGAGATAAATTCGAAGCGGTTTTTCTCGCGAAATCAGCGAAACTCTGTCGAGACTGCGAATTTCATCTTTCATTCACAGTTTTCCGCGTAAGCGAGAAGAAGCGCTCGTCGTTAATCGAGGGTTTACATTGATTTCTTTTCGCTTCATCCCAGTGAACATAAACATTTATCATTGCGAGTCAACAGAGAGAAACAAGAGCGAGGAAAAGATTCGCGTGATGTTTTTTTGAGCGCCAAAAATTGACGGTTTCGAATTAATCAACGAGACGCGCGGCGACTGAGGGAGAAAGATTTCGCTTAATTCGAAACAATTATCTTCAGAGCCAAAGGAACGTTCGGAATTTTAAATGAGAGATCATGGAAACACAAAGTCACCAGATATGTCACGAGAGAAGCTTCTCCGTCCCACGTTCTCAGGACGAGTCGAAAGTCCCAATGAACTCGACCTCAAACTCGATTATAATCTCCAAACTCCAGTCGACCATAAAGCATTGTCTTTACCAGTTTGATTAATTTGCTTTTATTTTTCTTTGCTTTGGGTCGATGGCTGCTTCTGCCGCCGCCGCCGCGCTCCGTAAAGACGAAACGGGGAAGAATGTGACGAGATAGAGAACTTTCGCTACTTCTCCGCCCTCAAGAAAAATAAAATCAGAAGCTGGAAAGTTTCTTTTGTAAAGTTTTCGTACTCGTCCCGTACCGCCGCCCCCAAAGGAATCTTACTCGCCTCGTTTCTTTCACTGTTATAATTTTTCATCCCAAGCTTGTTAGCATCAACGTCTGAGCCGGAAATGAAAGATGAACTTTGCCGAAGAAAAATATTCTCACGTTTCAATCGCTCGCAATGATTTGCCTTTGATTGATCAACCTGCGAAAGATTCCAATGGAGATCTCATGTAAGCGAGCGAGCAAACGAATAATAAAACACTTGACGGAATGCAAAGGGAATGCGAGGTGGAGGCGGCGATGAAAAACGTGAACTAAGTGAATTCAATAGCAGTGAGAGAGGAAATTCTTTAAGCAAACATTTTCTTATAAATCATGAGTCAATTGGACGCAAGCGAGCGTACTAGTCATGTTTAATTAATTTCTCGAGCAGTACGACGCTCACAAGGAATTTCCATCTCAATCTGTCAAGTGCCATGAAGTGAAAACTAGTGAGGTGCATTACTGATCCCTTCTGCTTGTTGTTTCGTGCTCAAAGGAATGTGACGAAGGAGAAAACAATGAAAATTCTAGTGAAACTCTCGCAGCAAGCGACGAGATATATTTTCTATTTTATTGCGATCGTGAAAATGCGAGATAATCTTATCTTTAACTACAACAAATGGCTCGAAGCGCAATAAAATTTATTGGATTTTGTCTCCATCGAAAAAGAATTTCAATTTCTTGATTCATCTCTAATGGCATCGTTTTCCACTCTAAGTAGTTGCTCGCTCGCCAGTAAGCGGGTGAGATTGAATCTGTTCGAATCCTTTCTTAGGTAGAGGTAAATAAATTAGAAAAGTGTCGAACTCTTTCTTCAGAGATTTTCTGCTTGCGCAAACTTGAAAAAACTATTCAAGCGACATTTTCCCTTTCTGCGTTAGTCGTCGCTGAGAGAATCTGAATTGAATGTTTGCCCTCTTTCAGAGATTTTCCATTCACGGCATGGTTGAGGAGGAGGGAAACGTGCTGAAACCGCATCAGGAAATTGCTGCACTTCTGCTCGAAGAGAAGAGATTTCTGCTTGCGGTGGAGCGTGGAGACTTAGCGAGTAGCAGGAGGTAAATATTGAAGCGACAAACTGCCTCGACCATCAACGTGCAAACAAACGCCATTTAGTGGAATAAATATTTACGCCAAGCCGTCACTCTGTCTTTTCTGTTCTTTCTCTCCGCTTACACTTGAATTCGAAAAATTATTTAAAACTCTTAGAGCAATCGAGAAGGCGAAGCTCTCAGACATGAATCTCAATTGCGTTGATCCGCTGGGTCGAACTGCGCTGCTGATGGCGATTGACAACGAGAATCTTGAGATGGTTGAGCTGTTGATTAACAGCAATGTAGAGACCAAGGACGCCTTACTGCACGCTATATCCGAGGAATTTGTCGAAGCTGTCGAGGTGCTTCTTGATCATGAAGACAGCACGCATAAGGAAGGCGAGCCACATGTAAGTAAGCTTTAAATGAAAAGTGATGCGAAGGAAAGCGAAGCAACCGTAACTAAACTCTTAAGCCGTCTTTCCACTCGAGTTCCGCCAAATTGATTCTCTCTTTATCTCTTCTTAATTCTCGTTTAATTTACGATCCTGCAGAGCTGGGAAGCCTTGCCACATGACACGGCCACGTTCACGCCAGGTAAGCACTGGAATATTTATTATGTTCCGAATAAATTTATGATCGAACGGAATCGCATGATGAGCTCACGATTCGGTTTCACTTGCAGACATTACGCCGCTCATCCTCGCTGCTCATCGAGACAATTATGGTGAGGGAAATGAAGATTAAAACTTTTTATCGTCGAATCGTTAGACACTAACGCAAGAGACTGGAGCTTTTGGCTGATGAAGTTTCGTCTCTTTTACAGAGATAATCAAAATTTTATTAGATCGCGGCTCAACGTTGCCACTGCCGCACGACGTCAGGTGAATTTAAAATTTATTCTATCCTCCTTTCTCTTCTTGACATTAAAAACCTCATTTACTTTCCATTGCCACCCCACAAACATTGTTTACGACATCTTGGTGACTCTCGTTAAGGTGCGGCTGCGACGAGTGCGTCACATCGCGCCAAGAAGACTCGCTTCGACACTCGCGGTCGAGAATCAATGCCTACAGGGCTCTCGCGAGTCCTAGTCTGATAGCTTTATCTTCCAAAGATCCAATTTTAACTGCCTTTGAACTGTCGTGGGAATTGAGACGCTTGAGCTTTCTAGAGCACGAGTTCAAGGTGAGTGGGATTGTCATGCTAACACCGCAATGACAGAAGCAATTACTTTCGTTTTCAATCCACATAGAACGAATACTTGGAGCTAAGAAAACAGTGTCAAGACTTCGCAACAGCTTTGCTGGACCACACGCGATCATCGCACGAGCTAGAAGTGCTACTGAACCACGATCCTACTGGACCGGCCTTCGAGCACGGCGAACGGATGCATCTGAATCGTCTTAAGTTGGCTGTTAAGCTGCGACAGAAAAAGGTGAGCGTATTTAGAGCGTGTGATTTATATTGCGATAAGAAATTTGCCATAGAGGAACGTGTTAATGCTTCTACAGCTCTCGCATTCCGGAACAGGTTGCACAATAAATCCGAATAAGAATCCAGAGCGTAATATCATCGTTTACATCCACTGCTACCTGAGCTTTTATTTATGCTCCTTGCCACGCGCTGCTTATTTTGCTGCGCTCCTTACAAGCGAGAAAGTTGTTTTCCGTTTCCATTTCGTGCGAGATAAATGATAATTTAGTTCGCTATTCAGCTACATCACCTCTGCGGTTAATAAGAAGCTTTCAGGGGGAAAATCTAACATCCCGACAAAGCTGTTTATTCATACAGCGAGCTTTCGGAATTTTCATTTTGAAAGGAACGGAGCAAATCACGATCAGTGATACGAAGCAAGTTTCCGTCTCCGACGGAGTCTGTGAATCAACTCAACAACGATCTGTTTCACAGCTTCGAGCTCAATGACTCTTAATTATCCTTGCTGTCAAATAAACACCCGAGCAAAAATTGTCGTATTCATGATACGAACTTCAATCTAGGTTGAGGGAACTTTGAAGATTGCGTGCTCGAAGGAGAAAACTTTTCATTGAAAGTTTCTGAATTCTGACAGTCGCAAAACTATAACGCGGAAGCAAAATTATTAATTTATGTTTTGTTTAAAATTCGATTCATTTTCCTGACACGATTCGTCTTCTCGCTCGTCTCCTGTCAACGGAAACTGGAACACAATTTGAAAGCCGCGCATGAACTCATGATTGAATTTCCCTCTCAGTTCCCTCCATGTTACGAGCGGCTCTCATTGCGAAAGGCGACGAAAGCGGATCTAGGGTGGAAAAAGTCGCCATAAATTCACGCGACAATGTGTTAACAATGATTGTCATTTATCATTTTTGGCTTTCGACAAGCTAAACTTTCGAGCGTACAACTTTTCTTTGGAGCTTTCCAACTTTCTTTAACTTTGAATCCTCTTGAAATTCCGTCGGGATTTGCCTTCAACCTGATTCCCTAAAGGTCAGACATAATATTTATGACGAAGCGAATAAAAAGTTTACGATCTGTCAGTCTAGCTGCAATTAATCTATGTGAAGAAACAAGAGGGAGAAAAACATGCGAACGTAATCAAAGCCTTGCAGACTCTTTTGATCAGCACATAATCCACTTTTCCCCCTTTCGTTTGTTGTTGAAAAATATCGTGATAAATTTAATATTTGAGCTTCGCATTACGTCAACACTCGCTTGTGCCACTCCAGCACACGTTGAGCTGAGAAATCAAACGAACGAGAAAATCTTTGAATCAACATAGCAATGAGCTTCCATTTCCCCGAATATCTCAGCACGACAGTGCTGCACATTTGAGATGTGTTTATATCGCTTCACAATCCTCCTGAGAGATTGTGCTCCGTCGAGCATTCAAATTCGAATAAAATACTTTTATTACGCCAATAAATCATCGGCTATTGATTTATGTAGCAACGGGCTGATCTTTAGTTGTCCTCTTCGACGGTCACTAGCCTCCCTTACATATGTGCAACGTTTTAAGCTTTAACAGCTAGCATAATCGATCCCATTCGCCTTGCCTGTCCGTTGTTAAAACCATAAAATGGCTTTCCATCCTGCAGCTGTGGGGTTGCCCAGGCCTAAACGTCAAACCGAGGAATGGAAAATACGAGGAACACAAATACCGCCGCTGTCGGAAGAGCCCTGTGTTCTCGTTGACTCTTTGTCAACAGATTTGCTTAATGAGCCTCATTTTGTCGACGGTGTTACGCTCGTAATTAACATCGAGTGAAACTTCATCTTCAGATTGTTTTGAGCGCGGGCAAACATTAATAAATCAAAACCGTCGAGTCCCAGTTTCGTCAGGCGACGCAATTTCAAATTAATTTCGACCTTTAACATGACAACGCATTTAGTGCGAAACGTCGGAGCGTCCGCTGTAAAGCAAGTTTCCAGGAAAAATGAAAGAGACAACTGACGATAAATGTGTGCCGTCACTATTTACATAATCGATGGGTGAACATATTCATCTCGAAGGTTCGAAAATGAATAGAATTCCTCATCGACATTACACACTCACTCTCGCATCTTTGGAGCGATCTGACCCACAGAACCGGCAGCAATTTATAACATTAATTTGCGAATATCTCAGAAATAGAAAGCGGCCAGAGCGTCGATGATGGTTACGTTTAATCGGACGATTATTCACGAAACAATCTCTCGGAACATTTTCCTCTGCCAGCGCTCTGCGGTTGAATGAAAAATGTTTCCTGATTCCGGAGCTTTTGTTGGTTGATGGATTAGAATTCTGTGGTTTGATGCCTCGGGTCGGTCAAATGCGCTTCACACTCCATTGGACTAAATTATTGAAAATATTTGTTTCTCTATTTATCGCCTCAGTTTGTGTCGCATCCGAACGTTCAGCAGCTTCTGGCGTCCATTTGGTACGAAGGACTGCCTGGATTCCGTCGCAAGAACATGGCGCTTCAGTCGCTGGAGATTTGTCGGATTGGTGAGACTCCAAGCCATTGTCATGCAGAATTGAACTTTAAACTTTTTAATCAAATTTATTTCGCAGGCATGCTCTTCCCTATTTTCTCGTTCGCTTATATTCTCGCCCCGCATTCGAGCTTCGGGCAGACAATGAGAAAGCCATTTATCAAATTTATTTGCCACAGTGCATCGTATTTTACATTTCTATGTAAGTAGCGTCGAGAGAATTCCCGTTTGTAACTAAATTAGTGGTCGCATGTTAAAACATGACTGATGACATTCACTCTCGCTACTGCTTTATCGCTTAGCGAACAAGCGAGCGAGTTTCAAATGTTAAACCAGCTTTCGACGAATGACAACAATTTGCATGTCATGGGGAAAATCAGCTTCATCATTACTCCTTTGTTCTCATCCGGGCATTCAGTGATGTCTATTAAGTTAGAAACTCGTATGGAAACTCTATGTGGAAAGTTGAAAGGGTCGAGTTGCCTGTATCATTTGAAACCACTCACTTAACGTCTAGGGAGCGATAGACATTGTCGTACAAATTCATTAGAAGCTCAAGGGCTGATTATGGAATGTAATTACTTTCAGTTCTCTTGATGCTTGCATCTCAACGAATCGAGTCTGTGATGGATTTTTCTGGTGAGATCTCGGTTGACGACGATCTGCCGACGAAGCGCGGAGCGGCTCCGACACTCATCGAGCTGTTTATCCTTTCGTGGGTTAGCGGTAAGACTCAGAATGGCTTTTATTAGATTTGATGTTTGCGGATGATAAATATCAGCACGTCCCAGCAGGCGAGACTTCATCAGTTTCGGTGACCTTGCCTTCTACTTAACAAGAGCCTCTGGCGGTTACTGAGAGCTGCGGAAGCTCATTATCGCTGAGGCTGTAATGAAAGACTCTTGAGGATGAAGTATCGTCTACCTGCGACGGATGAGACAAATCGATTCTCTCCCGTTAATTGGATTTCTATTGACTTTCGATTGAGGAAGAAGAGCAAAAGCTCGACGAAGCATTTCTGCTTTCTTGTTTTGTTCTTCTTCATCCATCAACATGTTTGTCTTTTCACGCTCGTTTCTCGCTTCAATTGTCGAAGCACATTCTCAATTGATTGAATTATCACACAGGATTAATTTGGAGTGAGGTGAAGCAGCTATGGGATGTTGGGCTGCAAGAGTATGTTCACGATATGTGGAATGTGATAGATTTTATAACGAATTCGCTGTACGTCGCCACGGTCGCCCTTCGAGTCGTTTCTTACTTTCAAGTGAGTGTGCTGACAGTCGAGTGTTGTGGTTATTGATTTCATTTCCCCTTCTTCCCCAACTCAATCTCGTCAAGTAGGTGAAAAAAGAGATGACAGTGAATCCGTTTGCGGCTGATTTGCCGCGTGAAAAGTGGGATACATGGGATCCAATGTTGATTTCCGAAGGATTGTTCAGCGCGGCAAACATCTTCAGCTCCCTGAAGCTTGTCTATATTTTCTCGGTTAATCCACATCTCGGGCCACTGCAAGTGTCGCTCTCACGGATGGTTACCGACATCATGAAATTCTTCTTCCTCTACGTCCTCGTCTTGTTCGCATTCAGCAGTGGCTTAAATCAATTATTATGGCAAGTATCCTTGGCAAGGCCTGCCCACATCCGCTAAGAGCTATTTCTATTTATGTTCTAACGACATCTTCATCTTAGGTATTACGCTGACTTGGAGAAGAAACGATGTACGGACCCTAACCAAACGTTAACGTTGAACGGCACGCTTGCGGATCCGAACGCGTGCATCGTTTGGAGGCGATTCGCTAAGTTAGTTTGATGATTACACGACAAATTCCATGGACTAATATCCTCGTTCGCTTTTCCTTTTCGCAGTTTATGGGAAACGACACAGACGCTGTTCTGGGCAGTGTTCGGTCTTATCGACTTGGATAGTTTCGAGCTCGATGGCATAAAAATATTTACGCGTTTCTGGGGAATGCTGATGTTCGGCTGTTACTCCGTCATAAACATCGTCGTACTGTTGAATCTGCTCATTGCGATGATGAATCATTCATATCAGTTGATATCAGTAAGTAAAGTTTGTTACTACGCTAAGCAAACAAGCAGCGAGCTTTCTGTTGAATGTAACGCTTCACTGGCGTTTCCAGCTTATTTGCTCTGGCATTTACTGCCAATTGATGCCAAAAGCTGCTACTGACGTTAAAAATGTAAATTATATTCCGTCTTTAACATATCTCATCGCCCTTTCTCTCTCATCCACTCTGCCTTCCGACATTTCGCAAATCATTAAATGTAGGAACGAGCGGATATAGAATGGAAATTCGCAAGATCCAAGCTCTGGATAAGGCAAGTATTTGCTTCAGCTAACGGAAGCTACTCAAAAATTCCCTTTCTCGCGATCGATTTTCTTAAATTTATTTCATTGTATCATACAGCTTCTTCGAGGAGGGAGCTACGGCGCCGCCCCCCTTCAATATCATCCCCACACCCAAGTCAGTTATATATTTTGCGCAATGGTTGCGACGAAAGTTTTTCGGGCAGTCGAAGGCCATAAAGAAAGAGCACATGAAGACAATTCGGGTGAGCTGTAAACCCTATCGTTACTGTCGCAGCGATTTGAATGCGAATCTATCTACAGAAGGTGAAGCAGGCGAGCGAGAGAGACTTTCGGTATCAGGGCATTATGCGGAACCTCGTGCGACGGTACGTGACGGTTCAGCAGCGACGAGCGGAGTCGCAAGGAGTCACGGAAGATGACGTGAACGAGATAAAGCAAGACATCTCCGCGTTCCGCTGCGAGCTCGTCGAGATTCTCAAGCAGAACAAGATGAACGTGGAGGCTGCGTCTGGTGCAGCTGGAGCTGGCGGCAAGAAGAATCGACAGAAGGAGCGACGGCTGATGAAAGGTTTACATGTAGCTCCATCGCTAGGATCATTAACCCCCGTAAACGAGTCCAACTGTGGATACCCTTTAGATCAAGGTGCTCATGAGTTGTCTGGTCTCTTTGGCCCGGGCATCACACCTCGCAAGCAACATCTGCCAAACTCCATGCAAGCTCAATTGTCGACCTCACAAAGCTCTTTCGGCGACTCGAACATTCACAAGCTTAGTCGTTTTGCACCCAAGTTCCAATCTAAGCGTAACGGTGGCTCGCACAAGCGAAAATGGGGTAAATTAATGAGATAATTTTTCAAAGCCCAACTTATTTAGGTTCTGTCTCCGTCCCGAAATGAATTAATTTATCTAACTCTTGGCACTTGATATTTAGGCACTCTGATAGAGGCAGCGAAAGCAGGTAGTGTATCACGTTTTATCGGTCGTTCTCGATCCGAAGACTCGGTGTGCAACTCGCCGAATACGCGAAATGAATCTGCGAGTCACAGTAACAGTCCAAACTCTGACGAAGCGGTAACTGAATCTCCGACCGACTCAAATCCTAGCCTAGATAAGCCCGATGTCGATCACAAGCACAGCCACCATTCGTCGCACCATCCGAGCGATCAGCAACGTAATGTTCAAAATCCCAATAGCAGTAATCATAAGAAAGAGCATCACCATCTGCATTTGAACTTTGGGGCTTTAGCCGCACTCAAACGCAAGCGAAAAAAGTTCTCGAATAGTCGGAATGAAAGTCCCGTGCTTGACCCACCTCCCGAGCAATCTTCACCTACATCTAGTCTTAAGAAATCAATCAAAAAAGTAATTACCGTCTTCTTCTTCTCTCTCTCTCAATCTGTGTTTATGAATTAATAAATTAGAATAGCATGAATAAGAAATGTGTGGCACATGTGGTCGTCGCTAATCGTTTGATCTCATCCTAACAGACTTTGCAAAGGGCATCTAGCGTTCCGACCCGTTCCACCGTACCTGACAGATCCAAATCCTATCAACATCCACGTCACGAACAGACGCAGAGCCAGGACCAAGACTTGTCGCAAGAGTCGGCGATTGGTCCACCGTTCACGCCATCAACGACGGAGGAAAGCGTCGCACCGACCAGCATGGAGCCGTTATTAAACATTAAAACGGGCAACAGAAATATTGGCAGCAACATAAAGTTTGAGATCAACGGCCAACAGACTCTGCCCAACCTTCCGGGCATCATTCCACTTCAAGGTCACCTGCATCAACAGGGTTGGTTATAGATGCTAGACGCTAAGTTAAAAGATAATTCGTTTCACTCAGCGATGTTTGCGTTAAGATTTTACTTTATGTTACATTAGAGAGCCATGAATCTTTATCACCCTCCCGGAATAAGAATTTGTAGAGACGTTTTTATTTCGTTCGTAACAATAAAGAGCAGAGTTATTGTTGTAAGAAAAAGCACCAAAGTGAAATCGTGCGACACTTTCAATTTGACTTTAAATCCTTCGATTGAAGAAGCAAGGAATTGGGTCGCGCCGAGAATTGTTGTGCTAATGACTTCATCAGAGCTATTACTTTTATCGCTCGTCAAGTAATCTCTGTTTCCTTTCTGTTTTGTCGACTGACTGGTTGCATGCTGCGTCTCTTTGGTTCCTAATGTCTGATTGTAAATTCATGAGATTCCTACTGAGATTATTTGTGAAGGATTTAGATGACACGCGTAGACGTAACAGCAACTTGAGATTAAAATTTTCGTGAGACTTTTAAGGGAAACGAGGAATCAAAAGGAAAACAAAAATTTAAAGCAGAATTCTAAATGATTAAAACAAAATTGAGGAGAATTTAGATATCCTTCGAGAGGAAGCGCGAATCAATAATTCATAAATCTTAATTTTTCGCGAGGCCGAGATGGAAAGTTGTTTAATTTAGAAATAGACAAAAGCCTTCCAGCTTGTCATCACCCGCCTCTCATCCCAAATCTCTAAATTCTGTTTGGAGAAATTTCCATTTGGTTCTGGTCAGCAGATATCGAATTTATTCTTCACTCATTTGCAAGTCATAAAAAGCGTTTCCTGATAAATGAACAAACTTTTCACAAGCTCGTGCATGAAGCAACATAAAAATATTTCATTTTTCACATTTCTCAATAGAAACTTTATGACTTCGAAGAGAAGCGAAAGCAAAGAAATTTCCCATTATGCAAAAAATCACACAGAAGCTATAAATCATGAGCTGAAGCTTTTTCTATTCTAATCTGAAAAATAACACCCGAACTTCGCTGGCACAGCAGCGAAAGGCAAAAAGTTCTGTTTTTCATCTCGTGCAGAACTTTTAATTGAGGTTAAACATTCGTTTTAATTGCAATGAATTCTCTGCACGCTCTTTCGTTCCCAACTTTCAACAATCATCATGCAACAAAGGAAAACGATTCGCATTAATCTTCACGACGTTACACGAAATATCCCCGCGCTCATCTCGCGAGCAATAATCTTTCATGTTGTGCATTTGATAAGCTTTATGTCTGTGGGGAGAGTTCACAAATTACGTAATTGATTGATTACTTAAGGTGTTGAACAAATTGTTGTCGGAGAGACATTTAGAAAATTGAAAGCTTTCACGTAATTTATTGATTCTCCCCATAGAGTAAATTTCATGGGAACATCTCCTTATGACATTACAAATAGCTTAGATAGCACTGGCAACTCGCATCAATCATCTCTTCCTTTTAAATTGGGATCATCAACTGTCACTTTACACATAATTTCCATTCGATATGCTGATGAGGGGAAGTGGAAGCAGCAGCGTCGAATCATGAGAGCGCACGTATTTAGTATTCGAAAGATTGTGATTCAAACTATGCGATAAAAGGACAGACGTTGAGTAACTTGCCTAATCTAGTCGAGTAAATGCGAAACATAGTTTCTTAGCTTTAACTTAACTCTTATCTTGTGTGTTTTATTACCAGACAAACAATTAGAAGCTAAGCACTAATTGAATGTAAAACATATGAAATCTGTTCCTTCCCTAATCGCCCTCTCCCACTTCCTTCCTATCTCCTCTCTCTAGCAAGTATCAATTTCCTGAAAATTAACGATTAAGACTTTTGTAATTAATTATCAATTAAACGAGCGGGGAACTTGATGATGCTTCGATGAAAAATTTTCATCTGTACATAATTTTCATGAGCTTCGGTTGAGTTTTTGAAAAGATTTCGCTCGGAGGAATTCTCTAGCGAATCTTCCATAATTTAGTTGGAAACGTTCAGCAATGATGTCACACAACGACTCTTAAGATTTTCATGGATTTAACTCCGGTCGCGTCATCCCAGGCCGTTTCCAATTTTACAGACGTTTGCTGTCTATAGCGAAAGAATTTCCAATCAATTCAAATTAAACATTTGCGAAAGAAATTTTGTCTCTCGTCATGCTTTTCACCCTTTCCGGTTTTGTTCAGCAATTCATAATTAATCAATCTCTTAGATAATTGATGGCCCCAAATGTTTCTTAGGAAACCCCGTCGCGTAACTCATCAGCTCTACAATCACTCAAGCCGAGCTTTACTTACACTCGATGCTCTTTCCATGCCGTTAATCAATTTTATGTTCTGGCTCACTGACAAAGCTTAGTCTTAAAAGAAAATCAATACTGAGAAGATTTGCATTAGGCATTCAGCTAACAGTGCAGAAGCTAAACTATCTGACCTGAGGAGGGATTTGGCCAACGCCAAGGGCACTACCTAATTGAAAAACGAATGTAAATTGAAAAGGGACCAGAACAACCCTTTTTCTTTGAGAAACCTCCATGTGTGAATAAATTTATCACAACAAAACCTAAACTTTAGAACTTTCGGAAGTAGATTGAACAATGTTCTTTGAATAATTCCGGCCGACCGGCTTGAATTATTCAGGCTTCAATCATGCGCGCAGATCAACTTTGAGAATAGCGAAGGACGGCACTTTAAATAAATCAGATTATAATTAATTTTGCTCGCGAGATAATGGTGAAGTGTTTATAGATTCGATCCGAATTTAATCCTGAAGAGAAGATTACACAACGTTCATGTGAAAACAGCACAGAAATATGAGGCCTTACAACAAAAATAAAAATAAAACTGGAAAGTTCATTGCATAGGATCGAAGAATATTAAAAATTTTATCGTGTCACTGATGATGAGATAGGAGCAAGAATTTCAAAACTTTATGAACAATTAACATAATGAAGTTGTCGGAAGTGTTATCAAAACATGTAACATCAATAAAAGAAGAACGGGGAAGTGTAATGTAGCATAGAGTATTCGAAAATTGTGTCGATGGTCCCTGAGGACGAGTCGCTGTTATAAAAAATCGTTTAATCAAAAAAGTACTTCTAGTCGTGTAGTGGATTGAATCCGCAAGAGAGATATATCGCTATTTCTATTGAACTGTTATCAAGAGAGGGAATTATGTTGAGTTGGAGCGAGCTCTGAGATGAGTATATGACATGTTTATACGTTTTAAACTGAGGAAATAATCAATAAACATTGAACGAGAAAGAAACGCAAAATATTTTGTTTGAATTTACTTTACGCTCGAGTTTGTTATTCTTAATTTTTGTGAGCTCCTTTCTTTCTTTCAGCAGCGGCAGCTTGACTATTTCAAGGGCAAATGAAGTCAATGAATTTTCCACTCAATTATTCGCGCTCGAATGGAGCAAGTTGATTGAGTCGCCATAGAGCTTCGCAACACCATGAATGTCAATCTCAACTTTAACGATCGACAAACAGCAAAAATTATTCTTTTGTGAGTTATTGGGACAGAATATCTTGAAACGCGCATAATCCGTTCAACTTTATGTGAAGTTTACCGTCTGAGACTCTCGACAAACGAACACAAAGAGTAGATTCGTGTTTAAAGAACCCGACAGCAAGGCTTCAATCCTCGTTCTCCGCTTTAAATTATTCGTCGGATGCTGGCAAAGCATTTATCGACCCAAAATTGCAAAAGCGATAGACCGATCAATTATTGCCGCCTGTTGATAGCAGGATGAAAGCAGTGAAATCATTCTCAAGAGTTTACTCTGCGATATCGAGCGAAAGAAATCAAGTCTCTGGGGCAAAATCCCGAATTTCATGATTCAAATATATTTGCTTAAAAGCGTAAAAGGTAAATTTCCAATCAATCGGAATAATTTTATCCTTGGTCGTTGATCAATCACGTTGGTGTTAGGATTGAAAGCTGAAAGGTCGGTAAGTATTTTCGAGCATCTCTGATAAGAAAATTCATTGAGCTCTTAGGCCTTTGAAGTTTTAAAGCTTAAAGCTCGCCAGTTTCAAACTTTAAGCTCGTGAAGCTTAAAGCTCAATCCAAAAAGCTCTAACAGCAACCAAACAGATAATGAATTTTCATTAAACCTGCCGCCCACCTCAAGGCTTTAAAGCTTATCTTTTGAAAGTTTTCATCACAAACATGTTCTCTGTCGTGTAGTACGGAAAATTTCAAATCCATTTTAAGCCAAATCAAAGTCTCCCATCATCTGCATACTCTCGTCGTGTAGTTCGCTATTCAAATAATGAAACTGAGCCTTTTAATGCCTTGATCTCCGACCGGAAATTCAATAAAGCCAACACACTGAGAAGGGTCCCGTCGTAATTTAAGCGAGGATGATACATACGTGAACAAGATCGGAATTTTAACTGCTGTCAAATCATAAATTGGATGAACTCTTCGCTTGAATCTGACCCTGAACTCAGTTTGCATCTTAAACTTCGTCATTAATCACGTTTTACTATACTCCAAACGTGGCTACAGTCGAATTCGTAATCTAATCAGTCAAACGACTTGCTGGTATCTCAATTACTCATTTATGGTTCTATACCTAAAAAGGAAAATGCTGGTCGCGTGGTAAATGAACGAATGAAATTTAATCGCCGGGAGGAGTAACAGACAGGCACAGCTTTGACGTGACGATGAAACGGCAACTTTGCTCGCTCCATCAGCAGAATTTCGTGTTAGTCACGACCGGGAAAATACCTCTGTGAGAGGAAAGCTCTCAATCGAGCCTCTCAGTATCTTATCGTAACAATTGCTGAGTGATAACTTTTAAATACAACGAAGAAATCAAGTGCTGACTATATAAGACGGTCAGTCAGTAGACTTTCGTTAGTTCTTTTCGAGACGCGGAGTAAAATTGTAAATTAAAGTCAAGAGATATTGAAAATATTTAATCAAAGATCTGCTGAAAATAGAAAATTTTCTGAGTTTCTCGGAAGTCTTATGAAGTTCTGTGATTTAAAGGGAAATTCGAAGACCCAAAGTCATTCGTAAAATTAAAATAAAGTAACACTTTAAGCAAGTCATGGCTCAGGGCGGCCTCTGTCCCGATGCTTTTTGGGTGAGTAAATTAAAACATTCAATAAAGATATATAAAGTCACAGAATAACGAAAGTTATATTAAGAAAATCTAAAGTTTCAATTGAAAGTTAATAAAACGAAAGAAAGTTACGCAAGCTGGATATACGAAAGTGTTGGGCCATTGTTTGATAAGAAAATAATGAGTTGCAATTGATACTGCTTATCAAAGTTTACGCTGATCAAATTAAGGCACTTGAGGTGCCGTAGTAGCCGATAAGGCAATCGCGCTAAAATTAAAACAAATCGTGTAAACAATATTTCGCGTGAATATAAAGAGAGTGACCAACTTTCCACAGATTTTAAGGGACAACAAATGCTCCTTGAGCTTGTCGAGTATCGAGTGACAATATTTAATTTAACTTCAATCAGAATCAATCGCTGACATGGGTGGACACGAATCCAGACTTCACCGTTTGTTTCAAGCAGACGGCTTTGATTTGGGTTCCGTGTGGATTCCTGGCGCTCTTCGCTATCATGGACGTTGTCGTGCGAAGCAAAAGCCGATACAGTGACATCCCATGGAGCTTCCTCAACATTTCGAAATCAATCGTCTTGTTCCTGTTGATCTGTTTGACATTCTACGACATGGCGATGATTCTGACCAATTGGGATGAAGAAATTAGTATTTACAACGTTCACGTCGTGTCGGTGTCAGTGAAAGCGTTTGCATTTGTGAGTTCAATTTTTGGCAGCTCTTCTGACCTTGTGGCAATCAAACGAATGAATTCTTCGATAGATTCTTGCCGCCTTTCTTCAACTCTTGCACAAGATCAAAGGACATTCATCGTCTGGATTGCTGTTCCTGTTTTGGCTGCTGCTGGTTATTTTTGCGTCCCCGCAACTTATGACTGAGATTCGCGACTACGATTTTGACGACCACACTTCGTGGGAGCAATTCCAGTACATCAATTATATTGTGTACTTCACTCTGATCACCCTCATGTTGCTGTTCAACTGCTTCGCTGACAAGCGACCGAGACAGACAACTTATGCCAAATCTACAAACCCAAGCAGCGAACTGAGCTCGAGCTTCCTCCGTCAAATTTTATTCCAATGGTTCGACAAGACGACTTGGGTCGGCTGGCGCCGTTCACTAACAGAGAAGGACATTTACGACATTAATCCTGAAGACACTTCAAGGGAACTCGTGCCACCATTCGACAGATACTTCGCTGAGAGCATTGTGAAGGGTCGAAGGTAAGTTATGGCATAAAGCAAAAATAATATCAAATTGACTGAAACTCTCTCAACAGAAAACAAATGAATAACAAGAACCAGAAAACCGGCCAGCCGGAAGCTTCAAAGGCAACCAACGGATCGATCCTTCCTGCGATGGTAAAAGCTTACGGTGGACCATTCTGGTTCGCTGGTTTACTCCATCTCATCATCAATGCATTAGCATTTGCATCACCATCTCTTCTCAGTCAATTGATCTCATACACTGGAGCCAATCTGAGAGGAGAGGTAGCCCCACTCTGGCAAGGGCTCGTTCTAACTTTTGCAATGTTCTTGGTGACATTTATAACTGCAATTTTGAACGGAAGTTACGCCAAGAAGACTTACCTCGTCGGCTTTCGCATCAGAACGGGATTGATTAGCGCAATCTACAGAAAAGCTCTAAGAATAGCCAGCTCAGCTAAAAAAGACACAACCGTCGGAGAAATTGTGAACTTGATGTCCGTTGATGCGCAACGGTTCTTCGAATTGATTTCGTATCTCCACATACTTTGGTCTGGTCCTGTTGTTATTGGAGTGGCGATTTGGCTGCTTTGGAGAATCATTGGAGTTGCTGTGGTTGCTGGTTTGGTCGTTTTGGTTCTCATGCTCCCGCTATCAGGCATCATCGCAACAAAACTTCGTGCACTTCAAGTAGTTCAAATGAAAGTAAAGGACGAGCGAGTCAAGTCAATGAATGAAATTCTCAACGGCATGAAAGTTCTGAAGCTTTACGCTTGGGAGCCGAGCTTTGAAAAACTTATCCTCGGAGTAAGAGACAAGGAGATGAACATTTTAAAGAAGGCTGCGCTGTATAATGCTGGAACCTATTTCGTTTGGTCTCTGGCTCCATTCCTAGTTTCATTGGCATCCTATGTCACCTTCGTTCTTCTTGGAGGAACATTCGATGCAAACATCGCCTTCGTTTCCATAGCGTATTTTAATATTCTACGTGGACCAATGGCAATGCGTGAGTTCAAACCTCTTGAACTGAAAATGTTGAACTAAGTTGTCACACAAAAAATTTCTTTCTTTATATTTTTGACATCTTAGTTCCAATGATGATCGCAAATGTTATGCAAGCGTGGGTTTCCGTCCAACGTATCAACAAATTCCTGAACTCCGAGGAAATTGATCCGAACAATGTGACGAACAATCCAAGCAACGACGCCTTAAGTATAAACGACGGTTCATTCACATGGGGTGGAGAGACGACGACTTTGAAGAACATCAACATGAAAGTGAAGAAGGGAAATCTGACGGCTGTTGTCGGATCCGTTGGCTGTGGAAAAACTTCGCTCATTTCAGCGCTGCTCGGCGAGATGGAGAAACTTAAAGGAAGTGTTAACGTCGACGGGCGCATCGCTTATGTGCCACAGCAAGCTTGGATTCAGAACGCAACCCTTCAAGACAATATCACGTTCGGAAGGCCAATGAACAAACAAAAGTATGACCAAGTCGTCGAAGCGTGTGCTCTGACTCCTGACTTGGCTATGTTGCCAGGTGGTGACCAAACGGAAATCGGCGAGAAAGGCATTAACCTTTCTGGTGGCCAGAAACAAAGAGTCGCATTGGCTCGAGCTGTCTATGCCGATGCAGAGATTTACATGCTCGATGATCCGCTGTCGGCTGTTGATTCGCACGTTGGCAAGCACATCTTCGACAACGTCTTCGGCGAGAACGGAATCCTGAAAGGAAAGACGAGGCTTCTCGTGACACACGCCGTCGTTTACTTGCCTAAAGTCGACGAAATTTACGTCATGGTGAATGGAGAAATCACAGAGAGCGGATCGTACAGGTGAAGCAGCAGCTTTCACACATAAATCTTCGATCCAATAACATTTACATTTCGTTCATCTCCGCAGAGAACTTCTGTCGCAAAAGGGCGCTTTCTCAGAGTTCCTAACGCAACATCTTCAGGAGCTGGATGATGACGAAGGTAACGTTCGCTTTTATGTCAGCAATAAATTTGATGCGAACTATCTTGAACTTATTTCGCAGATCTTATGGAGCTTCAAAACGTAATAGATGATAAGGATTTGAAGCTCGTACTACAACGTTCCATATCTATGCTATCCACCACAGCCGGAGAGAAGTCGTAAGTTAATTTAATATTTATTAATTGGATCATCTCTCTTTATTTCCCAAACCTTCAGTTCATTGAACGGATCAATTAGGCGAAGAAGCACGAGGCGAAGTGGAAGGAGAGCCTCAGAAAAGAGTGAAAAGGAAATCATAAGAAGTCAAAAAACGAAGCTCATCGAGTCGGAAGATGCGGCGACTGGTGCTGTTGGCTGGGGAGTTTACCTGCGATATTTTAAAAGCATTGGGCTGACTATGGGGCTTGCGGCTGTTTTCAGCAATGTTGTGAATCAAGTAGCTTCGTCTTACTCGAGCAGTAATTACTGAGAAGTTTCGGTAACAGAAAAAATCACCAAGCAAACTCTAATTTCAGTTTGGCTTAGTGACTGGTCGACTGATGAGCGCGCAATGGATCCTGACGACTACACCTGGCGAAACATTTACATGGGAGTTTATGGTGGCCTTGGAGCACTACAAGGTGCCGCCTTACTGACAACGTCGATAATTTTTGCACTTGGATGTCTCAAAGCTGCCCGCGATCTTCACAACAAAATGCTCCACAACACAGTTCGCTTACCAATGTCATTCTTCGACACAACTCCGCTAGGCAGAGTGCTTAACAGATTCTCGAAAGACGTTGACGTCATAGACAATGTGCTCCCGATGGTTATGCGTTTATGGATGATGATGTTCTTCAATGCAATCGCTGTTCTAGCGGTCATCACTTACTCAACCCCAATCTTCGCTGCAGTCATAGTTCCCATGGGCCTCGTGTACTACGTTATCCAAAAGTTTTACGTTGCGACGTCGAGACAACTGAAGCGCATTGAGTCAGTCACCCGGTCGCCAATTTATACGCATTTCTCTGAAACGATCACTGGGCAGTCTGTGATTCGTGCATATGGAGAGGAAGCAAGGTAGAGATTTGTTATTTATCCAGCTGTCCTTGTGTCTAGTCTAATTTTGTTATTCGCAGATTCACGGTGGAATCAGAGACACGAGTGGATTACAATCAAATGATGTCGTATCCAAGCATCATCGCAAATCGTTGGCTGTCCGTCCGACTGGAAACTCTTGGAGCTTTAATTGTGCTTTTCGCGAGTTTGTTCGCTGTACTTGCTCGGGAAACTATCAGCCCTGCAATTGTTGGCCTTTCCATCAGTTACGCTTTGCAAATTTCTCAAACTTTGAGTTTCCTTGTCAGAATGACGGCAGAAGTTGAGACAAACATTGTTGCCATCGAAAGGGGTGAGACTTTTATCATGCAAGTTTGTTGCAACATCTTCATTTCAAAGCTTTTCAGTCGACGAGTACTCTGATGTTCAACAAGAAGCGCCATGGAAAACCGTCGAGATGGTGAGAGATTTATTGATTTCTGACAAGTATCGAAAGTCATCAAACCTTTTCAACCCCACAGGATCCAGAATGGCCACAGAAAGGCGTCGTTGAGTTCCAGAACTTCCAGGTCCGCTACAGAGAAGGACTCGAGCTGGTTCTCAAAGGCATTGATTTCTCGGTGAAGTCTCAAGAGAAGATCGGAATCGTTGGTCGAACAGGAGCAGGAAAATCGAGTTTGACACTCGCGCTGTTCCGAATTATCGAGGCAGCCGACGGTCAAATCGTTATTGACGACATTGACATTGCCAAGATTGGATTGCATTCGCTCCGTTCGCGTTTGACGATTATCCCTCAAGATCCTGTTCTGTTCTCCGGCTCGCTAAGAATGAATATCGATCCATTCAACTCTTATCCTGACGACAGCATTTGGACTGCCTTGGAACAATCGCATTTGAAGTTGTTCGTGAAAGGTCTGGCCGATGGCCTGGAGCACAAAATTGCAGAGGGTGGCGAGAATTTGTCTGTTGGTCAAAGGCAACTTGTTTGCTTAGCTCGAGCTCTGCTGAGAAAGACGAAAGTTCTGATTCTCGACGAGGCGACTGCAGCTATCGATTTGGAAACCGACGAGCTGATTCAGGTAAAAAATAATTAGAAACTTCACCACATTATGGACTTGAAATTCAATCAAAACTTTCCTCTTAAATAGAACACGATCCGAACGAAGTTCAACGATTGCACAATCCTCACAATTGCACATCGTTTGAATACCATCATGGATTCCGACCGCGTCATTGTCCTTGACAAAGGAATGATTGCTGAGTACGACTCACCTGCGGTTCTACTAGCCAACACAAATTCTATCTTCCACGGTATGGCCAAAGATGCTGGGCTTCTGAACAACGCCAACGATACTATTGAGGAAGTTAATGAAGCTCTCAACAATGACGAGAAAGGTGACACAAAATTATAAGAAAGAGATTAGACTTGTAATAAGCGATTAGAAATAAAACAAGTTTCAGTATTTATTTGGTAAATAATTTCGTTCGAGCAAATTGTAGATACATCTCTAAATAAAACTCGTTGAAGGTAAGAGTAACTTTCAAGCTAGGAAGTTTTCACTTCACTGATTCAACGTTGAGAAACTTTAACTTCCTCTGAAAAGCCTCTCAAAAATTTCTGGTACATTTTTATTAAAAAGACCTTGATAAATTTTCAATTTCCAAATTAATAGCAATGTTTGCTCATCAAACATCACGAACAAATCCAATGTTATCTGTCAATTGAATTGCTGTTATCGTAATTACTGGTTTACGGGAGATACTAGTCGCGTGGTTCACTGACACAGTTTTTTGAGAGAGTCGCAGGGAAAACCTCAAAGAAAACACATGCAAAAGTTTGACGTGGCGATGAGACAGCAAGTTCGATTGTTTCACCAGCTGAATTCGGTTAAGCCTCAAAACAAAAATGAAACTTGTGAGAGAAAAACATGGAGCATTTCGATCAATAAGTGAGCTCTCTCAATGCTGTCGCCATATCTTATCGAAGCGGATTATTGATGATAACGCAGCACTAAAACAAACGCACCAGTTGGTCGCTTATAAACGCTTTTCTTCACTAACCTTCCGTCAGTTCTCTCCGAGTCGTGAATTAAACCGTTGGAAGACCGCGGAAGCTTCAAAAATTTTCGCTATCAGCAGCTGAGTTAAGATAACAAAAGAATCTAAAGTGATTCAAAGTTGTGAAATAAGTGGAACGACAAGATGCACTCGGTCAACTAACGAAAACTAAACTTTGAGCTTTCTCTGGCTTCGCATAAATCTACTGAAGTTTTGTGACAGAAAAAGAAACTCTTAGGAGTTTGAGCCACTTACGTAATCCTCCTAATCAGTGAAAGAGTGAGAACACGTGAAACATAATCATGGGCTTCTGCCCTGATGCTTTTTGGGTGAGTTGATTGAAATCTTCCCTATGGATTTTACTCCGGAAATTTCGTCCCGGAGAAAATTGCGTGGGTGGATAAAGCTTTCAAGCATTACCTAATTAGGAGCATCGTGAAATAAGCGTGAAGATATTTTCCATAAATTGTTATCTCTTGAGTGTCATTCTTGAGTCGACATTGTTTGATAAGAAACTTCCAAAAACGCTGAACAGTTATTGATATCGTTTATCAAACGAAATTCTAATCATCCTAAAGCTCTGTAATTGCTGATAAGTGATAAGGAGCCGAAATTAAACCTGTCGCCGCAACTTGTTCGAACAAAAATAAACAGATTTTTTGCACTTCGTTTGAGCTCAATCAATTTCAGATTTTTACGACAGCAAGTGCTTTCGAAAGTTTCTAATTGATTCGCTTGTCCTCGCTTGGCATACCGGCTGACAACATTTTAATTCTCCGTTTACAGAATCAATCGGTGACATGGGTGGACACGAATCCAGACTTCACCGTTTGTTTCAAGCAGACGGCTTTGATTTGGGTTCCGTGTGGATTTCTGGCGCTCTTCGCTATCATGGACGTCGTCGTTCGAAGCAAAAGCCGATACAGTGACATCCCATGGAGCTTCCTCAACATTTCGAAATCAATCGTCTTGTTCCTGTTGATCTGTTTGACATTCTACGACATGGCGATGATTCTGACCAATTGGGATGAAGAAATTAGTATTTACAACGTTCACGTCGTGTCGGTGTCAGTGAAAGCGTTTGCATTTGTGAGTTCAATTTTTGGCAGCTCTTCTGACCTTGTGGCAATCAAACGAATGAATTCTTCTATAGATTCTTGCCGCCTTTCTTCAACTCTTGCACAAGATCAAAGGACATTCGTCGTCTGGATTGCTGTTCCTCTTTTGGCTGCTGCTGGTTATTTTTGCGTCCCCGCAACTTATGACTGAGATTCGCGACTACGATTTTGACGACCACACTTCGTGGGAGCAATTCCAGTACATCAATTATATTGTGTACTTCACTCTGATCACCCTCATGTTGCTGTTCAACTGCTTCGCTGACAAGCGACCGAGACAGACAACTTATGCCAAATCTACAAACCCAAGCAGCGAACTGAGCTCGAGCTTCCTCCGTCAAATTTTATTCCAATGGTTCGACAAGACGACTTGGGTCGGCTGGCGCCGGCCACTCACGGAGAAGGACATTTACGACATTAATCCCGAAGACTCGTCGAGAGAACTCGTGCCACCTTTCGACAGATACTTCGCCGAGAGCGTTGAGAAGGGTCGAAGGTAAGTTATGGCATAAATCAAAAGCTACATCACCTTGACTGCAACTCTCTCAACAGAAAACAAATGAATAACAAGAACCAGAAAACCGGCCAGCCGGAAGCTTCAAAGGCAACCAACGGATCGATCCTTCCTGCGATGGTGAAGGCTTACGGTGGACCATTTTGGTTCGCAGGGTTGTTGCAAATCGGAATCAATGTTTTGACGTTTGCATCTCCGCTCCTACTCAACGAATTAATTTCATACACCGGAGCACATTTGAGAGGCGAAACAGCGCCGCTCTGGCAAGGACTCGTCATGACTTTTGGGCTATTCTTGGTCACTTTCTTGTCAGCAATCTTCAACGGAATGTACTTCTTGAAAACTTTCCTTGTCGGCTTCCGCATCAGAACAGGATTGATTAGCGCAATCTACAGAAAGTCCTTGAGGATTTCCAGCTCAGCGAAGAAAGACACAACCGTCGGAGAAATTGTGAACTTGATGTCCGTTGATGCGCAACGGTTCTTTGAATTGGTCTCTTATCTCCACGTGCTTTGGTCCGGTCCTGTTGTGATTGGAGTGGCGATTTGGCTGCTTTGGAGAATCTTGGGGGTTGCTGTAGTTGCTGGCTTGGTCGTCATGGTTCTCATGATTCCACTTTCTGGCATCATCGCTGCAAAGCTTCGCGACCTTCAAATTGTGCAGATGAAAGTAAAGGACGAGCGTGTTAAGTCAATGAATGAAATTCTCAACGGCATGAAAGTTCTGAAGCTTTACGCTTGGGAGCCGAGCTTTGAAAAGCTCATCCTCGGAGTTAGAGCAAAAGAGATGGACGTGTTGAAGAAGGCTGCGCTGTACAACGCTGGAACTTATTTCGTTTGGTCTCTGGCTCCGTTCCTAGTATCATTGGCATCTTATATTACCTTTGTTCTTCTTGGTGGCGTCCTAGATGCAAACATCGCCTTCGTTTCCATAGCTCTCTTCAACGTTTTGAGATTCCCAATGGCGATGTGTAAGTTTTCCTCTACCTACTTTTATTATAGCCTGGGGGTTTGCTAAGCGTTTGAACTTTAACTTCAAGTTCTTAAGCTCTGTTTTCTCCAGGTATTGACAAGGAGCTCAAATTTACATCGGAATTTATTTTACCTTTTCTTGTTCCTTTTGTCAGTCCCAATGATGATCGCCTTCATCATGCAAGCTTGGGTCTCCGTCCAACGTATCAACAAATTCCTGAACTCCGAGGAAATTGATCCGAACAATGTGACGAACAATCCAAGCAACGACGCCTTAAGTATAAACGACGGTTCATTCACATGGGGTGGAGAGACGACGACTTTGAAGAACATCAACATGAAAGTGAAGAAGGGAAATCTGACGGCTGTTGTCGGATCCGTTGGCTGTGGAAAAACTTCGCTCATTTCAGCGCTGCTCGGCGAGATGGAGAAACTTAAAGGAAGTGTTAACGTCGACGGGCGCATCGCTTATGTGCCACAGCAAGCTTGGATTCAGAACGCAACCCTTCAAGACAATATCACGTTCGGAAGGCCAATGAACAAACAAAAGTATGACCAAGTCGTCGAAGCGTGTGCTCTGACTCCTGACTTGGCGATGTTGCCAGGTGGCGACCAAACGGAAATCGGCGAGAAAGGCATTAACCTTTCTGGTGGCCAGAAACAAAGAGTCGCATTGGCTCGAGCTGTCTATGCCGATGCAGAGATTTATATGCTCGATGATCCGCTGTCGGCTGTTGATTCGCACGTTGGCAAGCACATCTTCGACAACGTCTTCGGCGAGAACGGAATCCTGAAAGGAAAGACGAGGCTTCTCGTGACACACGCCGTCGTTTACTTGCCTAAAGTCGACGAAATTTACGTCATGGTGAATGGAGAAATCACAGAAAGCGGATCGTACAGGTGAAGCAGCAGCTTTCACACATAAATCTTCGATCCAATAACATTTACATTTCGTTCATCTCCGCAGAGAACTTCTGTCGCAAAAGGGCGCTTTCTCAGAGTTCCTAACGCAACATCTTCAGGAGCTGGATGATGACGAAGGTAACGTTCGCTTTTATGTCAGCAATAAATTTGAAGCGAACTATCTTGAACTTATTTTGCAGATCTCTTGGCTCTTCAGAACGCAATTCAAGACAAAGATTTGAAGCTCATACTCGAGCGTTCAATATCAACTTTATCCAACACCGTCGGAGAGAAGTCGTAAGTCAATTTAAAATTTATTAATTGAATCAACTGAGTTTATCTCACAAACTTTCAGTTCATTGAACGGATCAATTAGGCGAAGAAGCACGAGGCGAAGTGGAAGGAGAGCCTCAGAAAAGAGTGAGAAGGAAATCATCGAAAGTCAAAAGTCAAAGCTTATCGAGTCGGAAGATGCGGCGACTGGTGCTGTTGGCTGGGGAGTTTACCTGCGATATTTTAAAAGCATTGGGCTGACTATGGGACTTGCGGCTGTTTTCAGCAATGTTGTGAATCAAGCTGCGGCTGTTTACTCGAGCAGTAATTATCGAAGGCTTTAAATGTTGTGGTCATTCTAACCAATCCATTTTATAGTTTGGCTTAGTGACTGGTCGACTGATGAGCGTGCAATGAACCCTGACGACTACACCTGGCGAAACATTTACATGGGAGTCTATGGTGGATTAGGCGGTTTCCAAGCTATTGCTTTGCTAACAACTTCAATGATTTTCGCACTTGGATGTCTGAAAGCTGCCCGCGATCTGCACAACAAACTTTTGCACAACACAGTTCGCTTACCAATGTCATTCTTCGACACAACTCCGCTGGGTCGAATCCTTAACAGATTCTCGAAAGACGTTGACGTTATTGACAACATTCTTCCTATGACAATGCGATTCTGGATGATGATGTTCTTCAATGCAATCGCCGTTCTCGCGGTCATTACTTACTCAACCCCAATCTTCGCTGCAGTCATAGTTCCCATGGGCCTCGTGTACTACGTTATCCAAAAGTTTTACGTTGCGACGTCGAGACAACTGAAGCGCATTGAGTCAGTCACCCGGTCGCCAATTTATACGCATTTCTCTGAAACGATCACTGGACAGTCTGTGATTCGTGCATATGGAGAGGAAGCAAGGTAGAGATTTGTTATTTAGCCAGCTGTCCTTGTGTCTAGCCTAATTTTGTTATTCGCAGATTCACGGTGGAATCAGAGACACGAGTAGATTACAATCAAATGATGTCGTATCCAAGCATCATCGCAAATCGTTGGTTGGCCGTCCGACTGGAAACTGTCGGAGCTATGATTGTGCTTTTCGCGAGTTTGTTCGCTGTACTTGCTCGAGGAACTATCAGCCCTGCAATCGTTGGCCTTTCCATCAGTTACGCTTTGCAAATTTCTCAAGTTCTTAGTTTCCTTGTCAGAATGACGGCAGAAGTTGAGACAAACATTGTCGCCATCGAAAGGGGTGAGACTTTTATCATGCAAGTTTGTTGCAACATCTTCATTTCAAAGCTTTTCAGTCGACGAGTACTCTGATGTTCAACAAGAAGCGCCATGGAAAACCGTCGAGATGGTGAGAGATTTATTGATTTCTGACAAGTATCGAAAGTCATCAAACCTTTTCAACCCCACAGGATCCAGAATGGCCACAGAAAGGCGTCGTTGAATTCCAGAACTTCCAGGTCCGCTACAGAGAAGGACTCGAGCTGGTTCTCAAAGGCATTGATTTCTCGGTGAAGTCTCAAGAGAAGATCGGAATCGTTGGTCGAACAGGAGCAGGAAAATCGAGTTTGACACTCGCGCTGTTCCGAATTATCGAGGCAGCAGACGGTCAAATCGTTATTGACGACATTGACATTGCCAAGATTGGATTGCATTCGCTCCGTTCGCGTTTGACGATTATCCCTCAAGATCCTGTTCTGTTCTCCGGCTCGCTAAGAATGAATATCGATCCATTCAACTCTTATCCTGACGACAGCATTTGGACTGCCTTGGAACAATCGCATTTGAAGTTGTTCGTGAAAGGTCTGGCCGATGGCTTGGAGCACAAAATTGCAGAGGGTGGCGAGAATTTGTCTGTTGGTCAAAGGCAACTTGTTTGCTTAGCTCGAGCTCTGCTGAGAAAGACGAAAGTTCTGATTCTCGACGAGGCGACTGCAGCCATCGATTTGGAAACCGACGAGCTGATTCAGGTAAAAAATAATTAGAAACTGCACCACATTGTGGACTTGAAATTCAATCAAAACTTTCCTCTTGAACAGAACACGATCCGAACGAAGTTCACCGATTGCACAATCCTCACAATTGCACATCGTTTGAATACCATCATGGATTCCGACCGCGTCATTGTCCTTGACAAAGGAATGATTGCTGAGTACGACTCACCTGCGGTTCTACTAGCCAACAAAGATTCCATATTTTATGGCATGGCGAAGAACGCGGGACTTGTGAACAACGCCAACGAACCTACCATCGACGAAGCCATTGACGAAGCTTTCCGTTACGATGACAAAGAAGAGACAAAATTATAATTAAATCAGCTTTGAAAGATATTTTATGTTGAGGGTTGACTAAGCGATTAGCAATAAAACTGATTTTTATAGCAATATTAAACGGAAATTTGTTTGGGAATTTTTATCGTTGGCTGACGAGGAAAACTTAGAATTGCTTTTTGGCCGAAAGCTCTCATCTGGTCGAAAACTGTTTCGAAGCTTCCATCGTTGTTGAATGGTTCTCGTTCAGGGTTTGCAGCCGCGGAAAATTCGATACGGAAAACTTTTTCAGAAATTTTAGTCACTAAAAGATAAAGCTAAACGATAAAATGACCGATGAGTTTCTTATCAACTTCGCTACTAACCTTTCGGCTCCCCTGGCGCGACGCACACAGCCAGAGCCAAGATAAATACTTACAACTGAACATTCGCGCTTCGTTTGAAAATAAAACAAAACTTGCAAAATGTAAGGGAAATTCCTTCAGTCAGAATCGAGACGTTGTGAAGGCGAGAAGCATCGAGAAATTATTTTCTGTTATCAATTAGTGTGTTGTGTAAAAAGAAAATAAGGAGAAATATTGTTTAAGTGCTTCTCCTCATTCCCAGAAGAATATATTTTATATCAAATATTGCGAGTTTTTGTGGAACAATCGCCAGAGATAAAGGAAATATATTTATGTGTGGAAAATGATTTACAAGCCACGCTTTATCAGTGTGGACATACAAGATAAAAACATCGTTTATAAGTGCTAATTAAGACAACACAACAATATTGAAACGTAAGTCTCGGATCGTCTTTCCACGGGGCGTGCAGCGAGAAGATGGAAAACTTTTTCTTGTGTCATCTCATCACAAACATATGTTGGGGATTTCCTCGTCTCCGCTCAATTGCTCGTTAGCTGATAAGTGTCCAACGTTATTCAGCTCGAACTTGAAACTTCCCCCGTGTCATGAATTATGAATGCTCGAAATATTCATTCGACGTATGCAAAATAATCAATATTATTACCGAGGCTTCGAACGGTGGAAATAAATAAAATAAAACGTATACAAACGGCTTGGAGAATAAAAAAAATTCTTCACGACAACAGCGGCGATGGAAGAAATAAATAATGAGAAAATACGGATAGACATTTCCATGCATTAAACGACTACAAAAGCATGAGCCGTTGAAATATTATAGTGGCAATTCACATCAACAGTGATGATACATAAGGAAAATGATGTGGAAAATCCTTGTCGGGCCTTCGCTTGTGTGCGCGTTTGTTTGTGTAAACTTTACATCGAATATTATTTTAATGAGCTTTATCGCGCGATAATGAAATGGGAAACCGCTTTCATGTGTGACAGAGAACGTTGCAAACGTGGCTTGATGCCGAGGGTAACGTTGATCCTTCCAAAGAACAAATTAATCTTGTATCGAGTTACCGAAAGAATCAATACCAGAAATTCCCAATTCCGAGGGCTTCGAGTTTCGTCGGAAATGAAATCGAAAACGCTCCACATTGCGACCTATCGAGAGCGAACGAGCACACCACAACGGAACGATAACCTTCAGAGGTGTTTTCCATTAATAATTCATATGGAAATTCTTACCAAGCTTCGACGTTCCATATGGCGGCTCGATTATTAGCGGTTTGGTAGGAAGCAAAGCACGCGATTCTCAAGATGTGCTCGATGGCTTTTATTTATTTTGCGTTGTCATATGAGCGATCGCTGGAAAAGCTCACACAGAAAGCAATTTTCATTTCGTGGATGTGTGAACGGTCGATCTGATGAGTCGAATAGCGTGCACATAATGTAAACTCGTTGATATATGCGCGTACTCTTTTTTATTTGTTGCCGTTCATGTAACATCCAATGTTGTTTATTTTCGTGTACATGGCCGTTTCCATAGAAATTTATTATTCTGAATATTCATTTGATTGTGTGCTCGAAGCGCGGGCCCACATCGGACAAAAAAGACAGCATAGAGAGTCGAGAATAATTTCATTTCCAACATCATTACTATTATTATTCTCTTGCTCGAAATAATAACATGATAAACTGTCTCTTCGGGTGAATTTTCAGCGACGGTTCTTTGGCTGTCGCGCGGATGGAAAACCTTAAACGGAGCACATGATTACGGCTTTGAGAGGCGAAAAAAAGTGCGCGCTCTCGTTTTGAGGAAAAGTTAAACTGTGAAAGAAAATTCTGGTTTGTGCTTGTCGCCGACCTAAAAATATTTATACATTCTTTATGCCGCTGCATAAATTTGTGTGACAAAGCGCCGATGACGGAAGAATCTGTTCGCCCAAGACTGTGCAATTAACATTCAAGGTTTTAAGGGCAATCGACATTTGAATTTGTGATTTGGATTTCGAAGAGAAGTTTGGGGCTCGGGCAGCACGATGAGAGAACTCGCGAGAGACTGTAAGTGAAGTTATCTTCCCCGATCGTTCACCTCAAGTGTGTTAATCGATTGTTTAATTAAGTGCGACCTCGTGTAGCCAATGTTGAAGCGAAACAAAGTGCAATGTCTCTTCAAGTTCACGTGGCTATTAATCGCGGCTCGCATGTGTGAAATTCCTTCTCGGTTTCAAGTGCAAGATCAGGCGCTGCTCTCGATTATGTAACATTGAGTTTCTCCTCTCACTGTCGAGATTTTTCTGTGCCAAACACTTCTCCACTTTCCCAAACCGATCACAATTGACCGTAGAATTAATTTTGCACGGCTTAATGAAAACCTGTAGAGCACAAAAGACTGTGACTTTAAAATTTAAATCAACGACGACTTTTTGCTCGCTCCGACGTGAGCGAGAAATTCTTAAACTCGAACTGAGCCAGCGCACAGCTTAGAAATTATGCACAAGTTTCTCCGTCAGATGATTGAGCGTCGATTGCAATAATTGCCGCTCGTTCTAATGATGATTAACAGGATGAGATTAATGAGCCTCAAAACGAAATAATTTGCTGGCAAGCAAATGTGGCGAAATTGTTTCAAAACTGTTTTACCACGTAGCTTCGTTTTTGTGCTACCTCCATATCACTTGTCTGCCTCGAGCGAAACGAAAACAATTTCACATTTATATCTGCCTTGAGCGTCGCAATGACACATCGTAACTGATAAGACGCTGCCATCAGCTGATAACGGCAAAAGTATTGTTCCGAGCTATCACTAAGCGTTGAAGATTTGTTTGGTTTCCAACTAAAATCAGTAAGAAAACCTATCGAAGTTCTAGGAATTCTTTACAGAAAACTCAATCCCGTGACTCTATTAAACTTTACTGTTTTCCGAGAATGCAATTGTGCTTTGAAGTGATTCGTTGTTCTAGCATGAAAGCCACAAAGTTTTCGCTCTGATAACGCCGTGCAATCGTCTTAGTAGAACAGCCGTTTGCGTAATGAGCTCAAGCGGTTGACAGACGCGACTGCAAACCTACTGGAGCTATCGAGTAGGTTGAAACTGTCAACAGCCTTGTTTTAAATATAAGAATTTCTCTGTTGTTTACTCGGAACAACAGATCGATTTCACTGCGCGGTAATTTGATATCGCAAAGTCAATTCACACCGCTCGGTCGATTTTTAATTTGAAGCGAGTCTATGAATTCTTTTCCCCGCGCAATACAAGCAAAGGCGAAGCCTTTTAAATCTTTCGCAACACCAATAGAAAGTCTCGAGCCGTCTAGCACGCCACGAAAGTACAACAAACGGAAATGCAATCGAGACGATTGATCGTCGAAGACGAGAGCAGCATGAACTCTCGATTCGCTTCGGTTCATCGAAGCATTTCCTATTCAAGCGATGTTGATTGACTGCGCTGCAACAGCACATTAGTGAGCACGTGATTGCCGACTAAGTTTCTTTCTAGTCTACGAAACATTTTCCAGCAGCGATGCCAACTGCGAAAATGGAAAAATTGTGTCAAGCTCAGTCCTTTGCTATTAAAAAGTCGGAAAGCGAGGAACTTTGTTGTCGTCGCTGATTGTGAAATAATAAACTAGAACCTCAGCAACAAAACAATGTCAATTAATCATTTCAATAAATATGCAAAACTCGAAAGCGTCCCGGCTTAATTCACGCGCGTTCATTTCGAATTCAGAGCTGAGTTGCGGAATCTGAAATCGTGTCAGCCGCTCGACTTGAATACTAATGCGCTCATAAGCCTCAATTTATCAATTTGATATTCATTTTCCAATTTCACGAATTAAGCAATGTAATTCTCATAAATCAATGTTTTCTCTCTCCACCAAGGCATGTGAGAAAATATTTGCTCAAACAATCTTTATTACTCGTAAAAGCGATCGTTGTTTGTTCATCGCTTCTGTACGATGTCGCTCCCGGGCAAGACGCCGCAACCTACCGCACAGTCGATGAATAACGAGAGACGACGACTGGGATGAAGAAGACACCATTTGCATGTCGTAGCATCGAGATATGTTTGCTTACTTTCCCAAAACAGAATCTGAAGTAATCATTAATAAAACAAGGCTCGTGCTAGTCATTCAATTAGAATACAATTTTCTTTGTCGTCTACGAGGTAATGGACAGCTCGTTTTTTCCGTAACATGCAGCAAATAATCGCGTTAGTGTCGACCAGGTCGCGAAAGAAACAATAAAGTGTTTGGCCCAAGGAGTCGCGTCGGAAATTTCAATTTCCGGCTCACGACAGCAAGAATTATTCCTTCGTTTTTCCCAAACGGTGAAAAGCCACTCTCAACACGGTCTTCCTCGACAAACTCGCCTACACGCTTTTTTCCGGCCAACACAGAAAGCGCAAGAAATTCTTCATGGCAATTTGATTATCTTTCATCTCTGGCGTAAACTTTTTCCGCCCCGAGTTCGGCTTGACTCACCGAGCGCTTTGGCAGTCGCCGGGCACTTCACGCAAGTTACAAATTACGATCTGCTAATTGTTTCAATGACTCGAAACAATTTTTCAATTTGAATTAAACTGCTCAATCACTGGCATCGGCTCAATGAAATTTAAAATAATTCAATTCGCGGTGAGTGGCTGCAGTTGTGTGGAAAGCGAACTGATGTGAAGTAGCTGGCTTTACATAATGACTTCGCGATACGTAAAATAGCCGTCAATTAATTATTGCAAATCACCGGCGATTGTGTTCAAGAGTAAAGCAATTATTCAATCTTTGTTGTCGGACAGAGCAAGCGTGTGTGTTTGTCTGTTGAACTTGACCTTCACAGTCAAGAAGCAGCGAAGATTTTACTCACAAATTGTTTGTGGGATTTGAAATTAAATTGCGTCACAACATAGGAATCGATGAACTAGTTTATCACCTGTTAATGCAACGCGCTTCCTTAACGAATGTATTGGAAGCTTTCGGGTTTTTCAAAAATCATTGAAAATTAATCAAGAGCTTCTGACTTTCCGCAACTTTGAAACTTTCCCCCGAGGCTACTTTAGATAAAAGCGACATGAAATACAAGCGAGAGTTATTTCTGACATGCAAACATTTCAGATTACTTTATGTGGCGATTGTTTACAATCGTCGTCATAAGTAAAACTTTTTGTTGCTCGCCAGCGGTCGCTGTTGATTCAATTTTGATAAAAAATGTTTTGCGCGCGGAAAAACATAGAATGACGTAAGCGGTTTAAAAACTGTAAAGTCGCCCGGAAGGCCTCCAACGAGCTTCTTTATACCTCAGCCAATAAAAAGTGACGCAGAGTTTTTATTTACTCGACATGAAATCAAAAGCTCATCAGTTTTGTGCATCGCGACATAAAAATTCCCAAGCACTCGAGGTCGTGCTGCCTGGCGCTGGCAATTTTATCAGCAATGCTTGGTGAATGTTTTATGATTTTTCACGATTCGCTGGCGGCTATTAACCCACATTTCACAACATGAGCACACACTTGATAAAGTGGAAGCCCACATGGAGTTTTTGTTTGAAGAGTTTAAAACTGAAATCGATAACTGAAACGTTTCACTTTCGTCGCAATTATTTTTAGCCTTTGCGGTTACGAAGCCGCTTGAGCTTCATCCAACTAATTGAGGTTTTTAATTAGTTTAATTGGTTGCCGATGAGATGTGTTTATTATCACTAGAGTCACATCGCGATGTGAAACATTCTATGGAACTTTTCTGACAACAACCGTCGCTGTCTCGAGAACAACGTTCCGATTGTGACTTCGCTGCTTGCATATTTTCACTCTTCGTTTGTGTAATTAAAAAATTATTTATTCATGAGCAATCAAACACTTCTGCTCATGAAGAATTCAGAGTAATAACTACATCGAGTGTGAGGGAGAAATTCTGGCAAGTCGCTGACAATGTACGATCGTCAGTTGCAGGCGCCGGTTGAAGGCAAATTACTTCGCTCGATTAAAAGGCATGGTATCGACGAGAGCGGACACGAAGCGGGGGGAAATTGTAGATCGCAGATTAAACAGCGCACTTAACATTATTGGCCCATTTCATTATCAACGAGTGTTGTTTCTACGCGTCAGTCGCGTTCCTCGCTACAATGACGAATGGCTGGGAAAACAAGCTTATCGGGAAACTCCCTCGAGCGACAGCAAAGTCAAAACACAAGAATGAATATTTTATTCAATTTGTGAACTATTTTCTCAATCGACTTTCTTCAAACAGTTTTGTTTTCGATCATTTATTCATCGAACATTTGCATTCATTCATGATTGTGGGAAATTTATGGCTCCGCGAGATTATCGGGCGCACATTTATTTGTCTACATAAATCAACCGAATGCTCTCAATCCATCACCGAAACGCTGAAGGCTCTAGTGGGACATTACATGGCTAACCGTATCAGAATAAATTCTAAATAGTGAAGGTCAGGAATGTGTTGCTTGTCGTCGATCGGAACCGCTGACTAAACCGCTCAAATTTTATATTTTTGTACAAACACGAAAAATTATGAAAGAAATTTGCCTCTCGCTAATGAAATTGGGTCGCACACAAAATTCATTAGTGGGACAAAATAAAAGTTAGGTCGAGTGAACCAATCCTTTGTTTATGAAGACTTCACCGAAAAGCTGTGACACAATTCGCTGGAAATATTTTCCCGAACTCGTTCAATTTTCTTCGAATTTTCCTGCGCCGTAAAATATCAAAACTTTCCATAAACTCAAGCACAATTACCTCAACTTTTCGACTTCAGTAATTTCTTTGTAATACATTGAAGCTAATTAAAACGAAAACAATAAGTTTGAGACTTAGATCAGTCGAAGGTTTCAAGCGGACTTAAAGACTTTAAAAGGCTCTGAGAAACAACGATGTTGGGTCTTTGTGGGTTCTTATTTTATTGTTGGTTAGGCTTAGGCTCTCTGACTAAAGCTTTGAGCACGCGATTGCAACAATTTGCAACATAATCACTAGCATAGTTTGGCTTCATATTATGTCACGAACCACAAAAGCATAAAGTTCACCGCAAATAAGCTCAAAAATCCAAATCATCCCGCGAGTTTATCTCAATTGTTTTCGATCCTCCCACACGTAATTTTCTGACAATTCCCCGAACCTAACGTGATAAAACATTCCATGCAATTTACTGCAGTAATCCTCGTTCCATCCAGAGGATAATAAAGCGAGAGTGAACGCGAAGGGCTGAAAGTTCTAGATTAACCCACAATCGCGCTGATGAATATTTTATCAAGCCGAGCAACAACATCGCTCATTATTTTCCATTTTCATTTTAAATCCACCTGACACGTAGAGCTGCGCGGAGCTTTTTCAAACGCGTGATTCCATCGTAAAACACTTTCTGTGTTTCATTTGGAGCTTCACAGGAGACAGAACACGACGCAAACTTCATTAAAATGGGTAAAAAAGAACTTTAAGTTTTGTTCGACTTAATTCTATTTTCGTTGTCGCGCGTTGTTGAGTTTTTACGGACAATTTATTTCCATTGTCATTCGGGTATAACACAGTGCTCAAAGCACAAGAACAACTTGTTAGCCCAACGATTCTATAAAAAGTTCTCCATGAACTTGAGAACACATTCAATCGAACGTTGAGCAAACACATTCCGTTTCACTTTCATCGCTCGCCCTGTGGAAAAATAAAGAAAATGATGATCGTAATATAAATGTGAAGAGTCAGCGAGGCAAGGTTAAATATTTACGTTCTTCTTTGCTCCCTCCGCAGATATTCTTCGATGTTCGCTTAGCCGTGGTCAATCGGACGCAAAGTCATGGATCATAATGGACTTTACACAGACTTAGATAGCTTCGCGAGCATCACAAGCTGTGGAACGCCAACAAACACATTTAACGACCCTTGTCCAACTCTACCATCTCTGAACAGCTTTAAGTACCAGCCATCGAACTTGTCCAGCAACTTATACCAACAGCCAGTGCACGAGTCGCAGCAAAAGACGTCACAGGCTCTGCCGCAGACTCAAATCAACATCAACAACTGCAACAACAATATCTTTTTTCCCCACGACGATGTGCTTTTCGACGCAACCACAGCTCCGACTTGTGCATCAGCAGCGAGTAATCAAAGTCAGAAGAATAACTTCATCGGACACGTTCAAAAGGAGCTGGAGACGACAGGCGGCGGGGGCCGGGATAGTTCGAATCCGCTGAAGAACGTTTACTTCAACATCAACAATATCAACACGAATATCGTCAATAACATTCAGAACCCAACGAACTTTGCGAACTCGACGGACATTTTCAGCGGCAATCAGTATCATCAGATAAACAAGAACGGCGAAACAATTATAAACTTCACCAATAATAATCTCAACAGCGCCGGCGGCTCTAGTATGCCGTCAGACTCAGTGTCGGCCACATCGCAGAACTACTACGGTTATCAATCAAACAACAGCCAAGGACAGCAGACGGTTTACGAAACGTCCGTGCAATCGCAATCGCAGAGTAACACGTTCCACGATCCAAACCTGAACGCGACAAAACCGAACATGAGCGGCTCAGCTGGTCACTATCATAGCCATCATCACAATCAAACAGCTCTGAACCAAACGATGACCAACGGAGCATTTTTACCAGGTACGAATTCAATTCCATCAGAGCATTCTGCGACGACTGTGGACCCGTTCAGTGAATTTCCAGAAACTTTATCCACAGCCAAAATCATCAACAACTTTGAATCGAAAAACCCTTTGAAATATCCAACAAGTAATCGACCCAGCGGCACGTACTACAAGAATGCAGCAGAGTTTCCTACGCATCAGTACGGTCATTTACCGCCGCACAACTATCCCGGCTTATATGCACCGACGAAGATGCCAACAAGCCACAACTTCGAGACTTACCAGCGAATCCCCCGACAAACTGCTCCACATTACCCAACGCAACATTATGTGAATCCCCCAATCGACGAGAGTCGTTTGAACTATAATCGAACGGCAGCGGTACATAATTCTTACCATCACCCTCACACGTTGCCCCATCCACCGCCTAACAATTATGGGAACTACTACAGCAGTGGCTACGGGTCGATGCCTTATCCCGCTTATCCACAGCCTGGCCCGCCCTATGGTAGCCCGTTGCTGCGAAGCGACAGTTGTTCAAAGCCATCGACCAACTATAACAAGGCGGGTGCTGTCGGTTTGTCACCTGTTGAGCATGGCAGCTACACGCTGCCTCACGCTACAAATTACGCGACGCCGAAGAAAGAATTCTACAACGAAAGCCCTTATTACCCGCCCCCTCATCATCCTTACTACGAGGATCCGATGAATAATTCATGCGCCAAGAAGTCGAGCAGTCGACCTAAAGTGACCAACGATATTTACAATCCTAACGGAGCGACGACGCTTTTTCCTGATCACCATTCGATGCCTCACCAGCAGAGCGTGAGAAACGTTGGCTACCAGCCAATGCCGAAGCTTTACAGTAGCGGAAGCCAACCGGCTTACTCGATGCCAACGAATTCTTGCGACCTTGCAAATCCCTATCACAACTTCAACTATCAGCATCCGAAAATGCCGAAAATGAATCCGGCCTTGAGCTCTAAGCAGTTCAAGAGCTACGGACATTTTGAACCAATGCCAATGCCGCATGGCCACTACGGTCAGTATCATACGATGCAAGCGAAGCATCCCGAAAAGATAAAGATCTCGATTGATCTCGAGGAACAGATTAACAGCTCGAAGATCCCAAAGATTCCCGGCTACGGCTACGACCCGCATCACCAGCTGTACTATCAATACCATCACCACATGCCACCGCGCAATCAAATGAACGATAACGACCCGAAGAACTCCATTGCCAACATCAACATCAGCTTGAGAGATTTCCTGTCGACGTGGAACGAGATCGACGAGGAAGACGAGACGGGCGAACGACGAGCTGCGACGAGCGGTGCTTTGGATGATCTCAATGAGCATGTAGAGCGAACGATTATGCGCGAGTACAATCCGATGTTTGTTCAAAAGGCGACTGATAGCTTTATGAGTGCCGCCGATGCGCCTCAACATAGCGGCGCCGAAAAAGCACAGCTGAGTGAACTTGAGAGTGGAATCATTAGCGAAGGCAGCGAGAAGCTTTACGTGCTCGAGTCAATCGACGTTCCGCTATCAGAGCTAAACAAATACAAACACTTGAGCGTTATCAATAAATTGCCAGAGAATGTTGTGATCAACGATAACGAGGACAGTTCGATGAAGTTCATCGAGGAAATCGACCTGCACCGCGAAAAGTTGTACAAAAGCGAGTTCGAGCTCGAGTTCGAGGCCTGTCAAGAAAGAAAAAGCATCGACGAGCCGGTCGTGGCGACGAAGCCACAAGAAGTCGTTGACGAGAAGTCGAGCGAAGAAATCGTGAAATCTGATTCGGACGAAAAGTCGAAGGAGAAGAGGAAGAGTGCGAAAGTGAAAACTCCGAAGCTCAAAGCTGCTGACGCGAAAATCCCAAAGATTAAGCAGAGTTTGCTCAAACTGAAGAAAGAAAAGATTCTGAAGGCTGTGTCAAAAGATCAGCGAAAGGCTCGAATAACGAAGCGGGTGAAGAAGTACTCGCTGAAACAACTGACGAGTTCCGTGCGGTCGCTGCAATCGACATGCGTGGACTTCATTAACACGAGCGCCTACCGCAACTACGCGCGCGAGCAGATCTCGATCATCAACAAACATTCAAAGATGAGAATTCTTCAGGACTTCAAGAAGAAGTTCAACTTCGACGGAATGAAGCGAGCGAACGCCGCTGTCAGCCAGAAGCTGAATCGCTCGGTGGAAATGAACTCACTACGGGAAATCTGCGGGGAGCTTTTAAAAGACAAATCGAGGATTACGGCGAGTAATGAAGACGTGTCGAGTGAAAACTGCCACGACGAAGAAGAATTTCCATCGCTGAAGGAGCTCAGCAGAAGAGTTTTAACCGATATGGATATCGACGTCGTTGAAAACGATTATCTTTACTCGCCGTTGACACTGAAAGAGCTTTGCGAGTCGTTCATCTACAGCCACAACCAATACTTTCTCATCGAAGAAGTGTCGAGCGTTCCGAAGCTCCAGGACTTGTGTAAAAACGTGCTCAGTGAAACGAACATTTTTATTAACATCGATGACGAAAACGGCGGCATTTTCACCCTCAACGACGACGAGTCGGAAGCCATTCAAAGCAGCGAAACCGTCGGCGAAGACATTTACATTGTCGAGGAGAATTCCGGGAACGTCGGCGAACTTTTCGAGTCTGAGCAACTGAACTCGTTCGAGCGTTCGGAAATCTTGAGGAAAATTCAGCGCGTCGCGAACATTGAGGACGACGAAATCATTCGAGCGATCGGCGCGCTGCATCGTGACGACGATGTCGAATCGATTATCAACAACAACAACAGCAACGTGACGAACAAGAACTTTTCCGATGCGAATGAATTTTCCGCGACGAATGAGGAAACAAAGTTCGACTCTGAGCTGTCCTTTCTGTCGTTCATGGACGACGACCTGCTGCATTACGAGGAGATCATCTCTGGTAATGACAGAGGTGACAAAGCAGCGAAGAAGATCGTCGAGAACCTTCGGTTCAAGCATCTTAATCGATCCGACATCAAGCAAGCAACGAAGACGATCCGAGCGATACTGAAGAAATCGCTGACTTACCAGCGAGCGCATCGATTTCGCAACGCAAAACGCCGAGAGCAAATCGAGGCTTTGAAGCAACAAGCTCGTGCTGCCTTCTGGAAGCTTAAAGAGTTGAGAAATTGTGATAACATTTCGAGTGACTCGACGTCTGAGGCGTCGCCCATCAACCAACGTGAATCAGAAAACGAATCTCAATACGATGCCAAAGATGACACGAAAGCTCAATCACCTCACGAAACCATTTTCAACCGCGAACCGACGCCGTTCCTCGATGATTCACATGACGATTGCTTCGACGCTCATGCGGAACTCAATTTTCCCAAATTGCCGGCCATGTTCCCCTCGATTAACGAGTACAAGCTCGACAGGAAGAGCAGCCATCGGGGCGATGTCAAGGACATCGGCGAGGCGAAACGCCGCAGATTGACGTTTGACGAAAGTCTGCTCAGCATTGAGAAGCAGGAAGTGAGAAAGAGTTCTTCGCGAAGCCACCACCGCCGACATCACAGCTCAAGAAGTCACGAGAGATCGCGGCAACGCTATCACATACATTCTAGTCGACACAACAATTACAAACCGAAAGACCAAATGAAGCATTCCGAAGCTAAACGATTAGTGATACCCAGTTATAAGTTATACGATAAAAACTTAGACGTTAAACTGAAAATCATGCCTTTTGTCCGCATCGAGCGGGAGGAGAAAGTTGACGACATGGTGAAGCAGTACAATTAGGTGAAAAGAAACTTTTAGTTCTAAGGCGAGTGCAAAGTTATTTTTATATCGAAGAGCTTAAAGCTCGGGCAGAAATATTTACATCTCGAAGAGCGAAAGGCTCAAGCGAGACACAACTCGATGACAAGGAGAATCAGATCGTCGAATGAATCTTTCAAGTGTTTCACAGCAATTAAATAGACGTTTGGCATTTGATTCGTAATAATTTGTTGAGCTGCAGGCGAGTCGATGAATAATCCAAGAGCTTTCGGTCGACTCGCTTGTAAAAAGATTTTTGGATGTAATTTTTGAATAAAAAATGAACACGGCTCCGATAATGTTTCACCTCGTTTTTGCCTCGGTGAGAACACGAAAGCCTCATCGGCAAACGCTTCACGTCCTCCTGGGCTATCCGACAAACACAGATTCGCTCTTTAAAGGGAAATAGACACATCAGGAATTGATATTAATACGTTTTTAGAGCCCCGGGAGCCATTAAAAAGCCATTTGCCGGCTTTAAATTAATTGAAATTACGCAATTACAATTTTTTCCATCGCTCGAGCCTCGGAACGGCAAAGCGAGCAATCAACCAAACTGTTTCCACTGGCGGGTTGACAAGAGCTCGCGAAAGTTTCCTCCACCCAGCTGGACTTAAAATTGAAGCGATTTTTATTGCCTTTCACGACGAGAACTGCGAGCGTGACAAATTTTACTGTTTTGGTCTTTTTACGACGCTTTGAACGCGACAAAACATTTCGCAATCGTGCATTGCTGGCAAGTAGTTTTTCTATTTAAAGAGCTGATAACAGAAACTTCGTCAAACATTTCGAGGCGAATGAATGAAGCAACGATGTCGTTCTCAGGCTGACGAATGTCGACGAGAGCCTTGTAGATCTAGAGTTGTGTTGCTGCTGAGTCAACTTCTGTTCTCATATCAATCGATGAAGAAAACTTTCCATCAAAAATTCAAACTCTTTCCGATCGAGGAAGACATTATTTAAGAAACTATTTAGTGAATCAATAATTCACAAATTCACGAAACTTTGCGTAGGATTAAGTTGAACACTAAGCTGGATTTGGGAATCAAAAAACATAAGAAACAAATGGTTTATTCGAGACGAATAAGTTTGTTGATAATCAAATTTTACCCACCCAAATTTTCATTGATATTGTGAGTTAATTAATGAAATCGAGTTAAACCTGCAAGATATTTGATTTATGGGAAAACAATGTTAATATTTATTTGATCATCTGTGCTTGTTGATTGTAAGAACTTTATTTGCGACCGCTCAGACCGTTAGATTCAAACAACACGTGTTGGAGTTGGTGGCGACATCTCATGGCGGGAAACTGAAGCCAATTTGAAATAATTTTACTTGGCTAATTTCCATTGGATTTTGTATCGCTGCTCGTGCCCTTATATTTGTTTGATCTCCGCCTGTTATCCTCGTTGAGTTGTTGAGTCTTCGTTTAATTTTAATGTGGTGACTTTTTCGGGTGTTTTACGATACTACAAATTACGATGTTGGTTTATAGCGGATCAATAAAGCAGATGTAAAATAGCCGTCGAGGGTGTGCGTTTCTTGTTAATTATTTCATGCAACTTCTATAGCCCTTCAGCTTAATTATGATACCTGCAGTGTAGAAGATGTCATTACTGAAATATTTAAAACAAAATTGTCATTGAAACTGTTTTATGAACATGCAGTGCCTTCGAGAGAAAACTAAATGAAAATTTTTCCGACCGTCGAGCCTTTTGCTCGGCGCACGTTTTGATAGAACGAACTTTTTGCAGTCCTATCGGTCATTTGACATCACCTATTAAATATCACAGAAAGAGAAGGAATTTTTGTACACATTAGCTTAATTAAGTCATTGTTGGTGAAGATTGAATCCAAAGATTCAGTGATTTGATTATTTAATTGATTGTAATATTTAGTTGTAGAGCGAGAATAAACCAAATTTCAATGAAATCCAAAGTTTTGTTCTTTCAATCGCATGAAATAAATTTGCCGAGCTCATTCATGTTCCAGGGAATTTCAACATTGATCAGAACGAATGTAAATATCTGCTCTCCACGCAACAACGACTTCGTAACATTCACGATCGTTTAGCTGCGCTAATCACTGACTGAAAGAGCAGCGGATGGATTGAGAGGCAAAAAGCAATATTTTTAATCTGTAAAAAATTGACGAGCTTGTTTCGATGCCCGAAACGAGTTATTCCGACTCTTGTAGCTGCGAAAATATTCGGGTAAACAGTGAGACGGGGCCGTTGAGTCAGAGTTTGTTTTCACCTCCAAGCTGCGAAACACCATAATGGAAAGCGAATCTTTCAACGTGTGCTCAAGCCTCACAGGGGCAGTAAACAGATTTCGTCACGTAACGTGGAGTTTCATCGTGGAGAACCGTTTAGGAAAATGTTCAGTTGACGTCATAGACGAGTCGACCAGCTGCACATGACACACTCATCATCACACGAACGCTGACGCTCGATTATCGATTTTATTAATTTGTTTAATTATCGTCTTGAACAGCGCAACGCTTAGCGAATCTGGAACTTCCCCGAAAGGTTCGATCTGACTCGCAATCCATAAATTGAATTTTGACTTAACTGATTCATTTATTAACAAGTTTTCCTTTGTTTCGTCGCTACACGTTGCGAAATCGGCGAAACTGACAGCGATCGGCGTCAACACAGATCATGTGACTGGCAAAATTGATACCGAGAGTGATCGTGAGGCAAATCTGCTTTGTTCCAGCGCCGTTGGTGGACGCACCGCAGTGAAGACGAGAGGGAAATCGAAATGAAAAGTCGAGCCGATTAAAATTACAAATGATAAAGACCTAGATACGATGCGTTAATGGATTCAGACTGAGATTGGAAAACTTTTAGCTGGATTATTGTGTAGCAAGTTGATTTGTTAGGTGATAACGTGGTAGATAACGGAAAGTAATGCAACGTTAAGCGATATTTTTGCAACGATTCCGTCATTGTGAAGGGCTGCGTTCACCGATGATGAGTTCGTCGGTTCGATCAGGGCTTCGGTGACAGGGCTAACGGATGTCGAAGCCATCGACGATGACGATGTTCCGCCAGTGGTCGTTTCGTTGGAGCTCAAGGTCGTAGTTTCGTTAGTCAGCACTGTGACGAAAATTGTGCTGCCCGACGAAGCAACTGTGCTCGATACGCTTGACGACGATGCAGTGGAAGTCTCAGAAGAGGCTGCGACTGTTGGAGCTATTGATGAAGACGCTGGAGCTGCTGTGGTAGCGGTAGTGGCTGCTCCTGCGACTGTCGTGGTTGCCGCTGTCGTTGTAGTTGCAGCAGTGGTAGATTCTTCTTTCTTGTCGTCGTCAGAAAGGGCTTGACTAAGTGCGTAGCCACCAACGGCACCGCCCAATGCACCTGAACAAATATTTTTCATGAAGCAAAGCTTCGTGACTCAAGATTCTCTTTACTTACCGAGAGCAAGTCCACCACCGACTCCAAGGCCACCACTCGAGGCTTGTTGTGGGACGTGGTTTATGATGACGGGCTGTCCTTGTGGCTGTGGTTGGTGATAATTTGGTTGAGGTTGATAAGCTGGAGCGCCTTGGTAAGGTGGAGGGTTCGCAGAGTACGGAGGTGGCGCGTGATTTGGCTGATAAGGTGGCGGCGCTGGATTATTAGCTTGAGGCGGAGAGCCGTGTTGGTTTTGACTGTAGCTCAACTTCGCTGCATCATTATTCGGAGATTGAGTTGGCGCTGGGGGAGGCGGTTCAGGCCTGCGAGTTGTAGCACTTCCAGATTTATGTTGCTTCTTAGCCCCAGCGATTCTCGGAACATCGAGCAGCAGCACCGCGAACACGACAACCAAACACTTCAACTTTTGTTTCTGCATTGCAATGCAAAGACTTTTATTTCCTTCTTTCACAAGTCAATCCCTTAGATTAAGATATTTCAACTCCTCGAGCGCTCAAGCTAAACTGACACGAGTTTATGAAAATCTTTGTTTAACAGAAAAAAGCAAATTTCAAGAGTTAAAAGTTTGGTTAGCGGAATCAAAGGTGATAATTGACTGTGCAAACTTAGCAAATTGAGAAGTCTCAAGCGTCTAAAGATATTCGTCAGTCGATCTGCTCCGCTTGGTAAGACAACGTTGCCTTCAATCCAGCTCGAGTGTTTAAAGGGAAAGTTCTCAAATTTGAGTAGCAAAATAAAATAATTTAAATCGCAAACGACAAAGCTGCGATGATTGAAAACACGAGCACGTGAAAGGAAATTTTCGAGACGTAGCCGTTATCAGTTGTTGATGTCGATTGAGTGTCGGCTTTTTGTTCGGGCTGGGCTGGTTCGACGGGGGAGGCGCCGCTTCCTATGCCCGCTTTCTGAACGACGATCGGAGCTTCCTCAACTGCTTTGGTTGTTTCTGGTTGAGCCGTGGAGCTCGTAGCAGTTTCAGCAGGGACTGACGTCGTTTCAACGACCATGGTCGAGGTTGGAGCCTCTGTCGAACTCTCAACTTGCGCAGCTAATGTTGTCTCAACTAGCGCAGCTAACGTAGTCTCACTAATCTCGGTCGTTTCCTCGTCTTTCTTCTCTCCTGACTTATCAGAATTCAAAGCGTTACTCAACAAATATCCACCAGCCGCACCGCCAATTGCACCAAGAGCGAATCCGCCGATACCAGAGCCTAGTGCAGATGGTCCTGAGCTTTCAGGCTGTTGCGGATTCGAGTGTTGAGCGCTAGGATGCGATTGAGCGCCGTGGTGAGTATCGTGATGCTGAACTGCATAGCCGTGTGGATTCCCTGGAGGCGGTTGTTGATTTGGATTGTTATGCAAGCTCCAACCGATGTCAGGCTGTGGATTATTGCTAGCTGCGTGATCACCACCCGCACCATGCGACGAAGTATGGTTGTGATGGTGGCTAGCCGTTGAGTTCTTGTGGTGTTCCTTGTGCTGCTTGTTGTCATCTTTGTGATGAGGCTCGTGTTTGTGTTTATGCTTATCTTGCTTCTTACTATCTTTGCCCGCGTCGCAAAGATTTACACTGACGATGAAGATTATGCAAAAGACGATAAAAAAACTTCTCAAACTTCCATTCACAAATTTCATTTTCGTGCTTCGCTCTTTATTCTTCCAAACAAAAAAAAAACTTTTAGTCACAACACAAAATGATCTCTCGATTTAATACTCTGCTTTGAAATAAATAAATTCTTGGGTGGCAAGCTCAAGGCATTTGACGAACCTTCGCCGTACGTCGAGCAGAGAGAAACTAAATAAAATCTGATTTTTGCAAGCAAACTGGAGTTAACGTTTTATCTTATCGGTGCTGTTTACAGCAGCTGCTTTATCGCAAACTGGTAAATAAGAGATAGCGAAAGAACCATAACTGAGTAACTCAAGTGCGATCCCATGTTTTCAGTCTTGCTTTCGCTCGCTTTCGGCGGTGCTTCTTGATTCGTGATCGAAGCTGATTTTTGCTCAACGGCTTCACCGACACGTGTGCTCAGTGCTGCAATTGGAACGGAACTGTTGGCTAGAACGGTCGATGATGAAGGTGTCGTTGCGTCAGAGTTTGATGTAGGCGCTGTTGAAGACGATTCAGTTGTCAGTTGTGTTGTCGTCTCAGTTGCAGCGTTTGATGGAACTTCTGTCACTGTCGAAGCAGACGTTTCAGCAAGAGGTGGAACGACCGGCGCTGTTGTTGGAACATTTTCGACTTGAGAAACTGAGGGATTCTCTGCAATGATTGGAGCTTGTGGAACTGGGCTCGATCCATCAGCTGGAACTGGTGCAACAGCAGGATTATATTGTTGGTTTGGATTATATTGCTGATTTGGATTGTATTGCTGATTTGGATCGTAAGGCTGTTGCTGTGGGTACTGCTGCTGTGGATATTGCTGTTGAGGGTACTGCTGTTGTGGGTACTGTTGTTGAGGGTATTGTTGTTGATCAGGTTGGACCGGGGCTGGAGCCACAGCAGCTGGTGCAGGAGCAGCAGGTGCCGGAGCGGGAGCAGCGGCTGGGGCTGGCTGTTGAACAATCACAGTAGTTTTCGGGTCGTCGTTCTTGAAAGCGTTGTACAAAGCAGCTCCACCGAGACCTGCAGCGCCAGCGACGACTGCTGTCTTAAGAATTCCAGGGCCACCACTTTGTTGTGGGAAGCCGCCACCACCTCCGTATGAAGGAACTCCCGGTTGAACGCCATGGTAATGGTTCACAACTTGTGGTGCAGGCTGGGCATTGTAATTCGGCTGTTGCTGGCCGCCATAAGCTGGCTGTTGCTGAGGGTGATAGCCTGGCTGCTGCTGTGGGTGATAACCAGGCTGGGCGTTGTAAGCAGGCGGTTGAGCGTGGAAGTTCGGTTGACCGGCTTGCGATGGATTTTGAGCGTATGCTGGAGGTGGGCCTTGGTTGGCATGGGGCGAGTAAGCTGGGGGTGGATTGCCAAATTGTTGCTGGTTATTGGTGGGATAAGGCGGCGAGTTTGGTTTAGCTGCATTGTTCACTGGGTACGGAGCAGCGTTCGGTTGTTGCTGATTCGTGTTCCAACCGATTGGTCGGTTGTTAGCAGCTTGTTGGTGTGGCTGATTAACTGGATAAGGCGCCGGTTGATTATAAGCTGGTCGTGGAGCTTGAACCGGCTGGATCGGCGCAGAGGGCCTCGGCTGTTGAGGTGCATTATGTGCTATCCCGGAATAAGATAAGCTTCCGGGATTAACGTGAGTCTGTTGAGTCTGCGACGGCTTTTGAACGCGGCCACTTGACGATGACGACGACTTTGATTTGCTCTTCGTTTTTGCCGCTTGCGTTGTATCAAAATTTGATAGCAGCAGCAACCCGCAAATCAAAATGATTTGAATTTTGTTTTTCTGTTGTCGCTGCATGTTTTTACCGTTTCGCGACTCTCGAGTCTCTGTCTCTGTATTTGATTTCCTTTTCTGGCAAATTTCCAAAAACAAATTTGTATTTTGATGACAACACACTTCCAACTGCTTCAGCGAGATCAGGTAGCCCGAGTGATAAACGTCAATTCAAATGCACAAGAAATGTTTTACGAGCGTCTAGCTTTGTATTCAAACACTTTCTCTGATTTACGAGAGCTCGAGTTGGTTCAGCTGTTGGTGAACTTAAAACTTTACACGGCACAACAGTTCTTGTGTGTTAGGTGGTAAACCCTCAAGGATTTTCCGTTGAAGTATTGAGTGCGACGCAGCGCAACGAACGACGAACTTGATGAATGACGTAGTTCGCCAATTATTCAATTGAGTCTGTAATGGAAGTCGAGCTTCGCACTCGAACAGTTTCGCGAAAGCTCTTAATCACTTTCGATTCGTCTGTACCGTCTGTCGAGAACGTTCGAGAAATCCAAATAGCGCACCGTGCGAGAACAGGTTCCGCAACACACTTGTAGTTTAATCGAATGAATCTGATTGCCTGACGATCGAGACAACTTTTTCTTTTTTTGTAACGATCCGAATGATTCAGCTGCTGAGAGAGAACTGAACAAAAGTCTCTAACGCTTATTTTCATTTCTACAGTCGGCCCGCTGCCGTTTCGTTTGTGTTCGTGCTGTTATGTCTCTCGAAGCTGTTTCAAAGCATATTAAACGCGCAACATAACAAAACAGCAGCAGCACGAAGCGAGGGTTAACGTAAGAAATAATTAGATGTGAGTGAGTAATCGAGAGAGTTCGTTGGATGTGTGGATTAGGACTAAGACGTTGGACTTGCTAGAGGGCTACCAAAGGAACTCTGCATGAAGCAACCAAAGGAAACTTCGCATACACACGCGCGGCTCGTTAAGGGTCGACGAGAATTTCTAGAAGAAATATCGCAGCACGGCTTGTTAACTCAATTTAAATTTCGCATAATAATCCAATTGAAAACCTCGGTTGTAACGACCGTCAAGCTCTCCTAGATCGCTCATGTTTCATTATTCAAATGCAATCGTTTCAGGTTCAAGTGTAAAGTTAAGTAAATAATGCGGGGAATTTTTCAATTGTTTGCTGATTGAGAAATTACGAAATGTTGCGAGAACATTTCCAAAGAAATGTAAACGTGACAGAATTCAGTGCGATTAAATTATTTACGTCAGTCTGAGTCACTGATGACGCAATTGTCTTTTGCTGTTGATGACGAAACGAATTGCCAAACATTAAGTTTTGCCAAAACATTTCTTCACTTTCACTTGGTTGAGTGCAAGCGACAAATTCATTCAACGACCTCGAGTCGATTTCTTTGCATAAATAATTCACGAAATGTCCTAACGCTGTCCTTCACTCTTGATGACATTAATCGACATGGAAGCGAATCCATATTTTTTCCTTAAACAGACTAATGACACCCACGTGGTCACGATACTTTCGACTTAGAGAAGGTTCCCCTTCTCTCGGACTTTCTCCCCTTCACGACTCATCACCAGTGGACAACTGATTTGTCTTCATGTTCATAATGAAACACCGAGATTGCTGTTCTCCATGAAACGCACACCGCGTCAAGCGATAAATCTTCGAGAATGAAAAGTAAATCGATAACTTCTCGCTTTCAGAACTTTTCACGCAATTCAGTCGTTCATAATTGTCACGCGATTTTAAGGCGGTCGCTGAAAGATTGAGCTCAGCTCAATGCGCTGCTTTTAAGATGACTAAGCATGAAAGGTCGAAGGAAGATCAGCAGGGGCAAACCGGAAATTTTGTTAAAAACGTTTCAGCGCGTAGTGTGCAGTTTCCAGTAAGCCATTACTGACCAGCTGTCGTCACAAAGTTAAAGATTGAGGAGGCCAATTTTATAAAAGCAAAAATCTGAAACAGAACTCTGAGTGGATTCAGCAAAACTTCGAGTCGTCGTGCAAAAACTATTTGGCTTGGAACCATCAATTATCCTTGAAATGCTTGTTCTTACCCTCGACATTTCACGCGACAAGCTCGCATCACTCAAAAACTAAAGGTCAGCAGAAAGATTAGAGTGAACACGAAAGAGTTCTCTGATAATTATCTTGTCAAAGGATTCCCATCAAACTCGACTCCGTTCGACCATCGAGTTCTCGCTTCAACTTTATTATCGCGCCATTAAATCGTTCACTTAATTAAATAGAATGATCGATTTCAATGAGTTAGTCCGGGTCGGTCTAATTTTAGTTCAGTTTGAACTTCAAGCTAGGCGCTCGTGACATTCAAAATGTCTATGGACTTCAAGAAACTTTTAATGTTCATATATGGGATTGTTAAATACTCGGGATTTCTCTTCATTACCATCGACTTTCGGTCAATGACAATAAGCCAGCACAACAAACTTTACTTCCTCGTGAGCTTTGGGCTCAGCTTATATTTGAACGCATATGGATTTCATCTGGATGTGTTCAAAGCGACGCATTCGAGGATAATGGAATTCGGAGTCAACTTCCTTGTCAGGTCGATGCTTTATGCCGGCTGCTTTCTGAAAGCTGCGAGTGTTGCTCAAAGTCGAAATTTTCATGGAATATTAAAGCATTTGAACTGGGTACAATCAAAGGTAAATGAATAGTTTAGGCCTTCATAACAAGAGCAAGTGATTTTAAATTGACATTTTTTTTTATTTGCTTACATCTATGTCGGAATCTTGACATTGCTCGCGATTACTAATCTAAACATCTTTTTCAAGCTAACGGAAAACACCATAACTTCAATGACTTCTGCGCAACTCAAGGGAACCGTTTCGATTTTCATTCTATACAATTTCCTCTGCGTAGCAATTGGCATTTCTTTGCCGATTATGGGCCACTATGTGCAAATGCCTCTGCCTCCTTGGGTCATCTGTCGGTTAGCCTTCATATCGAGCATTTATTTATTGATGTGCTTAGGCTCAAGTTACATGATGATCGTTCACTGTGGATACCAACAGCTTTCAGCCCTGAATAAAACGTTGGTGAAGTGCGACCTAAAAACGAAAAAACTTGTTGATGTGATCAGGGAAACTTCAATAGTGTACAATACGATTTGCGACATTTTTGACGAAATTTCAAAATTCTTTTTGCTCGTGACTCATCTCTTCTTCATCGGGTTCACATTCTGTGGCTTCTTCTTCGTTTACGCAATTTACATTTACTGCAACAACCCGAACATAGAAATGTTCTTGTTCCTTGCGTCTGCCACCTTTTGGATTCTTTTCTTCTCGCCGTTCGTGATTTATTTAACACTCCACTCGAGTTGGCTCGAGGCTGACGCTTGCATAACCGCAGATATCATCCAACTGCTAGTGAATGAAGAAAAGGATTTGGGAACTTTGCACAATGTTTCCAACTTCACGCTTCTGGTCAGTCACCGCACACCGAAACTGACTTGCGGGCTGTTCGACCTAAACTGGAAAACTTTTTTTGGGATCATGGGAAGCATTTTTTCCTTCTCGATTATGCTCATCCAATTTTATGACGTTCGGCATGAGTAAACTAGAGGATAACTTGCAAAGTATTTACTTTTTATTTCATATACGAGCTTATCCTTGCAGCCACAAATTCTGTCATTTCACGATCATATTATTAACAAAATAATTTGATTCTTTTAAAATAATAAAATATTGGTTTTGATGATTTAGTAATTTAATAATTCAGCTGCTCAGTAAAAAGTTCTTACGTTGAACTGATCAAATGTCAGTAGTTGCAACGTAAATCAAACTTTTAGTATCCAACATGCTTTCACACCTTACTGCTTCGGTTTTCATTCTTTACTCTATTCTCTGCGTAACGATTGGCAATTTTCCATTGTCGACTATGCTCTTCCAATTCTACGACGTTCTGCATTAATAAATTCAAGTGAAGAATATTCAAAATGAGAGTCTCCGACTGAAATTTTTCTTTGTCTACTTTTTATTTCAATATATTTTCGATCTCAAATTCTTCCATTCTTCTGCACTTTCATATTTTCCACAAACTAATTTGATTTTCGTAAATGCTTAAATGTTGATTTTGATTGATTGAAGGTAACGAGAAGGATTCTTTCAATTGATGGAATTGATGGAATTGATGGAATTGTTGCTGTTAGAAATGGTTTCGTTAGAATTACTGGCCCATTTGAGGCTGCTGAGAATATTGAGGCATGCCCTGTTGAGAATATTGAGGTTGTTGCTGCGCATACGGTTGGTTCAGAAGAGGCTGTTGCTGATACGGTTGCTGCGCATACGGTTGATTCTGCATAGGCTGATTCATATAAGGTTGCTGATACGGTTGTTGTTGATACGATTGTTGTTGATACGGATTCGGTTGATATGGATTCGGCTGTGGATATTGAGGTTGTCCTGGCTTGAAAACGTTGTACAAAACTCCTGCACCGGCGCCGGCAGCAAGACCCATAGCAAGACCTTTGCCATGCTGTTGCATAAAACCTTGTTTAGGTGGATATCCTTGCTGCTGCGGATTATAAGACTGCTGGTTCTGAATATAAGACTGCTGATTCTGATCATTGTTCTTATTTTTCTTCTTTGCTTCCGCAACATCAAAACCGGAGAGCAAGAGCAACCCGCAAATCAAAACGATCTGAATTTTATTCTTCTCTTGTCGTTGCATCTTTTTGCGTTTCACTTCACAATTTCCTAAAGACACTTGAATTTCCTTTTCTCAGATTTTACAAGAGTGCGATTGATTGATAATCGAGATGACTTCCTTCTTTATTGAATTGATCCGGGTGATTCAGCTGCTCAGGATGAACTGATCAAATGGCTCTAGATTCCTCAGTTTTATATGATTCTGAACGAAAGGCCACGTAAGTCGTTGCAGCGTAGATGATACTGGAGTTTCCATGTTTATATTGATAAGGAAATTGTAGAATTAAGCAAAATCATCAAGTAGGAACTGTAAACGTCATATTTAGGAATTTCACAGGAAAATTGCAGTTCAAGTGTCGATACATGTAAATATATTGGGAAATTCGTAGTTTTTGGCTGATTGGGAAATTACAACACTTTGAACTGAAATGAAAGAAATGGTTTTCCTGTTGATAAAGGAGTGTCCAGCAGCAACACGTCATGAATGAAAATTCTTTCTTGCTTTAGCCGCAACACAAATAATCCAACGGTTTAGTTTCTTTCCTAAGTACAAGAAGTTCATTTTTCTGATTAATCCTTATCACTTTTATTTCTGTTTTCTTTCAATAAATAAATTGTTAGTGACATAAATCGATACTTTGTCACATCCAGAATTTATCACGCCATTCAATCTACCTAATTGTCTCGTGATTCTAAAATGGTCGCTGAAAGATTGAGGTGCATCTTACTCTTGCTACAGTCTTGCTCCCTCTGCTCTCAAGAATGACTTAACTTTTGGTTCTTGACATTAACTTATGTGTCGCAATAATTATCTATTTTGTCATTTTATTCATCGAAAGTCTAATAAAAAACTTCTTGAGTTTCTAAAATTTATTTATCGTTTTATTTTTTCATAAACTAAAAATTTTGAAGTCTTTAGCCAACCTGATTTACACTACATTAAAACATAAAATTCTTTGGCGGCTTGCGACATCCCGCGGGCTTCGTTGAACGTCAAACATATCATGTTGAAGACAGCAGTTTATGACGAGAATGTATCTTCCTGTGTCAATGGGATGACAGTAGTTTCTTCTTAAAAAATTTCAGGGTCATCATTTCTAGGCTGTTCATCTTCAGGCTGATCATCTTAAGGCTGATCATCTTCGGGCTCTTCACCTTCAGGCTGATCATCTTCAGGCTGATCATCTTGGGGCTCTTCATCTTCAGACTGATCATCTTCGGCCTCTTCATCTTTAGGCTGATCATCTTCGGGCTCTTCATCTTCAGGCTGATCATCTTCGGGCTCTTCATCTTTAGACTGATCATCTTCGAACTCTTCATCTTCAGGTTCTTCATCTTCAGGGTCATCATTTTTAGGCCCTCTATGATCGAACTTTGTTGCGCCAGGACATTGACAAGAAGATTGTTGCGGTTGAGAATAGATTTGCTGTTGTAGAGGGTACTGATGCGGAACACGATATTGATGCTGTTGCGAGTACATTTGCTGTTGAAGGCGCGGTTGTTGAATCGGATATTGCTGCTGATGTTGAGGGAGGTATGGTTGTTGAACAGGATATTGCTGCTGTTGCGAGTAGCTTTGCTGTTGAGGGAGGTACGGTTGCTGAACAGGATATTGCTGAGCTGGAGTTTTCGAACTGCTTATTGCGTGGTACAAAACAGCTCCGCCAACACTAGCAGCACCAGTTACGAGTGCCGCCTTGTACTTTCCATTCCCGCTGAAGAAACCTCGGTTAGGTTGGCCGCCGTATCCAGGCTGAGGCTGACCATTGTAACCGTCTCCGTTCCATGGTTTCTGATACCGTTTGTTTCCATTATATTTTGATCCTGATGATCCTGACGGAAGTTGAGATGGTCGATGCTGATTGTTCAAATTGGTTTGGAGGTTGGAAATCGTTTGCGAATATTTCCCCGGTGCAGGTTTTCCCTCGTAAATGCCCGATGGTGCGTCTGGTAAAAAATACCCCATTGGCTTTTGTATGCGGCGATCAGAATAACCCTTTTGTTTTCCTGCTTCAGTTAAATCGAAATTTGATATTAGCAGTAACCCGCAAATCAATACGATTTGAATTTTTCTTTTCTGAGGTCGAAACATATTTTGCTGTCTCTCGTCACACTTGTTGTTCAGATCAAGAAGTCTCAGTTGAATAAGTTTGACTTGAGGCTGAAAGACAATTTTGTTTTTGATGTTACGATCCAAATGGTTCCGAAACGTAGACAGAACTAAACAAATTTCTCTTGATCGTTCACATTTTATTATCAATTACGACTCATGAAGATCGAATGAAAGTGCATCGTAATGTAAACATTTTTCAGAATTTCCATATGAGTTTGCTGATTTCCAATTGATTGGGAAATTCCACTTCCAAGTTATTGTTGATAACGAAACGAGGCAATCAGAATCATTTCTCCTTCCAGTTAGAGTTGACCACGTATTCGAAGTAGATTTCACAATATTTCAATGAAGCTTTCATCTCGAAATTTGGGATTTTCCTCGTTTCAAGACCAATAGAAAACCTTTTGTCAGAACGATTCAAACGATAAACACTTCAAACGACAAGTGATTCATATTCAAAATTAACTTTATTTGTAGGTTCAGCACACGTTTCAATGGCAAGCACTTGCAATTTTCCTAAATCTACTCGATCTTTCTCTGATGGCTTGTTACAATGATGGCTTGTTCTGACATTTTTTTTTTCAAATTCATTGAATAGAAGTTCTATGTCTTTGTACGATTGATCGATGACGGTGATTGGTCTTGCGACGAGGTCAGAACAGATTATAGTTCGTTGGTACATCTTGCAACTGATTATTGAGTACTGAGTTGTTGCTGGTAAGATCAAGTCTAAAATTCCTAGACTATGACGGGATATTTACAGTCTTGTGCTGCTCCGTGTGCTCTTCCTAGTTAAGTTTACGCTTACTTTTAGTTCTTGATATTACTCTTATTAATTTTTCAATATTGAATTTGATTCTTATATAATTCCTACTAATGAACTAGAAAATCATGGTTTTCGTTTATTAGATGTTGATAATCGAATTATATTGTATCGCATTAATTATGAATTTTGTCATTTTATTCATCGAAATTCCAACAAAAAAAACTTCTCGACCTTCAATTCTAAAATTTATTTATCGCTTTATTCTTTTATAAACTTAATATTTTGTAGACTGAACCCAATCCGATTTATTATTTTGTTAAAATGTTTCAATTTATTTGCGGCTTGCGACATCCGATGGGCTTTATTATATATCAAACATTTCATGTTGAAGACAGGAGCTGATGGCGAAAATTCTATTCATCTTCCTGTGTCGATGGGATGACGGTCGTTTCTTCAAAATCATCAGTAGCTTCATCAAAGTTTTGAGGCTCTTCATATTCAGGTTCTTCATTTCCAGACTCTGCATTCTCAGGCTCTTCATCCAACGTTTCATCAAAATTGTCCGACGTTTTCGTTGGGGATGATCCAGCAACTGGTATTGCGCCTTGAGCAGTAGTTAATTGCTGATTGTTAGGATTTTGATCGTAGGATTGTTGAAGGTACTGTTGTTGGCCAGGATATCGCTGCGGTTGCGAGTACATTTGCTGTTGGTACTGTTGTTGGCCAGGATATTGTTGCGGTTGCGAGTACATTTGCTGTTGGTACTGTTGTTGACCAGGGTATTGCTGCGGTTGCGAGTAAATTTGCTGTTGAGGGAGGTACGGTTGTTGAACAGGGTACTGCTGCGGTTGGGGGTACTGTTGTTGTTGACCATGATATTGCTGAGCGTGGGTATTTGAACTACCAAATGCGTTGTACAGAGCAGCCCCGCCAAGACCTGCAGCACCAGTGGCGAGTGCCGCCGTGTAAATTCCGTTTCCGCCAAAGAAACCTTGTTTTGGTTGGCCACCATAGCCAGGCTGAGGCTGGTAGCCATTATAATTTGGTTGACCGCCATTGTAATTGGGTCTACCGCCATTATAATTAAGTTGGCCACCATAATAATTAGGTCTACCGCCATTGTTATAAGGTTGACCGCCAGCGTTGTACAGACTACCGATGTTATAGCGACCGTTTCCGTTTTGTGTTTGCTGATATCGATTGTTCCCATTATAACCTGTTCCTGATTGAAGTTGAGGATTGGGTTTAGAGACTCCACCTGGCTTAGAGAACCCACCTGGCTTTGAGATCCCACCTGGCTTAGACAACCCCCCTGGCTTTGATACGCGGCGATTGGGTTTTTTGACCTGTGGTCTTCCTGCTTCCGTTAAGTCGAAATTTGATAGTAACAGTAACCCGCAAATCAATACGATTTGAATTTTTCTTTTCTGTGGTCGAAACATTTTTTGCTGTCTCTCGTCACACTTGTTGTTCAGATCAAGAAGTCTCAGTCGAATAAGTTTGACTTGAGGCTGAAAGACAATTTTGTTTTCGATGTTACGATCCAAATGGTTCCGAAACGTAGACAGAACTAAACAAATTTCTCTTGATCGTTCACATTTTATTATCAATTACGACTCATGAAGATCGAATGAAAGTGCATCGTAATGTAAACATTTTTCAGAATTTCCATATGAGTTTGCTGATTTCCAATTGATTGGGAAATTCCACTTCCAAGTTATTGTTGATAACGAAACAACGAAATTAGAATAATTTCTCCTTCCAGTTAGAGTTGACCACATATTCGAAGTAGATTTCACAATATTTCAATGAAGCTTTCATCTCGAAATTTGTGACTTTCGTTTTAAAACCAATCGAAAACCTTTTGTCAGGACGATTCCAATGCAATTTTAATTGCTTTGTCCAACGAAGAAGCTACAAATCGAATAAACACTTCAAAGGACAAGCGATTCATATTAAAAATTAACTTTATTTGTAGGTTCAGCACAATGGCAGGCACTTGCAATAGTCTTAAATCTACTCGATCTTTCTCTGATGGCTTGTTACAAATTCTGTCATTTCTTTTTCAAATTCATCGAGGGGAAATTTTATGTCTTTGTACGACTGATCGATGCCTGGATCGTTCGACGAGGTCAAAAGCTCTTTCGTTCTATTGTCGATGTCCTTCCAACTCTGGATCACATTATCCGCAACAGATTTTGGCTCGTTGACAAGCAGAGCCTTCAGTTGTTCGAAGTTTGTTCCTTTATTCGTAACCGATTCGTTTTCTTCGTTTGGATGATTCATTTTATAATCTGAGCGATAAAATAAATGTTGATTAACTGGGCAAATAAAAGTCAAAGATTTATTGCTTACACGCTTTACCAGCAAAATCGAAAATATCTCGGAAGAAGTTTTGGTACTCTGCTCTGCTCTTAGCTATGCTATAGACTCTGCTCTCTATGTCGAACATTCCTCTTTGCCTAGAAAATGTAAATCTTATCAGATTTGATCTATGCGAGATCGTTTTGTATTTCTTACAAAGCTTCGCGAGCGCTTCGACGCCAGAGTTGTTCCTGCTGATTTTGTTGTGGGGTTTGGTATGATGGTGGAGCTCGAGGCGCTGTTAGATCTATGGTGGTAAATGGTTGAGGATTATTGGACGAAACTGATTCGTATTGGGCTGATTGTGATTGTAAATTGTCAGTCGTTAGCATTTCTCCTAAAATCGGGAACCGTTGAAGTTTTTCAGCGTGAGTTTGTGCAAGGTTTTGAGTGCTATTTCGTCTAATCGGTGGCTGCGCATTTTGAAGCATGATCGGTTGAGATTGCTGGTGATCGACCATTCTTGTGTTTCGAACTGTTGACAATTGTTGACAGAGTTGACTTAAGTTTCCCATCGATTGCGATTTTGCCTGATTAACTTTGCTCAGCTGACTTTTGAGTGTTGAGTCGTTACTGGTGGAAGGTTGAGATTTACATGGATTCGACGCAGCTTTTTGATTGCAAACTGGTGAAATTGTCGGGTTGATGGTTAAGCTTTTTAAAGCAGCAACGGGATCAGCTTCATTTTGTTTTTGGTTTACGGTGGGAGCAAACAAGATGTATTGATTTGATTTGCCTGTGCCAGTCGTTTGGGAGCTTAGTTGATTTTGTTTGTCGACTGTAACCGGCTGAATCACTGGAAGTCCCACAGGTTGTTGGCCGTTTAGTCTCAAGATTTTTTCGCCTAAAAAGATAACATTCGAGTTCAGTAAAAGCTTTCAGTTCTCATCTATAGATTTACTATCAGTTCCCGACTGATTGAGCAAGCGAGTGATCAGACTATCGTACTCAGTTTCATCCTTGGCGACACGGAAAATCTCTTTCTCAATTTCTCTCCCGCAGTCCAGTTTTCCCTTTTCGCGCAATGCTATGTTACAGTTCATCAGTCGATCTACAACTCTCACATTCTCCCACTAACGACTTCCCATAGACGAGCTATAGAGCCCGTCCAATATAAGGCCTCTGCGTCCCAATACGCGTCTTCGGACCACAGTGTACTATTATACATGTTGTCGAAGCTTTTTGAAAGTTTACAATTTTATCTTCTATGTTATTTAGTTGTTCGCTTTCCAATGAACGATAACGCAATGAAAAGATTTTGTTCTCGCGGAAGCACAGCTTAATAAAAACTGACCGACTTACATTTCACTTCCAAGATTTTAACATCAACTTCGTCCAAGGCTCCGTCATTGGCTTTGCTGTCGCAATTCTCGAACAAGTCGTGTGACAGCTTCAAAGGTTTGGTTGTCATGAGATGCAGGCATTTTTTGAAGATCTCGGCTGTCCTCGGACTTATAGTTGGCGCGTTCTCTAAAGTCAAACCCCTAATCGTGTCTGTGAACACCTTCATCTTTGCAACGAGCACGGGAGAAGTAGCAGGAGGTGTGACTTGCACTAACTGCTGATGAGCGAGCTGAGCAGGATTAGGAAGAGCTGGCTGTTGAAGAGCGATCACTCCTGGAACAGGAAGAGCAACATGATGGACTGTGTGTGTGTGAGCTGCTTGGTGTGGCAGAGAGATTCTGGCTTGAACTGGTCTGCCGTCAACGTTGTTAGGATCCGATTGCACCTCATTTTGCACACAGACTAAAACTAAAATAAACAAAATTCATAAACAAATTTGAGCGGTTTGTGATATGTCTTACATTTTGCTTTCAATTTGTTTTCCAGTTGTAATATTGCGTTGAGATATTCTTCGCGGGTCTTGGATTGCTCGAAGATTTCCTTCTCAAATGCAGTCGAGTCACAACTCCGAGCGTAAACCGATTGGCTCAAGTCTTGACTACAATGTAATGATATACAATAAAATTGTGGTAACAAACGATCATATCGATCTTCTTACATTCGTTGAACACTCTCTTGACGAAGCTGTGGTGTTGCCCAATCCTCCGTCACGTCCATAACTTGATCGGCTCAATATTCATCAGCAATTTCTATAAAACAAAATGACTCGAAACATAAACAATTTCCACTGGAAAGCCGCTCCACGTGCGTGGTGAGTTTTGGGTTTGAAAATGAAGTTTAAACGCAACAGGTTTAACTGAAGTTCTTTTTATTTATCCTCTAAAAAACAAGCTAATCCAGCAGATTCAATTCTCACGGGAATAAGCAAACAGGTTTTGCCTCATTCAGCAAGAACATCGCCATGCATTTCTGAAGCAAACTTAGTTCGATGCAGGGAAACGTTTGGTGGTTTGCTTCGAATGCCTCGCAGCAATCTCGAAATTTCTTCAGCGCTTGGCTTTTCTTCATCGATAGAATTTCTTCTTCAACCTTCTTCGCAAACTTCAACAGTTTTGGGTTCTTGAAGTTCAGATTCGGCGGGAAGTTTCGTTCGCAGGCTTCACAGTCGCAGATGAAGTTGAACTCTTTCAACAGTTTGGCTTGTCGATCAGCTTTCGGTAATCTGCTTAAGCTTGACCTGCAATCAAAATGTGACGCGGACTTCAATGATTACAAATATCATCACCATCACTCACTTATAACAATCAAACAGCTGTGCACCTTTTTCGATTGGACGACACGCAACCAGCGCAACTTTTCCTTCAGTGTAAATTCGGATAACGTTTGGAACGCACGAATGATTTATGAGCGAGCAGAAAGGAAACCAGCCGCTTCCGATCGACTGCTGTAGTGATTTCAATAAAGCAGATTGATCTTTCGATCCTCCCATTAATCTCAAGCTCCCACTGAATATTCCATGAAAGTAATGATCGTTCGTCTGGCATTGCCGCTGGAGAAAATCTTTAATAAAGTTTTCGTGACGCTTCCACGTTTCTCTCAACTGCGGATGATTGTTTAAGATATCTGAGTGCGCTTGAAGTGAAAATATCTTCGAGCTCCTGCTCAACGAGTTCAAACACTTCAAAAGGTTTTCAGTTGGCTGCTCGGAGGAAAAATCGAAATCAAAAACAGTCGACGTTGATTTCTCGTTGAGCGCGATGAAATCTTGCAACTTCTCAATTGATCCATCAAAAGCTGACAGAGCGATGAAGAAAATTCTGAGAGCAATGTTGACACTTCCTGACTTTACCAGCGAGCTCATCACAGGACACTCGAGGTGATGGAACATTTTAAAAGATTTTTGTTGACAATCCAACGAGCAAAACATGACTGAAAGTTTTGGTTTTCATTAGTTCGCATCGTGAAAAGCTACGTCACGATTTTACCTTCACAGCAGTTGTCACAAGGAATCAAATCGAGTTGATTATCTCGTAGGCAGAAAGAACATCGCTGAAACTTGTTAGTGCGATCGACATCTACGAATTGAGATTCAGAGAGAAGAACACTGCAGAACGGTCGTTCGATCACGAGAATATCTCCAACTTTGATTCGTTGATTGGTCACGATGTGTTTCCCAAACTTCTCGTTCACTTTCAGTTCAAGACACTCCGCAGCAAAGGGAAGTTTTTTATTGACTTTGTGAGAGATTTTGAAAAATGAAGGCTCGACAATCTTCTTCTGTTGCGTCATCGCAGCCAGACATTTCTCTCGACGTTTCTCGAGAATCTCTAAATTTTCCGGTGGATATTTATGGTCTCTGGCAAGCGAAATGTTATTCAGTGCCTTCTCAAAAAGCTTCATCTCGAAGAAGACCGCTGATCGATTCGCATAGGCCAGGCCAAGACTCTCATTATCTTTTGGTGCATGACACAAGCTCTCGTTATATTTTAGCAGAGCTTCAAAGAATTTTCTTGCACTATAAAATTTGTTGCCTTCACCGCGCACTGCACCCGCCAACTGCTCCGACTTCATCTCGCCTCGCAACGAAACTAACATCGCGATCGAAAAGAAGATCGTGCTCTGGATAATGTCGAGAGAAAGAAAATTATATGCTCGTTGAAAAGAAGAAAACGCGGAATAAGAATAAATTTAGAGCCGCGAAATAATTTTCATGGTTTATGAATTATTTTTAGATTGCGACACGAGCAGACCGGCATCTCATTGTTGTGCAATCGGTGACACAAGAACTGTATGCCAGAAGTCTGGGACTTTTGTAGCTGAAAAGCTTTATTAAATGAATAAAGCTCGGAAAATGATTTAGCTTCTAATTTACACGGTGACTTGCTCTCTTAACTAAGTTAGTTGATTCACCAGTTCCTCAATTGCTCATCTACCAGCTGAAGTCACTTAGAACTTCGCTTTAGAAGGGTTAAACGATGCCAAAGAAAATTTACAAGTTCATCAACCATAATTATTAACAATAAGTTATTATGCTTCCACCAAATAATACTTATCTACGCACAGAGTGTCGACAGCATAACAGTTTCGTCTTCGACTGATAGAATTACATTTTAGTTAACAGATCCAACAGCGGTAGCTCTCAGTCTATGTTTTCAAGCTCGAATCGTAGCCACGTTCTCCGTGGTGGATTGGTTTGGCTTCGTTGTATTACAACACGTGGTGAATTTACTGTTTCCTGTTGATTAATCTTATTTAGATTTCGCCATCGAGAAAATAGCTAACGTCTTCACAAACTATGCGTGTCAAGCTCGAGGCGGCAAATAATCTGTGGTGGGATCCACTGTTTCGACAGGCCACTGTGGACCAAATGTAAGCTGTTTTTCGATAGTATTTCGGTAATTAGATATTAAATATATTTTCAGAAAAACAGTTTTCACTCAACAAGAATTAGAATTTGTTGATCTACAAACGATCGAGAACACGCTGTTCATGAAAGCTCGCAACAAAGACGAGTATGTGGAACTCGCTGCCCGATTTATGATCGAAACTACAACATCCAGTAAGATCCGTATGCAAAAACTTTGATGATTCATAGCAAAACTAACAATAACTTACAGGGCCGATTGCTCCTCCTGATGAAGACTGGGAAACAATCCTCAACAGATTGTAAGTTCAACAATAACTTTTTGAATGAATTTTATGAATCTTCATATTAGAAAACAATATGCGTCGCATGCTCGTCAAAGGCAGAGCGAGAGCAGCGCAAATATCGACGACAGAATAACATTAGGGAACGACATTGCAAGAGTCCTAGAATTTAGTGAGTCACGATGTCAGTTGCAACACATTCTGAAATGTTTTAATCTTAATTGTCTTTTTGACAGACAAACCATATCGTATTATTGAACTACCGAATCTTAGAAACCAAAGCATACCGGACGTTCAACTCGCCCAAGGAACGCAGCTTCAAGACGGTGAAACAGCTCGAATTGGAGCCATGAGCCAGCAATAGGACTCGCCACGATTTTGGACCCACAAAATGTAACTGATTGGCTTGACAAATAGTTTGCCTAAACTATGACTCAATTTCATTTATTGCAATTTTCAAACTAGACTGAATAAAATTATTTTAATTTTAAAAGAATTCTTCTTGAGCGACAAACGGCAGAATGTTTGGGAGAGCGCCGCCTTCAGCGATTATGACACCTCTAAGAAACTGATCCAACAAATCGTCGTTACGTATGGCCAACTGCAGGCAACGTGGCGTGATTCTTGTCATCTGATTGTCACGAGCCGCTAATTCGGACAACTCTAAGACTTCCGCCACCAAGTATTCCAGAACGGCCGCCAAGTAAATTGCAGCTCCGCTCCCGATGCGCTTTGCATATCTTCCTTGGCGCAACAACCGATGGATTCTTCCAACTGGAAACTCCAGACCTGCTCGGTACGAACGCGATCTCCTCTTAGACGTCGCTTCGACCTTTTCACTCTGTTTTGGCGGCATAATAACGGATTAGATTTTCCAGTATATTTCACAATATTGTGACGACACGGATCGTGGTGAATATCACAGCCTGAGGTGAGAATTCGAAATATCCACCAAACTTGTAAATGTGTAAGTGATTTCAAGTCGGCTGCGAAACCTTCGGAAAATCTCTCTAAAAACAAGCTTTTAATATTGTTTAAACCGTCAATAAGGAAGCCTAATCATGGAAGAAGACAACGCCTGGCGAAGTCCGTCGTTTAGACAGTCGGTGGTTAACAAAATGTGAGTTTTTCCGAAATTGCATATGGATCGCGTTTGTTTACGTTTCCAATTTAAAGAAATGAAGCCATCAGCTCTTCCGATTTGACGCCGAAGAAGAACACGGTTGATATGGAGAACCACGTGTTTTCTAAAGCCCGTAATAAGGATGAATACCTAAGCTTCGTCGCTCGTCTTATTATACATGTTCGTGAAATGAGTAAGTTGAGATGTTAATTGCAAGCGATCCATAAAGTAGCAATCGAAATCGCTTTTAGATAACAAAAACAAGAATGTTGATGGTGGGAACAACTCACAAGGGCCACCACCACAGAATCAAGGCGCTCAACAACAAGGAATCCAAGATCCCATCAATGCATTGCAAAATCTAGCAAGCCAAGGAACTCGAAACGTTCAACCTCAAATGATGGGACAGCAGCCGCAAGGACCGCAAGGAATGATGATGCCTAATCAAGGAGGAGTTATGGGGCAGCAGCAACAAGTGAATATGCAGAACCAAGGCGCTGGGATGATTCGTCCTCAGATGAATCCTCAGATGGCACAGCAGCAGCAAATGAATCAAATGCAGATGAACCAGATGGGAGCTGGCGCTGTTAAAGGAAACGTTGTGCCGAATGCTGTTCCGATGAACCCGAATCAAATGAATCCCATGAACCAAATGGTCCCCAATGTTCTCGGGAACGCGCTGAATCAGCCGGTGGGCAATCAGCAGATGAATCCTATGATGAACCAAAACCAGATGAACAACGCGGGAATGATGCAGGGAAACAATCAAATGAATAACGCAGGAATGATGCAGGGAGGAGTTCGTGGCATGGCGCCGAACCAAATGATGAATCCAATGAACACTGGTCCGCAGCAAATGATGAACATGCAGCAGATGAGCATGAGAACTCAGAATCAATCTGCTCCTGGGCCGTTCCCGCAAGTCCGCCAAGTTGCACCGCCCAACTTCTTGCGCCAGTCTCCGTCGCCAATGTCGGTTCCTTCGCCGATTGGACTCTCGCAATCGCAGCACATGGTCGCCAGCCCTGCGAGTCACATGGTTCCATCGCCTCAGGCTCCAATGTCGAATCCTCCGCAGCGAATGCCCCCGAACATGATGGCACCATCGCCAGGAGGAACTATGAACACTCCGGGACAACCGCAAGGCGACTATGTTCAAAGTCCAATGAATCCGCACGACGATCAAATCTATCGCGAAAAGTACAATCAACTGACAAAGTATAAGGAGCCGTTGAAGAAAGTTATCAGCCGCGTCGGACCGGAAAACAACTCGGAGAAGTTGACCAAGTTGAAGAAGCTGTTGGAGATTCTGTCCAACCCAGAAGCGAGAATCCCACTTGAGACCCTCGTTAAGTGCGAGATCGTGCTGGTAAATCAGTTCGGCACACTCAAGGATACAGGGCCGACGAGCATCAACAATCCACTTTACGATGCGATTTCTAGCAATCTTCAAAATCCTCTGGCGAATCACACGATTCAGCGAACATTCAAGCCATCGATGGAGGCTTGGTTCGGCCCGGATATCAAAAACCTTCCGCCGGCGAAGAAGCGTCGCTTGTCGGAAGATCAGGTCGTGCCTAACGAGATTCCGCATGTGCTGCAAGGCGAAATCGCTCGTCTCGACTCGAAATTCAAAATCACACTCGACCAGACGGCACACACAACCGGATCAAAGTCGCTGAAGCTTATCTGCTGCCTAGACGACAAATTCCTTCCATGCGTTCCGCCGATTCACATAACGATTCCTGAAGCTTATCCAACGACGTCGCCGCAGTGCAACATTGTCGAACACGACACTCCGTTCCTTGCTTCGGTCGAGAAAGCGTTGAAGGCTCGCATATCAAAGCTGCCCGAGCGCTTCTCATTGACGCACATTCTCGAGACATGGACGTTGGCGATTAGACAGGCGTGCAACTCGTCTGTTTCGTATATCGAGCCCACTCAAACATCAGTCTTGTTGGCTGTTTAAAGAAAGTGAGCAAAGACTAATGAGTTAATTAAACTAACTCTGTCATTTTTAATCTAACTCCACAATATTTAATCTCCAACTTCAAATAAATAAAAATTATTCAAAATATTCAACAACTCCTGTTCTTAATTTATGAGTCGACGCACCAGGTAGGTGTGAACCGTATTAACATGAGCGAGGGCTTAACTAGTTTATTCCGGATTTTCAAACGATGGCTCAGACAAACAAGTTGTTTGAAACAACTGAAGAATCTTGGAAATTTCCTAATGTTGCGCGCACAAAACTTTATTTTTATCGTTCGTAAACAAATTAAAGTTCGCTGATTCTTGTTATTTGACTTCTATTTTCGATCGTGCATTTTTAAGACGACCGCCAGCTCACCGAAGATAAAACGGGATCCGATACTACGAGGACAATTCGTATTGAATCCAAAGAGCGTGGGCCGAGACGAGGTGACTTGACCCGATGGCGCTCTCGCACCAGATCCTTGGGCGACAAAGAAGACGATCACGCTCTCGAAACGTGTGTGGTGATCGAGATTTCGGTCACGAAATAGGAAATGAGCGGAACTGAAAATAGAAAAGAAGGCAAATACCTGAAAAGTCTCGATTACTCATGCGACACATCACGTTAAGCGCTAATTGAAATTCAAAGATACTGCGGATTGCTGGAAGGTCGTTGTGCGACCATCACGTCGACAAAAAAGCCACTCAACAAAGGCATGGCTGATAAACCGATGAACGCGAAACACAAGCTACGCCTTCGAGGAAGAGAGCTCACAAGCCTTGGAGACGCTTCTTTCGAAACTGGATTTTCTAATTGGATAAAGAAGAAGCTTTTTTATCAACGCGACGTCGAGAATGTGGAGCAAGGTTGTCAGATGAAATTAAAATAGTTCCGACAAGTCGTTCGACGTCATCGATTCCATCATCAGATGGTGAAACTGGAACGTCGAACAATTGTTCTGTGCTAGTTCTGCTATCTTAGTAGCTTAGACTCACAGTAAACAAAGTCCCCGATCAACAACATTGGCGGCACGATTCGCTGCACTACGTGAGCTTTCGCATGAATCGGTTTCGCTCGCGTAAGAATCACTGTACTGATATTTTCTTATTACGAATTACGGAGACGCTGACATCATCCATTCACCAGGTTTACCTCCCCGACGGCGACGAATGCAACGCGCGAAAACAAAGGAAAATTTCTGCTCGCCAGCCTCGCGGGCTTTGCGAAATTTTGTAATAAACAATGAAATAGCGCGCGGCGATAATTCACTAGTTAAGCGGCGTGTCTGCTCCCAATTAATTTTCGCCGTGAAAAATCACTTCGAGCTCAGCACGTGTCGGCCGGTCTATCACGCCGCGAAAAACTGTTTCGATTCCTTCGGAAGCTCGAAAAACAAAACCAAAATTTATTGCGGAATTTCTCGACTTTCGCGAGGGCAAAGCAAATCGCTTTTTTTTCATCTCAATAAATTAAAGCCATCAACCCAGAAAAGATGTTTTGCGCCAGAAATCAGAGGAGAATGTGAACTTTGAAACGACATATCTGCCTTCGGGTTTCTGTGCGCAGTGCGCGATGGGCCACACAGGAGCTCTCGGTGGAGAGCCAAGCACGTGATAAGCACGTGGACGGCGTGAGGCCAATTGAGCGAATCGAATCCGAAGTGTTTTATTTTTGTCAGAGCGCCAAATCACAGATAAACCAGATAAATCCGTCCCGATTTTCCACCACGCCGCGACTATTAATAAAAGTTGTGTCGTATTCTATTTTTGAATAATGGAGTGATTGACCAACTCGTCTGGCTTTCGACTATCAAGTTTCATTGTGCTGACAGCTGGAAGTTGCTGGAAAAAATTCCATTCGTCCGTCGACGATCCTATTGGTCGTCACCTTGATAGCCTGAAGATAGTTGAGTCGACAAGTTTTTTCTTTAGGAGACTTGCGGAGCTCAGATGTAGACGAAGCCAATTCGAAGGAAGGTCTGCCGCACACAGTTACATGAAACGTGCCTCTTCAAGCCTCGAATCAAGCCAACGCGAATGCGACGCCGAAACACAAAAAGTTGTTTTGATTCTCGCAGGCAGCGCACTTCGCGATGGTGATGACAGCGTTCTAAGTTACGAAATTGAGTTACGAAACGTGTCGCTGGATGAAACTGGAATATCTAAAAATAAATTGATCGAGTCGATACGCAATCAGCTTAAGCGGCTGGCCAGCAGAGTCTGCGTCAAAGATAAAACCAATTAACAAAACAGAACACTTAGCGGATCGATTAGTCACAGGCGAAAATTCTTCAGTCGCTTCTTCTTCTGCGAGGCTGCTGATAGTAAACAAAATGAATCGAAGTTGTATTCACACACGCGAAATGAGACCAGCGCAGAGAATCACGTTTTGAGGGAGTGACACGCTTCGTTGTTATTTCGAGCTTTCATTTCCTCGACGCTTGAATTGATACGGGGCCATTTGAAAACGTCACCGCTGTTAATCGCATCGCGGAATATTTTTAGCAGCAGTTGGCAGGCGAGAGAGAAAGAAACTAAGATTCCGGTTCGCTCGAAAAAGAAAAGTGATGAAACCGGATCGAAGTGGCCAGAAGGATCGTTTGCATATGTTTCTTTTTGGTGATTGCTTAATTACTTTTTCCTTATCGCGATCACGAATCTATAAACTCCATGTGACTTAAGCAAAGACGAGAAGCCGCGCCAAGTGTTTTCGTTTTTTGTAACTTGAACCTTGGATGGAACTTGCGTCATACGAAGAGAATACTTCTTCTTGAGCCAGCACCCTCGACAAGCATCTGGAGAACGCGAGGGGAGATAAAGCAGAATTCGAAGAGCCACGAGCGTAGCACATGCTTTCGAGTGTTTGTTTCACCCGCTTATCAAAATGGCTCGCACATAAGAAAGCGATTCGTTGTCAAAGACGCGTGACTACGATAGCGAGCGCGCTCGAGCTGTAGATAAGGCAATCTCTTCTTTTATTGTTCCTCCATTCATCGACCAAGACCTCAAACGATCGAATCCGGTTCACGCCGGCGACTCGATTATTGGATTACACCAGACGGTATACAACGGAACTGGCTTCATGTTCCGTGAGCTTATCACATTACGCGCCGAGTCAGACGACGACGATAGAATGGAATCTCAAAGAATGCAGATCGTATTACAAAAATATTATTCTGATTTCGGTTTAGCATCAATAGTGGCGACGTGGCAATTAGCAGTCGCAGTGAAATTCCGCAGTCGAGCTGTCTCTTATCATGCGAGAGTCGAAAGCCCAAAACAAAAATAGAATGGAGGGTGGTCCCGCCGCGATCCACTTTAGAACAACTGCGTCTTCTTCAATTGTCAATCGAGCGCGTGCGGATGTTTTCGAGTCTTTCGACTCGGCGAACCCGAACTGAGTCAGTTAGTAGAGGACAAAAGGGGAAATTGCCAAGGCGACGCGTCACTTTCTTTCGGCCTGCAAGCAAGCAAACGATGCTCAACAGATGGACGCGTGATTGATGTTGATTAAACTATTAATAGCGCCTATTACTGCTTCATTGTAAACAAGAGTTGAAGCCAAGCGAGAAAAACATTTTATTCACTCTTCTTGCTCCATCAGGGCTGATAAGAGTCAATGCTTGTTCGTACATAGTCTGAAGCGGAGAAGCGCGAACACGACTAGACTGCGTGATAGACTTGCCTCAATTGCTGATAAACAACGTTTCGTTTCGTAAGTTGCGTCGTGTTTTGAGTTTGCCTTCTGCTTCAGCGTATCAGAGAATCGCTTGCTTGCCAGCTGAAATGCCCTTGATTGCTCACAAACGACGATCGATTTGAAATTCCGGAAGGAAGTTTAGACGGAGAAACTTGTTTGTTTTCAATCCAAATGACCCTTGAAGCTCGTTTATCAACAATTGCGACATGAAACCAACCAGTTGAATCAACTAAAATTATGCTCAGCCTGATAAGATAAAATCCGCCGCGAGCCAGATTACAACGTTGGGATTAAAAGCCGGTGAGGCCTCGTTGATAAAGCTAATCAGTGAAAGCTAAGAAAAGAACAGTCTGGTGAGTCTGCGGCTCAAGCAGCTGATAGCACGACGAATTATTACATCGGGCGCAGTGCGATCGAAAATAGATTTTCAAATGTCGCGTGAGGTTCAGTCGATGAAGCAACTTGTAGTTGAACTTTGAGGTCCAATATGCTCAATGAGCTCGCGTCACTCGTCACTGACGAGTCGTCAGTGTTTACCGCGAGGCAACAAACGACGAATATGGGAGCTGAAGAAGAAGGCGACTTTGACGAAGCTCAATTGGCAAATGATTCGTTTATTGACCCAAATATCCCGACGATTTGTTTATCAGATAAAAAGTATTTTCGGCTGTTCCCAACGAGAGGTTCAAGTGACTTTCGTATCTATCTCGAGCTCGAAGCTTAGTCGAGATAAAAGCTGTAATCTACTTTCGAACGGCAATAAGTCAGACGAAGAGGAAACGTGGGTGTCACCGGGTGTAGGAAATTCACGCGACCGCCGAATGGAAAGTCCCTCGCTGATCTCACTTATTTAAATCCGTGATTTGCCGAGCGAGAGCTGCAGAACCTGATTTCCTCGCGGATTGAGAGACAAGACAATCTCAGCTGAAATATCAAGAAGAAGCAAAGTCCAAAGTTTTCTTTCGAATCACTTTTATTTCATGCGTTCGTTCCTCGAACTCTCGTGGCTACTCTAATGACAAAGATTTAACTCAAAATCACAGATTTTTCTTAACAAACTGCCGAGCTATCTAACAGACATAAAAGTTAAGTTTGTTGCTTGAGCTCTTAACCGATTGAAGGTCTATAAATATTTTTCTTTGCGCATCGTTCCGTCACTCCGTCGATCATGTCGAAGCGAGCGAAACTTTCAAGCCTTGCGCTGACTTCCGCTAAGCGATGAGAGAAAATGCAAACCCGAATGAGATCAAATGCCATTGTGCTTTCCGTTTAAAGAACTAATCAGGTAAATTGCGTGTGAGTGTTTGAGACTCAACAAAGCGCTGCTTGCAGAAGCGATGACTGACTCTGGCTCAGGTTGGGCACGATCGCGCGCGGCTGTTGTGAAAGCGAAATAATTGCTGGCGCGGCCGCTGAGGCGAGGCCGTTTTTGCCCTTCGACTTGTCTTTGTTGTGGCGCTTAACGTGCTTCGACAAGTGGTCAGATCTCATGAAGCGACGGTCGCAGGTCGTACAGACGAACTTCTTCTCGCCAGTATGCGTTCGCTTGTGTCGTGAGAGTTCATCGGATCGCGAGAAGCGTCGGCCGCAGTTCTCCCATTTGCAGAAGAAGGGTCGCTCGCCTGTGTGTGATCTTGTGTGAGCCTTCAGATGGCTTGACTTGAAATAGTTTTTGCCGCAGTTCGGGTAATCGCACTCGAAGATTCTTCGTCGCTCTTGAGTCAATTGAGTGCGCGAGTTGTTTGCTTTGCTAGCTTGTGTTGTGGGCGTTGATGTGACAATGGTTTGTGTTGATCCTGAGGGTAATAGTAAGAAGCCAGCTTGCATGAGACTGGTTCCGGGTTGAGCGGCCGTTGCAAACAAAATGCCTTGAGGTGGCAGCTTTGGAGCAATGACAGGCAACTGTTGGACTTGTTTAGCTGGCGTTTGAAGAAGAATGGTTGGCGTGACTCGAACTGGCGATAATACTCTCTCACAACTGTCATTGACATTCTTGGTTGTCGTTAATGAGTCACTGGCATTTCCACGGAGCGGTGAAGTTGCACCATCGCTCGACGACGTTGAGAGGCTGTTCTTCCTTCCCATTTTATACTTAACACATCTAAACACATTCAAATGAATGTCATTGTCTTCACATTTTGGTTGAATGACTTCGGCGGCGAGTGCAGTTGACGCTGATGTGCACGTTCCGTCTTTGTTGACACGCATTATCACGCTAACTCGTTGCGCTGGGCTGTCAGATGAACGGAACAAGTCGGAGCTGACGCTCAGGTCTTCAGGCGGTGGCGTGAACGACGACGACTTTTCCACGAAGTTGAATGAGTCGCGAGCGTACATTCGCTTACGCGGAGGCAAGTCTGATTCATCTTCGGTGTCAGACGGGTTGGGCGTGACTAGTCCCTTTGGAAGGCCGATGTCATTCAATTTACGCTTGAGAGAGTGCAGCTCGTCTGATTTCTGTAAGCGATAAAAAGTGCAAAATTAATAAAACTGTCAGTGTGGGCAGCGCAGGAGCGCAATCAATAAGAATGTCATCTAAAAACGGAATTCCATTCAGCTATTTTTAAACTCGTTTATCGCCACGTCGCATCTCGAAGGCTGATCAGCCTCGTTTCTAATTTCTCCTTGACGTTTTTCTATGCTTCTCTCCACATTGATTTTACCTGTGGAATCCGCTTGTCGCCGACTGTCGCAACCGACTTTGAGTTTACTTTTCTGAGCACCTAGTCGCTTCGAGTCAAAGCCCCAGCTGGCAAGCGAAAGCTTGCAGGGTGACTGACTTAGAAAAAGTCAAGAAGTTCCTCTCTCTCATCTGATTAGATTCATGCTTGGATTATATTGTCGCACATATTTCGCATGAAACATTTTTGAAAATATTTCTCCTCACTGGGCTGAGAAGTCAGCGCGATAAATAAAGCGGTTGAAATGGGAGGCTAGGCCGCAGTGGTGCTTTACGGCCGTTTAAAAAATATTCCCGCTGCTAGCGTTACAGCGGAGCGAAGGAAAAATCCGACACAGGCCGTTCGGCTGAATCAACAAGCCAGGCACCGAACGGCTACGAGAAATCAACATTGAATGGGTGTGTAGCATTTTTCTTCTTTCCTCGCTTAGCGCTCGCCTCGTTCTCTCTTCTCTTGATAAATATAAAATCGTCGTTGTACGTCATGCAAGGGTTCAAAGTCGACAGAAAATGTTCACGTGAACAACAGCTGAGAGCTGCGTGCTCGCTGTGAATGGAAGTGGATGGAAGAGGGACGGAGAATATTTTAGTGTCGTCTCGTTCGCGTGATTCCGTTTTTTCCTTCGACGCAGCGTAAAATCTTTATGCTGTCGCGCCTTTAAAATAATGCAGGCAGCTTATCTTGTCCTTGCGCGAGGAGCAAACACGTAAACTCGCTTTCGCAATCAGCGTCAAGTCGATGAAACTTTTCCCTCTTTGAAGGCTTCTTTCAAGCACAGTTTATGGACAAAGGCGAAACGAGTTTTCAGTTTGCATCGCGAGAGATTCGCAAGCAATGAGATCAGCGTCGATTGCATCAGGCGCGCTCGTACGTGACTCAACCCACAGCGGAATGAAATGTCAGAATTCTAATTCTGGCGCTTGGGGGGCTCGCGGAAGTTCTCGGATTCAGATGACTTCTGACGCACAGGTTTATCACTTGAACTTACTTTGAAGTCGTTGGAGCTGTTGGAATTCGAATCACTTAAATCCATTGGGGGCGTTGGAGGCAGCTGTAGGTCCATTGGGGACATCAGTAAACTTTTCGAACTCATTCTAATTTTTTTTCACAATTTCTCAGTTTTTCTTTGAATCTTTTGTTCTTGATCTTTTGAATTTTTCTTGTTATTTCTTAGTTTTCTTTTTTATTCAATTTAATTCACTCGAACTTCTCTCGACAAGAGATCGGTTTGTATTGCTTCAGACTCAAAAACTTAGTAAGAGGTTGTTGAGGAAATTTTCGATTCATATGGCGTTCACGACAGGCAGACTGTACGAGAATGTAGAGGTTGGCATAGGGCGATGGATAAGTCACTAACAAATCGATCGTGAGTGATATCGCAGACTTTGAAAGCTCGAATATTTTCTGAACTTGTAGACATCAAAACTCCTAACAATTTACTGAATAAATTTCTCAATTTCCAAGCAAACTATCCAAGACTTTAGCTTCCAACAAACTTCCTCGCCACCCTGCGAGACATTTTCCCATCACCAACACAGAGCACAAGCCAATGAGAAATGGGGGCTCGGAAAGTCTGTACATAAATACATTGTTCTTCTTCTCGCTATTACCTTCAACGGCAAGTATCACGCTCCCGATGCATGCTCGCCGCGTGATAGACGAATGCTCGATGTTCGCGCGGTAAAAATTCAAGGGAAAATACAAATCTACGTCATCCAACGGAGGTGTGATAGAATGATGGAATGACTAAGGCATTCGCTGATGCTAACGACGAGAGAGGCTCGTGGGGTACATTGTGCACTTGACGATACCTGACTCAGCGTCAGCGACATCCAGCTCAATGGTGTCAACAACAATGTGTTTTTTTATCGACGACTCGCTGACTCAAGTGCCGTCGAAAATTATACAGACGAAATCGGAAACCTTTCGCCTCGACACGTGTGTCACCTTACGAAATTGTTCGCATTATTTGTTTCGTAAATTGCTCCAGTCAACTGTTTTTCTCTGTGATTGCCCCCGAACGCCTTCGCAATGACGTCAATTTCTGCACATGCCGACATCGAGTGATCCCATATTTTTTTCAAAAAAACAGTAATAATATTCGTGAACATTGACATCGTTTCGGTTCGAAATGTTTCCAACGAGAAGCCGATTGCGGCTTAGAAATAAAGAGGGTCGCGACAGGAAAATTTGAAAAATACATCAATCGACCGTTGAAAAGTCTCGATCACGTGGTAAATTTGAAATTTAACCAGAATGAAGTTGGATTTGCTTTGATAATTTCAACATTTGAATTTCTTGGCGACGTTAAATTTTATTAAAATTTGTTCTTGTCAAGTTCACACTTAAAAGCATTGATCATTGTTTTTTTAAGAATTCTGAAGCTTCTTGTTCTATCAAATTAGCGCTATTGTGATTAATCTGATAGTTCAATAAATATTCAACAATCTACATGAACGTCATGGAAGCAATATTTGCGTCAAGGAATTTCCTGGATGATTTAAGTGATTCAAATGTCCACTAATTGATTAGGCAAACACTTTCTAGTTATTCCAAATGATGCCAAATTTATTAGGAACCAACCACATGTCGTGATCAATTAGTACTCATAAGTTCGTTTTTGTGAGTTCATGGCAACTTCGAGAAAAGAACGAATGAACTCTGAATCTTATTCCAATGTGCTCGCGATCTAAACATGTTGAAAAGTTATGCAACGAAAGCGAGAGATCTTAAGCGCAGCTCGTTTGTTGTATTTACTTCAAGGTTGTAGAATCAAGTTTGAGCTAAGCATGTAGGGTTAGAGCGAACGAATGTCAACAAGTGCTTTGTAGTTTTAAGCCAAAAGCTTCGATGATGAAACTTTGCTGCAGCAAGCGCCATCATAAATCGCAGACTTAATTTCCACGATAGTTCCAAAAGCTTGGAAATAATTTTCGGCTGACCTAAGTAACTGTAAATTTAGAAAGTTGCCTGCGAATCTTAATTGAAGGTTTATGATAAGAGCGATTTTCCATTCAATGTAAATTGAGTGAATAATTTTTCCGCTACGGAACTCGCGAACGGCGCAGCGGTCATCAACCACTCGTTAGCTTCTTAAGAGTCTGTTGCTCTAATAACACAGAAGTTAGCCAATTCACCATTGAAAAGAAAAACTGAGTGAGTCAATCGCGTTAGTCTCGCTCAAGGCCTCGCGTTCTCCTCTCTGCCGCTGCAGTTCTGCAGGAAATCCAAACAAAAAAGCTGCTCGCTCTTGCCGATGTATGATCGATTAAGTGTCTGCTAACGATTCTTCCACGCGCTGCTATTGCTGTATTAGTTGTTTCCATTCACGTTAAGCCTCGCAACTGTTTAGTTGGCTTCGGTCTTTCACTTACATCGGATGCTTTTGTGCTTTGCCGCGTTTTTGTTTCGCGAAGTGTTAAAAACGCAGAAAGTTTGGCTCGCTCGCGCTCGCAGAGATTCAACACTTGAATAGAAAACAAATTTTGACGAAGTGAAATTCAAGCATGAGCAGTAAATTGCGGTCACCGGTACTGCAAGACGATGAGCGCTTCGCTCTGATGAAGGTTTGTTAGCGCTCGGCAACTGTTATCAAAGCCGCGTTTGAGAGATTTTCCACCCACGCAAATTATTTTTAGACGTCGAACAAGCGTTTAACAATGGAATGATTGAGCAACCTTTCAGATTATCGAAGGGAAATCCAATCTGATAAGGTCGTAAACCAAACAAAGTTCGGTAATAACGAGCGCGAGAGAATTTGCGCATGCCCAAGCCACCCGAATTGAGTCGAACGTGTCGTCAATCAGGGAACAAATGTGAAGGTCATGATCGACTCAAAGCAAACCCGCGATCTATGACCATAAAACAATTTTAGCCAGATTATTTGTGTGAATGCCATGAGCGATCGCTATAAATGTGGACAAGTCAAACGCGATCAAAAGCATCTACTTGTTGCTGTAGCGCGATCAAATATCTTGGGTCGACAAGTTATTGTTGATGCACTTCGAGAACTATTCAGAATAATTTCAAAGCTTCTGACTTAGATAAGCAGATAAACTAGATATTTGAGATCAACTTATTTGCCAACTTGTTCATCAGTTGTGTTAGTGATGAGACAGGCAAATAAGTTGACTCTTTACATATGCAAAGGTCGTCGATGATGAGCGGAGAAAGATCGACGAGAGGTTAATGATAAAACGCCGGCCCTTTGTCGTTAAACAATCGTTTACGATATTTATTTTTCAAGCGCAATAAAGTGAAATTCAATAACGAAACTTCAAATTGACGTTGGGCAAGTTATGCGATGAACTTCTTCGTGCACCTCGCCTAATGAATTCAGCGGCAAAAAGTTTGTTCACTGCACGAAGCTTGCGTAAAATTTACTCGAATGCATTGAAAGTGCATCAAGAGCGAAGACCTTGACCGGCATTAGAGAAACCATGATCAAGCACAAGCGCTGCTATTGACTCGAGAAAAATGTACGTGACAACGAGACGATGCAGTCTCAAAGCTCGGTGACAGATCGAAGATTATTATGCAACTCATCGGGATTACGAGTTATCTCCGCTTTGTTTTAACTGCACGTGATTTCCCTTTCAACTATCGCGCAACATTTATCAAACTTTCAAGAAATTATCAAGCTTTTAAGACTCTCGTTTTACCCTCCGATTGATTTTAACACATTTCGAGAAAATTGAATACACGTTGCGCCAATCTCAAACGTTACCTTGATCACCGCGTGAGGTCGAAAATTGATGGATTTCTTAATTACTTTCGTCAACACACTATAACATTGTATTTCCTATGATTAGCTGCGCCGGTCGGTTGCCGATATTTTAAGGCCGGAGCACGACGATCACTTTCTACTGCGATGGCTTCGAGCACGCCAGTGGAACCCTGAGAACGCTGAGAAAATGTTGAGAGAAGTAAACAAATGAACTCTTGGTCAGTTTGCACAATTTGTTTAACATGCCGGTTCGATGTTGTAGTCAATGAAATGGCGAGAGAAGTGGCAAGTTGATGAGATAGAAAACTGGGAGACACCGGCGGTTTTGAAAAGCTCGTGTCCACATGGCACTACAGGATTCGACAAGGAAGGCTCACCGATAATTATTATCCCGTTCGCTGGCATCGACATTTGGGGTCTCTTGCACAGTGCGAGGAAGCGTGACATTATTAAGAATACGATCAAGCTTTTGGAGGGTAAGTTGATCAATAAATTACAAGTGAATTGTTCAAAGAATCTTGTTCAAAAAGGTTACATGAGGATCGCATTTGAACAGAGCAAAGAGCACGGAATTGAGGCAAGAAAATTCACTGTAATCTTCGACATGGACAATTTCTCGATGAAGCAATACGCGTACCGACCTGCAGCCGAACTAGTCATTAATACCTTCCAAATGTACTCGAACAATTATCCTGAGATTCTGAAGTACTGCTATGTTATCAATGGTGAGTTGGAAGAAAGTCAGACCACTTGATTGTCCAACGATCTCATTTCAGCGCCAAAAATTTTCTCGTTCGCATTCAACATCGTCAAAAAATTCTTAGACGAATACACAATCTCAAAGATCAACATTTACAAACATAATCAGAAGAAATGGCTCCCGGCGATACTCGAAAGAGTTGACCCATCGAGTCTGCCAAAATATTACGGCGGCGAGCTGACAGACAGCGACGGAAATGAAAAGTGCGCCGAAAAGATTTGCTGGGGAGGTAAAATCAACCGCATCGTTGAAAATTGACTTACGAACATTTCGTTACAGGAAAAGTTCCGAAAGAGCTTTACATCAGCGAGGAAGACAGCTACAACAGCACGTCATCCTATCAGTCAGTTGTTGTCAAGAAAGGCTCAAAAATTAAGCTCAACTTCGATGTAGACGACCCAGGAGTTTTTCTCAAGTGAATTCTTAAATTGTCCGATGAACTCGGATATTAATTTTCCTAATCTCACAGGTGGGATTTCATGACCCACAGCCAAGACATCAAGTTCGGAGTGAAAGCGATTAACAATAAGACCGGCGAGAAGACGAGCGAAGTCGAGCTGAAGCGGATTGACACGGGAGCTGGGAAAGAAGCGGGATTCATCACGTGCCAACTGAATCACACATGTAGACTCGCTGACCGCATGGTCGCCTTGAACTCTTCTCATCTGTTCTTATTTTAGATCAAGTCGTGTTTGACAACAGCTACAGCTACTTCAAGAGCAAGAAAATAACCTACTCAGTTGTTGTAACGACGCCCTTGGCGGAAATCGAGCACGCTGCCAGCAAAATTGAGGAAAAGATCTTTGACCAAAACGACAACGACATCAGCCAAGTCGAAAAGGAGTGAATAATTAAAAGTTGTTTATGTATGTTAGATGCGTTGAGTTGAACTGGAATATCTAATGGAAACATCGATTAATAAACAATTCGGGAAACGTTATGAACGTTTTATAATTCAGTAAATCGTTTCCAAATTTACATTTTCTTATTCTCGTCCGAAAACTTTGTCAGTTTCGATCGTCAGCTTTATGAGTTTAAATGGAATCGACAATTTACTTTGACCGTCTCGCTGCTTATCTGAAACTTTTGTTGAGGTTTACAAATCCTTTCGATGAAGTTGACAAGAGCCGCAAGATAAACAAACTTTTTCAATTTCATCTGGCTGTGAACTTGAGTGCTCTGGCTGTCATTGGTAGCTCCGCTGTTGTCAAAGTTGGCTACTCTGAGTTGCTTGAAATGGTCACAGTTACAGAATTCATTGCATATTTTCGTGAGTTTCTCATCAGTAAATCTGACTTTTAGTAAAAATGATTTTCCAAAAAGTTTGCGCGGTACGTTGCTCCAATTACCTTTTGTTCATGCTGATTTGTTGCTCGCAAGTTAAATCGGCAATCGGTCAAATCATTGCTGAAAGGTAAATTTGTGAATCGATGGCGCAACGAGATAAAAATTTGGATTTGTTCATCTAGAAAATTTCATTTGACAAGTCAACATCGACGCTTGACGCTTCGCTACTGCAAGCGAGAGTTCTTGACATCGTTTTGCTTCTTCGTCACTTCGATTCTAGCCATCGCCTTGAACCTACTCAGCGTTCTCGCAGTCAGCGGATTTCGACTGCCACTAAATTTTGAAATCATTTTCTTGCCTGTGAATGGAAGAACCGTCAATTGGATGCTGAATTACTTTCATCAGGTGATTGCGTCAATTGCGACTGCGGTATTTCTTTTTGCTTTCTTCACAGTTGCATGGATCATTATGAATCATTGCTGTTGGGGTCTCCACATGATAACAGAGGAAATCAAAGTCACAACAGATCAAAGTGACCTAAAAAAAATCATAGAGCAAAGCGTTCAAGTCTTCAAGTTCCAAAAGACAGTTCAACAACTTCTTAAATTGGTCTTTCTTTCTGAATTCTCAATTCTCTCATTCATCTATTGCGTTGCTCTTTACACAATTGCGTTGGATCCGTCAGCATCGATAATTGTTTATTCAATAGTTTTCGTGACTTCATCGCAGCTTTACGTCACGTGCTGGATGGGGAATTCCCTCAACGAAAGGATCGAGCTTCTAACTGCTGCGATTTACGAAACTGATTGGTATGAAATGAACCAGAAACGCCGCAAAGAGATTCTGATGATCCTCATGTGGACGCAGAACTTGCGTGGATTCAATGGAATCTTCAACAACGTTGACATGGAAACATTCAAGACGGTAAAATTCAATTTAACTTGATATGATTTAATTTATTTCGTTTGATTTCTAGATTTTACATTTCACTTATACTCTCTACGCCCTTTTGAAAACAACGAAATAGAGAAATTCTAAACCAGCTGACTTAACTTGTGCTCTGCAAGACTTTCCAAGTTCAACTGAGAAATTGAAGCGAAACTTTGATCATTAAAAATTAACGAGGGAAAATTTGTAAATTCGATTGTAATTTCTCTGTCCCTTAAAATATTTTTTTAAATTGTTACAGAGTTTCTCAACTTCCTGGATAATAATTAATTAAGCTTTGCGTTGCGACATATAGTTTGTTCAACCCTACAACAATTAACCTGAATTTCTAATTTTCCGATCTTGAAGCTTTGACGCTCAGTTTTGTGAAGACATCCCGAGTGACTAAATCGAAGAATTTGTTTCGTCAGGATTATTCTCGTTTCTGCAACTAGAACACTGCAATTTGAACTATGATTCTTTTGTCTAACTTCCATAATAACGATTTCGGGTCTCTTCTCAAATGCTCAATAAAGTGAAAAAAAAAAATTTAAAATATGTAAAAGAGCCCAAGATAAAAAGAGGATTTGTGAAATAACTGCTGCTGGACATAAATGTGAATGTTAAATAAAATTGTTATCACATAACTTTCAAACTGCGAAAATTTGTTCGGACTGTATCAAACTCGTTCTAATAATTTAAGATTTCGCAGTTTGCTAATTCGCTCTAAACTTTAATACGATTAGCTAATGATAGCTCAGTACATCTTTAAACGGAAGACAATTTCCTGCAATGTTACCGAACTCAATCAACTGATGACTGACTTGAGGCTTTCTCAAGCCTTTACAAAGGTTGTTAATGACTAGAGTGTTGTGAATTATTAATAAAAATCTTTGAACTGTAATGTTTTTTGTTTTGAAACTCATTCGGATTCAATCAACCGTATTTGGGGGCTTTTATAACTAGCATTCTGTTCATGAAAATTTTACGATTTACGGTTCATCATACAATTCTTTTGATTCAATAAAAATTGTAATTTAAAACTAAAAAATTACGCACCGATATCTTAAAATGCGCCTTTAGATAGCCTCAGAGCATTCCAATTGAATTTACTCCACGTGTACATTTTAAAGTTTACTTTCATAACTATATAAATGCTCCAAACATTTATTCAAATATCAGTTACACTAGAACAGTTAACATGGAGTCGAACGTTTTTTTTGATCGTCTCGCTGCTTATCTGAGACTTTTGTTGAGGTTCACGAGTCCTTTTGATGGAACTGACAAGAGCCGCAAGATAAACAATCTTTTTAAAATTCACTTGGCTGTGAACTTGAGTGCTCTGGTTGTCATTGGTAGCTCCGCTGTTGTCAAAGTTGGCTACTCTGAGTTGCTTGAAATGGTCACAGTTACAGAATTCATTGCATATTTTCGTGAGTTTCTTATCAGCAAATCTTTCACAAAGTTTAATAATTGTATTTACCAAAAAGTTTGCGCGGTGCGTTGCTCCAATTACCTTTTGTTCATGCTGATTTGTTGCTCGCAAGTTAAATCGGCAATCGGTCAAATCATTGCTGAAAGGTAAATTTGTGAATCGATGGCGCAACGAAATGTAAATTTGGATTTGTTCATCTAGAAAATTTCATTTGACAAGTCAACATCGACGCTTGACGCTTCGCTACTGCAAGCGAGAGTTCTTGACATCGTTTTGCTTCTTCGTCACTTCGATCATAGCCATCGCCTTGAACCTTCTCAGCGTTCTCGCAGTCAGCGGATTTCGACTGCCACTAAATTTTGAAATCATTTTCTTGCCTGTGAATGGAAGAACCGTCAATTGGATGCTGAACTTTTTTTATCAAGTGGTTGCCTCAATGTCATCTGCGGTATTTGTCTTTGCTTTCTTTACACTAACGTGGATGTTTATGAATCATTGCTGTTGGGGTCTCGACATGATAATAGAGGAAATTAAAGTCACAACAGATCAAAGTGACCTAAAAAAAATCATAGAGCAAAGCGTTCAAGTCTTCAAGTTCCAAAAGACAGTTCAACAACTTCTTAAATTGGCCTTTCTTTCTGAATTCTCAATTCTCTCATTCATCTATTGCGTTGCTCTTTACACAATTGCGTTGGATCCGTCAGCATCGATCATTGTTTATTCAATGGATGGGGAATTCCCTCAACGAAAGGATCGAGCTTCTAACTGCTGCGATTTACGAAACTGATTGGTATGAAATGAACCAGAAACGCCGCAAAGAGATTCTGATGATCCTCATGTGGACGCAGAACTTGCGTGGATTCAATGGAATCTTCAACAACGTTGACATGGAAACATTCAAGACGGTAAAATTCAATTTAACTTGATATGATTTAATTTATTTCGTTTGATTTCTAGATTTTACATTTCACTTATACTCTCTATGCCCTTTTGAAAACAACGAAATAGAGAAATTCTAAACCAGCTGACTTAACTTGTGCTCTGCAAGACTTTCCAAGTTCAACTGAGAAATTGAAGCGAAACTTTGATCATTAAAAATTAACGAGGGAATTTTTGTAAGTTTGGTTGTATTTTCTTTTTTTTTTCCTTGAAAATGTTAATTTTAAATTATTACAGGGTTTCTCAACTTTCTAAGTTTATTGGAATTAATTAAGGTTTGCGTTGCGACATATAGTTTGTTCAACCCTTATAACAATTAACCTGAATTTCTAATTTTCCGATCTTGACGCTCAGTTAGATGAAGACATTTGAATCACTAAAGCAAAGCATTGATATCAGGATTAGTCATCAGAATCAGTCTAGTCAATGCAAATCAAACATCCAATAATTACGATCTCGGGACTTTTCTCAAATACTCAATGCCTAACTGTGAATCAAACTAGTTAACCCCCATGACTTTCACACTTTGAAGATAAAACTCAATTTATTCGCTCTAAACTTTCAAAAGATCAGATGTTATGTTAGGAAACCCTCCAAGAAACCATTTAATTGAGGCTTTCTCAAGCCTTCACACAAGTTGTTAATGACTACAGTGTGGGGAATTATTAACAAAGGCTTTTTAATCTATTTAGAATAAATTTAATTCATTCAATCGTATTGGTGGCTCTCGTAATAAGCGTGAGGTTTATGAAAATTTCAGGATTTGTGGTTCATCGTACAATATTTTTGAGTCATCACAAGTTGTAATTTACAACCAAAAAATTACGCACCGAAAGCTTAAAATGCGCCATTAGATAACATCAGAGCATTTCAGTTGAATTTACTCCTCGTGGACATTTTACGTTTAATAATTAAAATTTAATTTCATATCTAACTATATAAATGCCCGAAATATTAATTAAAATATCAGTTAGACTTGAACAGTTATCATGGAGTCGAACGTTTATTTTGATCGTCTCACTGTTTATCTGAAAGGAATTGAGAAATTTCTGAGGCCATACGAACAAGAACAGAATCGGAAAGTTAAGATTATGTTCGTTATCTGTTAACTCCGTCGTGACAATCTGCTGATTTCTTCAATATCCTGGTTAGGTTTCGAGTTTACCTGGTTGTTAACTTAAGCAGTGTAATAGGATATGCGGGAATTGTTGTTGGAAGGGCGATAAACTCAGGATTGTCTGAAGTCACGGAGCTCGTAGCTTACCTTCGTGCGTTGATTTGAAATTTAAGACTTCAGGACTTAACAATTTTTCTTTTACTTTGAACTAGTTTGTGCTGCTCGGTGCACATTTTTCTTAATTTTCATGCTGATTTGGACTGACGAAATAGGAACCACGGTTGACGAAATCATTACCGATAGGTAAATTTTACACTCGATCAACGAACAATTCAACATTTTCTGTTTCAAGAAAATTACAACTTACGAGCAAACATCGCAGTTTGAACCTCAACTACTGCAGGCTGGAGTTTCTTGCTTCAGCAATGTTCGCTGTCATGTCGATGTCTGCTTTCTTTCTGACAATTCTCAACGTTTTTCTTTTCTTCGACATCAATGAGCCTCGCTTACCGCTGAACTTTGAGATCTTTTTCTTGCCAAGCAAAGGTTCGCCAATCAACTGGACGCTGAACTATCTCTATCAACTCGCCGTATCCGTAGTCTCTGCTACACTAATGCTCAGTTTCTTCACACTCTCATGGATAATCATGAACCATTGCTGTTGGGGTCTCGACATGCTAGTTGCGGAAATAAGCGCGATGTCAGGTCAATCCGATTTGAAAACAGTCGTCGAGAAAAGTGTTAAAGTGCTGGAGTTTCAAGGGAAAATTCAGCAGCTTCTGAAGTTCTTTTTCTTGTCGGAGTTTTCGATTCTTTCATTTATCTTCTGCCTCGCGTTGTACACGATTGCTATAGATCCGTCGGTCTCATTCATCGTTTACGCAATTATCATGGTCATAATATCGCAACTTTACGTGTCTTGCTGGATGGGAAATCGTCTGATTGAGAGAATCGACTATGTCACTGCAGCCACTTACGACATCGGCTGGTATTCGATGGACATCAAGGGGCAAAAAGAAGTTTTGTTGATCCTTAAGTGGGCACAAAATCTTCATGGGTTCAATGGTATTTTCAATCAAGTTGACATGGAAACATTCCAGAAGGTAAATTGATTTGATTGCGCATAAATTTTAAATTTCAATGTCCTAATTTTCTTAGATTTTACAATTCACCTACTCCCTCTACACTCTTCTTATAACAACAGTCTAAAAACATGATGGACTCATGAGATTTACAAACTAAAACGCAACTGGTAGAGCTCGTTGGACATAATTTAGAATTCACATTTGGGTTTAAGGTTCTATGAAGAACTGACTCAGCAAACCTTCACAAGTTAAAACTTATTAAAGCAATTATATTGTCCTTGATAAAGCAATCACCTCGGTCTGGACTCACTGATGATGACATTACTGCTTCGATTGTTTATCGAACCAGACTGATAAAGCAATCAAATACACGCATCGGCGGTTCAAAGTTTTTCTTTTGAGAGTTCCAATTAATTTACGAGCTTTTCAAGTTCAGAGTTTATTTGAAAGTTTTAAAATAAAATTATCTTACTGAGAAAAAAACTTTTTTGGACTAACGAGGCGATTCTAAGTTCCAAGTAAATGTCGTTGACATACTCGTAGACTCATAGACGCTCACACTCTTCTCAGCAAAAATAAGTTAATTAGTAATCCTCTTCGGAATAGTTTAAGTCAACTTCTGTTCAATCTGCTCAATTAAAACTTTTATCACAATTTGTCTGAGCGTCTTTAAAAACTGCTACTGTTCAGTTGTACCGCGAAATCAGAAGGAATAGGATGGGATCAAAAACTTACTTCGATCGACTCTGCGATTATCTGAGGATTGTGATGATCTATTTGAGTCCCAACGACGGCATTGGAGATAATCCAAGAACTAAAACCTTGTGCGTTTGATTCGAATCAGATTCGCAAGATATTTATTTATTTTCTTATTAGCTTTTGGTACATCGTGGCGGTCCACTTGTGCTTCTTGCTCATCGCTGCTACTTACATACTCGAAAACATTAGGAATTCCGAGTTGTCTGAAATCATGGAGATCACAGAGCTCGTGGCATATTTCCGTAAGTCCGCAGCAATAATTTCCTAACTGATCCTGAACGAATTTCCATAAAGTTTGCGCTGTTCGATGCACAGTGAACGTGTTCTTCATGTTGACTCAAGCAGAACAAACGAAGGCGATAGTAGCTGAAATCATCAGTGAAAGGTACAGTTGAAAATAAATAAAACCCAATACACCCTTTCCTCAGTTAGCATTTCCATCACAGGAAAACACATTTGACGGGTCAGCACCGAAATTTGACACTTCGCCATTGCAAACTTGAGTTTCTGGCATCGACATCGTTTTCCATCTCATCCTCTGTGATCGTCGGCTTGGGAACTCTGAGTGTTCTTTTCTTCGACATCAATGAAAGTCGCCTGCCGCTCAATTTCGAAATAGTTTTCTTGCCATTCCGAGGGACAACGGTCAACTGGCTGTTGGACTACTTTCAACAGGCTCAAATGGTCTTCATCGGTGGGCCATATTTATATTTTTTTTTCACCTTCACTTGGATTGTGATGAATCATTGCTGCTGGGGTCTCGACATGATAACAGAAGAAGTGAAAGATTTTTCGGAGCAGACGGACGTGAAAATGTTTGTCGTGAGAAGTGTCCAAGTCGTCCGCTTTCAGCAAAAGGTTCAAAAGCACCTGCAGCTCATCTTCCTGTCAGAGTTTTCAATTCTCTCCTTCGTTTTCTGTCTTGCTCTGTATGCAATGGTGCTCGACCCTTCCAAGTCAGTCATCATTTACGCAATCATTTTGGTCATAATGTCTCAGCTTTATGTGTCTTGCTTCATGGGCAATCGCCTCATAGAACGAATTGACCTGCTGATCAACGCTGTTTACGACACTGATTGGCATTCAATGAGTGTTTTGAGACGGAAGGAGATTTTGATGATTCTAATGTGGGCCCAAGACTTGCATGGATTCAGCGGAGTATTCAACAAAGTTGAACTGAAAACATTTCAGAGAGTAAATTGAAAATTCTTTTCAATATTTTTCTCGAATTTGACTTCATTTTTTCCGTAGATTTTACAATTCACGTATTCGCTTTATGCACTCCTCAAGACGACTAATTGAAGACCTCGATGTTGAAAGTCAGGAACAGCGCTTGAGCTCCTCACTTAGTCTAAGTGACTTAGTGATAGCCGATGTTCTCGTCTGCAGGTTTCTTCTGTCGTCTAATGTCTCTGTCAACATTAATTTGTTTGGAATTAAACGACGCCAAGCATCCATTAAATCTGTTCTCGTCGTTTGATCCGTTTCATTCTTTTAATTAGATCTAATTCAGAGGAAAATAGAAACGCGACTTGTAGATTAATCACTCGGATAGCGAGCGAGCAGACATTCCCAAGTGTCAATTTCTATTTTCGACTCCCGCAGGAATTCTTAAGAATTTTCATCGCGAGTTGCCACCATGCTGATGAGCCGGCCTAAGTCGTTTTGGATTTCTTTATTCTTCTAAAAACAAATTCTCGGGAAAAGAAGAAAGAGTGGCTCCGAGGCATCGAAGAGAGAAGTTTTCTGGCAGCGAAAGGAAAATTTACGTTCGCTACCCTTGAAAATGACTTTCACTTGAATGTGCATCACGCACTAGATGCTTCAAAAGAAGAAACATTTTTAGACGCCTTGAGAGCACATTCACCTCAAGCCTAACAGCGTCTGTGATGCCGGCCGGGAGTGCATCGATGCAAGCTTTCTAACTTTAGACACACGATTTATTCCCTCACGGAGGAAAACTACACGAGAAACATTTTATGTGCACATGGATTTGATCTTTGTTGATATTTATCGAAGTTCTTCATGGCTGGCGGAAGCTGCTGCTGAGCTGCATCTTTGTTCGTCTAGCTTCTCTTTGTGAGAATGAATCTAGAACTCGAGAAAGATTTGTTAAATTTATAGCCAATGAGTTAAGGACAGGTGAATGAACTAGAATAAAAAATTATTTCATCGTTAGTTTGAGATTCAATTTTACTTGTCAATCCGTTAGGATTCAAATGAATCATCAGAAACCTTCTGAACAAAGTTCTAAGTCTCAAACTGAAGCAAACATCATGAACATTCCTGCAAATCAAATTACATTGAGTCGTAAACTTGATCGTCAGGTTTCAAGACCAAATGCAGCACACAGGAAATTCGTTTAAAGAGCATCAAACAAAAGTTAAAAATACTTAATATTTTGTTTCGAGTTTAAATGCACTTCGTTCGAGAAAACGAGCGATGCTGCCAAGGGCTGAGTTAGTGTCAAGAGACGCCGAAGAAACATGTTGCTGCTCTTAAGATTCCCCCGATATTCAAACTCACGACTGCGGCACGCGTGTTCCGTGAGCGGAACTAATTATAGTCGCGCTATCGCTCCCTCAACCATCAAATCAACAGGAACCAAACTCACCGCATTTCATGCTTTGTATGCTTTAACTCTGGAAGCATTTCGTCTCCAGCACATGTTGAAACGTGCAAACAAGAAGAAACCCAGAGGCTGCTGTGAGTGATAAATTTCGGAAGTTTTACTTACTTGTCAGTCGTTCAACATGCACACACTTCCTCTCTCCGCTTCGAAAATAGTTGCCATTCGAAAGTCTGTTTTCGTCTCCCGAAGGGTGAACGAACTAATTTGACGGCATTCGAGGAAAGTTTAAATCCCAGAAGAAGAAAAATATCTTCGCTTTACAATCAGTACCGATCTATAAATAGGTGGAACTTGAGCCCGAATAGCCAACATGTGTGTTCATTAAGCAGAGGTATGGACGGCTATGACGTCACGATTTTAATCGCCGGTGAAAAAATCATCGTGGAATTTTGATTTTACGAGGAAGGCAAACGATCTGATGGAGAATTTGAGTTTGTTTTCTTAGTTGATGTTTACAATTTTCAAAGATTTCCATGAAATTTTGATGAACTGCAGAGCAAAGGAGGGAAATATTATGTAAGACATTACACTGCAGTTAAAAGGATTAAAAAAGTTAAAAAGGAACAAATGAAGAAGGTGAAATAAAAAGTGACCAATGCCATGGCAAGCAAAAACTATATCAAATATGTAACTAAGGTAGACAGATAAATTGAACCTGGAAATTTTAGTCTAGAGTTCTAAATTTCCGCTTCCCATATTAAAAATCGTTTGGAGCTTCCATCAGTTTTCTGCAAAACATTTAAATAAATCCATAATCATCTCGAATTTCGTTACTTATTGCTTGAAGACATTTCAAGGCGAATTCGAAGGTTCTTCCCACCACATGCCGATCTGGAAATATATAAATTCTCAGTCTTTAAATCTCTGCTCGTTCTCTTTGAGAACTTCCCAGCCATTCATCTAGCTTCATCGCGACACTGCTGTGACAACTGTTTCGTCGCCGCTTCGCATGCCTCCAAGTAGCATTGCTCCTCAGTTGAGCAGCATAAAAAATCATCTCGACGAGTTTTAACCTCCCGACGGCTTGATGTGATCCTAGCATGTGGTTGAAAAGAATCTCACGCGGCCCATGACACACAAAGCGTATTGCGTCTGCTCGTGCCTTTCAAGAAACATTTGGCGATGCACAAACAATAAATTAAGAGTCACATAAATTGTCTGCCTCACCGTGACATTTTCTCGATAAATATTCCTCCTCCTTCACTCCGCTCTCATTTCACATCAAAAAGAAAACAAGTGAAAACATGAAAAACTTTTCACCAGAACGAGACATTTGTTAACCTTGCCGAGTGGCGAAGAATTGCAATATTAAAATCAGCTCGTCTGCCGAAAAAATCCCTCATGATGAGTACGCGGAGTCTCTATAAACATCCGGTAATATTTAATTTTTAAACAGGTGGATGATAAAAGTTGCTTGCCAAGACGCTGGCGGTGCAAATGGGAACAGATTTTCTTCATCAACAAAAACAGTATCGAACCTTTTGCCTCCTTCAACGCCTTATAAAACATTTTGTAATGACTAACAACTTCTAAACAGAATTAATCAGCAGAGATTTTGTTTATAATCTCGCAGACACCACAACTCGTGCTTAGCGCATATTTGCAAGCGAAACAACCGATCGCAATAAATCAAAAACTTCTTCTCGGCTTGCAGTGCTAAGCAGATGTGGCTCGCTACAAGAAAATGTGTGTTCGATGTGTTTTATTTTTAACCACCGAGAATGAAGGAGACGATTCTTAATTATTTTTTAAATGAAATGCGACTCTCAGAACGTTTGAGGCCTCAAAGAAATAAAACAGGATGATGATTGCAAATAAAGAAACTGCAATGAGTGCAAGGGAAGTGAATGTCTCTTGTCGATCTCTTAGTTCGTTGCTTTACGATCCGAACAGCCGCTGGGTATTGGCTTTATCTTCCCGAACTAAACGAGCATCCATCATCGGCGATTCAAAGTGTTTGCCTCTGTGGTTCATTAAACTGATCAAGTTGCCAAACGTCACGACGACGAACTCTCTCGTCTTGCGTAAAACACGCCGCTGTCATCACCTTTGCTGTTCTCGTTGAGGGCAAACTGTAAAACGCCGACAGACGCTCAAGCCGCTTCCGAACGTTATTGACATCTGCTGGGCGGAAAGAGTGCGGAAAGTTTATGGCAAACAGAGTTTTTTAATCACCCAAGAAGAAGAAGAAAGAAAAACCCACCAAAGTGCGTTTTCTCTCAAACAAAACAAAAAGGAAATCAGTTGTGATCTTCGGTGTGTCTGAGCGGTTCGCGTCTCGCAGTGTGTGAGATGAAACACAGGAGAACAAGAAAAACGAAACCTAAATATAGCAAAGAGAAAAGTCTGTTCGTGATGGGGGTTGGCGATCATCGACACGACGAAGACGCGAAAAAACTCTGTGTTGTTATATTTAAGAATCTGTGAGATTGGAAGAAAACGTTTCTGTGCATGTAGAAAAGCCGAAGATTTCACTGAAATTTTCCTCAGTTTCATTCAGACACTCCAAGGATCAACAGCGCTCGGCTCGTGCACGTGAACGAAGAGAAGTAGAAACGCCAAAGAAAAAAGAAAATATTCTCCGAGGAGAGAAAAGTGATTCGAGACACAAAGTTGTATAAACAAATCGAAGACTTTAGTATCAAAGTGCCGTCGATTGGAAGATAAAACATTTTGATGTGAGTGATTGATTTAACATCGGCGCGAAGATTTTTTTGAGTCCATCGCGAATTATCGATCCGATGATCGATTGACGCACTTGTGAAGTTCGCGGGACAAAGAAAAACGTGGAAATTGCTCCAAGAAGCTTCAAATCATCCGCATTCCGCAGCTAATCCGATTCAAGATCGCCGTCGAGGATTATTGCGATTTGATTCGATGATCGTTTTATTTTTCCTTCGAATTTCAAGTGATCAATAGAAAGATTCTCTTGGCTGTATCGTTAATGAAAATTATAATTTTCCCTTTCCTCTCCGAGCGCGTGAACACTTTGAGCCATGTGAAAATGAGGAAAACCTGTGAAATCTTCCGACATTTTCCTCGCATCACAGAAAACACGGAAAATTTCATGAATAACTTGAAGTAATCTAAGAAGTGCGTCATCGAAAAGTTTTTGCGCCTTGGACACTGGCCAGCGAGTTGATCTTTTGCGCGCTCCGAGAAATTGTCATGTGTTTGATCGAGTTTCGCGTCTCCATCGATTTCGTGATTTCCTCGAAAGCTTTCCCAGTCTGATCTTTGATTTGTTTCTTCGCAGACCTTACAATGGTTCAAGAGCACCAACCTGAAGACTTCTTTAACCTCAGCACCCTGGCCGAGGTGACACTAATTGCTGGCAAGCTCAGCACGACCGACATCAATGAAATTAAAAATTACATCAACAGCGGAGAAGACAACAGCGGAAAATATCAGGAAAATGCGGGCAAGATTCTTTTGTATCGCGACGTGAAACACAATTACGAATCGACAAAGAAAAAGTGGAAAAATAATTGGGAGAGCTTCAAAGGGCAAGAAACGCATTGCAAGACGCTCCACGCCCTAGAAAACTCGCCCTCGTCGGCCTCGTCAAAGTCATATGCATTTCTCTCATCTTCCTGCTCATCTGTTTCGTCGGACGATGACTCAACTAAAAGCCTTTTGAGTTATTCGCACAAAGTGTTCGATCGCCGCCGTTCATTCAAACAGTCATCGATCGACAGCGACTACGAATTTCAGTTCGAGAGCCACCGAGAGAGAAACTATGACGCAGCTAAAGATAGATCGTTCGACGACAGCAACTCAAGCGAAATCATGAAGAACGACGACAACAAGAACAACAAAGGCGAGATTGACGAAGGTCTGATGGAGTTCTATGGCGACCGGAATTCCAACGAGAGCAGTGATGGCAAAATCGACGGCGACCAATCGATGAACGATCACATTTGTCCTGAGTGTGGCAAAAAATACAGCACAAGTAAGTTCGCTTTGAAATCTTTTTTAAAGTTTATAACAAATTTTCTATTTAGGTTCAAACCTCGCTAGACATAGACAAACGCACCGGTCGCTTCAAGACAAGAAAGCTCGACGCTGCCCCATCTGCGACAAAGTTTATGTGTCCATGCCAGCATTTTCCATGCACGTTCGAACTCACAACCAAAACTGCCAGTGCCCACACTGCGGAAAATCTTTCTCGCGCCCTTGGCTGCTTCAAGGACACATCAGAACTCATACGGGTAAGCGATTTTGAGGAGGGATCGATGAACTGTGGTTGAAATTACATTTTTTTATAGGTGAAAAGCCATTCAAATGTAGTTTCATCGGATGCCTTAAAGCATTTGCTGACAAGAGCAACTTAAGAGCGCACATTCAAACGCATTCGAACACGAAGGTAAGCTGAAGGTTCTTCCGAATTGTTTGAAGTTTATCAGTTCATTATTTTAGCCACATTCTTGTGAAAAGTGTGGAAAGCGTTTCGCGCTGAAGAGTTATCTCTACAAGCATGAAGAGTCGTCGTGTATGAAGAGCAAGCTGGAAATCAAAGTAAAGAGCAAGAAGGAGCGAAAGCTGCAAAAGCAAGAAAGCCAAAGTGACAAACAAAGCGAGGAAAATTTTCTGGAGAACTCGCTGAAGAGCCAGCAAAGTGCTTTCGTTAAGGAGAAGATCAAGGAAATTCTCGAAGACGGTCAGAAGAAAACTTTCATCACACTCAAACCTCGACAAGCGATTGACATGAACAGCGGTGGTCTCGAGAACCGAATAAGCGTAATCCGCTCCGTGTCATCTTTGCTTGATGAACAGAAACAGATTTTCAACAACTCATTAGCGTTTCCGTTGTAGACATCAGCATGAGTGAATCAACAGGCGTGCAACAAAGTTTTCACTCTCATTTCGGAATGGTGATCGCTTCGCCGAATATTTTAAGAATATCTGTGATTATTCAATTTCTTTAATTTTTCTACGAAATTAGTTTTTGCAATAGTCGAGTAAACTGAAACCAAACATTGCTAGCTTAAGAAGTGCCTTTGAGATTAGATAGAGAAATAGTTTCTGTAGCTTAAAACTGTGATTTTAGATGAGAGGATTTAAAATTGTTCTGATGAAACACGTGGGCTGGAATGGTGCAATATAATGATGAAGAAAGCATTTAAGATTAGCGCTTAAGGACTGAGAAAACTTTGATAAGTTGAGAAAAATTATGAAAATATCAAATCAAGTTCAAACGATTGCCAAATGATCGAAAAGCTTTGATGTGCAAATCAAACCAAACATGATAGAAACGACAGTAGATTACAAATTCCCTTTTGAAGGTTTAGTAACTTGAAGTATTTGCGTCAAACTATTCGCTCGAATATTTTGTAATTTTTTTATACTTTTCAATAAAATTTATCGAAAAATCATAAGTTCATTTTGAATTAGCAACGTCAACTAAATCGCCCGCCACAGTCTCGAAAACTGATTAAAAACTGAATTAATCTTTCGATCGACAAACGAAGATTTTACTTTCACATGCGATTTCAAAGTTTTGCCCACAACTAGTCGCTGCTATTTGATAACCACTGACACGAATAGGTAAACTCTGCTCACTTTTATTTGCAAAGCTCTGTGAGCTGTTGGTTGGACTAGAAGCAAGAATGAATTTGAAGAGGTTTTTCAAACTTTTCTGCGAAAACACGACGATTCATGGCTTCAGTTACATGGGAGAGTCAAGAAGTCGATTGATTGAAAGGTTTCAAAATATTTTGATCGATTTCGTGTCAACTTAAATTAATTTTTCAGACTTTTCTGGGCGATTTCGTTACTGGTCTCTATGATTCTAACAATTTCCTTGATTCTCAAACTCATTGCAAGTATCAAACGCAATCCGATCGTAATCTACACTGATGACAACGCGATTGCTGCGACCGACATCGTTTTTCCAGCAATGACAATTTGCCCGAGTTTGAGATTGGGCTTTGGGGGTTTTTCTGGATTCGATTTCATGCGAATTTCTGAAGACCTTAGGAGCGGAAAAATTCATTTGAATGCTCTGTCACCTCAGCAGTGAGTAAATCACTTTTTACTTTTCAACACCTTGGAGCTTGTGAATAAATTTTTCAGTCTCAAATACCTTCAAATAGTCGCTCTGATCACGGGTGATGTCGCTTTCTTCAACTCGTCAGAGATGACGATTCCAACTCATGACATAGTTGATCGACTCAAAGATTTTCCACAGCATTGGGCGGATCCATTTCCACATCTACCCGGCAATCCGCCCTTCCCGTTTACTCCACAACAAAAAGGAAACTGGCGAGGAAATTTTGAAGTCAATTTTACAGAGATTTTATGGACAAGTGGATTCTGCTACACTTTCAACTTTGCAGGAGCAGACGAAGTTTTCAATCTTGAAGAGTTTGTTGTAGGCAAAGCTATTCAATGTTTTACAGACATTTAATTTTAGAGTTTCGGAGGAGTTAAACTACACGCATATTGTTTCCATTGCAATCGAAACTCAAAATTACTACACGCAATATAACGACGAGAAGCCTTTCAAAACTCACAACTACTTACTGGGATTGTTTGCTGAATTCGAGCAAGGTCCAAGAAACGCGCAAGAAGGCGATTGGAGAAATGTGTTTGAAGATTCTCATCCCTCGGAGATCCTAGATGGATTTCACTTGATTTTCCACGACCCTTACGAGCTACCCTCCGCCAGTTCACAGCAATTTTACACTCTGACTGACTTTAGTCTCCAATATTTGATCACTCCTGAGATGACCAGCATCGATGAGTCGCTTTACGACTTTACTATTGAAGAGTAAAAGATATTTGAGGTTGGTAAGAGTGTCACATATACATAAAATGCAATCTTCTCGTTCCAGTCGAAATTGCTATTTGCCTGATGAAAAGAAGCTAAAGTTCTTCAAAAAGTACACGAAAAGCAACTGCGAACACGAATGCTTAGCCAACGTAAGCCATTGAAAAGGTGCTCGCTCAAAGCTAATCTGAAATCTGTTGCAGATGACGCTCGCTCACTGTTCATGTGCTCAGTTCTATCAAGTGCGAAGAGCGTCTTCGAGACTTTGTGGAATATCTGACAGGAGCTGCTTTGCTGCAGCGAAGGAAAAGTTTTTGCAGACAACCAGTGACTGTCGTTGCTTGGAGCCTTGCAACTTTCTGAAGTATGACATTGAACCGAAAATTCTCTACAGCATCAATCGCTTGTAAAAAAATGGTTTTCATAGTTAAATTTTGTCAGTAATTTTAAAAATTTAGCTATCGAACTTACGATCGAATGCTTTCAACTTTCACCGTAAAATTTGGAGCGAAAAACTACTATGAACTGAAGCGAAAACAACAGTTTTCAAACGTGGAAATGCTCTCATTCATTGGAGGATTGCTCGGTTCAATATTTCAGTTTGTCTCCAACTAGCTTTTCAATGTTTTTTTTAGGACTTTTCACCGGTTTCTCGTTCATCTCAGCCACAGAGTTGCTTTATATGATCGTGAAAACTTCACTTAAAGCCAGATCAACGTCGAAGGTTTACCCGATGACAGAAACAACGAAAAGAAAACCTTGGATCTTCGACTTCCTCAAAACTTTCCTTGAGAATTCATCAATTCACAGCCTAATCTGGATCGCTAAGGAGAAAAAGATAGCTCAAAAGTTTGTGGCGCTCCCTGAATTATGATTGAGCTCGAGACGATCTTTGCAATTTCAGGATCTTTTGGATATTCACGTTCGTGTTTTCCATTTTCGGGTGCGAGTTGATGGCCACGAGGATGTACGGAAAGCTAAAATCTGACGCAATCATTCAAACTCAAGACGGAAACATGCGAAGTGTCAGCTCGGTAACAGTACACAGATTGTACGTTGGTGCTTGAAATATCACTCGACGTATTTCAGATTCCTTTTCCTGCAGTGACGGTCGTCGACACTACGAAGGAGGAAACAATGCTAATGGTAGATTTGGTGATGGGAATGTCTTTTGGATTCGCATTTCAAACACCAACCGAAGAAGAATTCTACAAGGCGTTGAAAGGATATCCTTTCTCTCTCTTAAAGTATTCAAGCTACTAAAGTTATTCCAAATATTCATATTTGATCTAATTTTATAGCGCCACAGTCGATAGCTTACTGTGCAATGATGGAACAGGTCATTTCTTGTTAACGGTTGATTACCTCAATTTCACTTTTGATAAACCGTCGGCTCTTATGGAACATTTGAAGCGCTGGGTTCCCCAAAGGTCGTGGTTTGAAGCCGCTAACATAACGTGGAACAAAAAGTTTCGGCCTTTCTTTACGGAAACGTTGACTTCGCAAGGAATTGGATTCTCATTTAATTTGATTGAATCAAAATACTTGTTAAACGAGAAAGAGTAAGTGATAAGATATTTTGTTTGTTCTCGTTTAAAAGCTGATTCTCTTTGATTAGTGTTTCAGACGACTTTTCTTATGTAACACCAGCAAACTATTCGCTTTTCTCTACTTTGCTGGGCTCTGAACAAGAGTTGTCGATGTCGTTTGAATATCGCGATCCTCGCGATTGGTTTGAGTCGGGAATGCCAAACATTTTTGGGATACCCAAGTTCCAATTTTGCAAACACGCAGCTTTGCTGGTGCATTCTCCATATCAGCTGCCTTCGAACTTTGAATACCTTGAATTTACGCGGATGAAGTTCGGAACGGCAATGGAGATCCTGATAACGCCTCAAGTAGTTGAAACAGACGAGAGCTTAAGAAGCTTTCCTGTTTCCACTCGTCAGTGTTATTTCGAAGGCGAAAGGTTATTAAATTTCTTCGATTTCTATTCACGAGAGAATTGTTTGGCCGAATGCATTTCCTTGGCGATGACTATATACTGCGGATGCGTTCCGTTCTACTCCATCAGAAATAAGACGATGGATATCTGCGCCGTTCCCAAGCGAGATTGTGCAGCTTATGTTAAGTCGATTGTTCTCGATCAAGATCATTGTGATTGCCTTCCGCTTTGTAATACAATCACTTATGAAATCGAAGTTAGAAAACTTGCGTTCTCGGATCCTTCGTAAGATAAATTTATATGATTGACAATAGTTTGTAACTTTTAATAATTATTCAAGGTTCGTTAATAAGACAACGATCATGATCAGATTCAAGGAAGAAGGATTCTACGCCGTCAGACGCTACCAACAGTTTACGATCCAGGATTTTCTATCAAATATTGGCGGACTTCTAGGTCTTTTTGCTGGCATTTCCTGTTTATCGATTGTTGAAGTTGTTTTCTTCTTTACGCTACGTTTGATAAATGATATCGTGAGATTACACAGAAGCAGATATCCGTCACAAACCATTAACTGACTACGAAATGAAAAAGTATAGCGTGACTTGCTTAATTTAATATTGCAATGTTTTTGGAGTTATCTATCGTGTGAAATGCAAGTAAATATATTTATCACAAATAATTGTTAGAATGGTCACTCGCAATGTTTCGCTTTTACCTCAAAAGGTCATTTGAAAAATCTACAGTGCATGGAGTAATTTACAACGAGCAGTCAAGACGACTCGTCGTAGAAAAGAATCCCAAAAATTCTTTATAGAAAAGGAAACTGTTGTTCGCCTTATCCACGCGGGTACTTCATCGATAGATGGCTAGAACTTTCTGCAAGAATCTCCATCTTGCCTATGGTAGAAACATTCTAATTTCCCGTCATCATACCGGTCACCTATTTGTTCTTAAGGACGAAGTGAATTGTTTATACTTCTTTTTCGTCTTTCCGTAATAAAATTATGCCACCGAAATCATGAAACAGAAATCTTCCAAGCGCAAACTGCAGTCGAAAGAACGTTTTACTTCATCCATTAATCAACATCACGGTGTTTCTTATCTTGCACGGGCTTCCCAAGTCTTTAAAAAGAAATCATAATTTTTCAACGACGGCCCAAGCGCGCGCAATCATTACTCACAGACCTTCCGCGATAAGAGAATTTACATCATAATCGCTCTGTTTTTAAACTTTTAATGTTTTACCTCGCAAGAGAAAAGAAATTTTTAACATCATACTTTGTCATGTTTTCGTTGATTGATGTTGATAATTCGTTACGTGTTTGTGATGGACCTGCGGCCTTTTATCTCCGCCAAACTGTGCAATTAGAATGATAAAACGTGAGCTCGCTTGGCTCTGTTGTTAGCGCCTGAACGTTTGCAGATATTGATTGCAGCTTGGACAGAAGTGGTGTATGTTTTTACAGCAAGAGAAGTAATATGGGATGCAACAACAGAAGCTGAAATGAGAAAGTACCATGGATCATGGTGGGTAGAAAACTTTGAGAGTATTTACGGAAACAGCATGACGGCAACGATATGAGTTTGCATCGATGATTCCGCTTGAATTCTTGTGTTGATGATGCATTTGCAATGCGGACATTTTGTCCTTGTTGTTTCGGGACCGACTTGGTTTAAGTTCGTACTCGAATCGCTAGAACGAGCTGCACAAGACAAAATTTAAAAAATATTCAATCAAAGTGATTGATTTTTGGCTCACGCTGGTCGCCGATAATTCGATCATCGGTTTTCATTTCTAAAACGAGATAGGAATTGAAAACTCTGCTGGATTGGCTTTGTGACAGAATCTACCAAAATCGATATTAGGAACTCGATTCTTAAAAAACTTGTGCCAAGTGTAAAGAAACAGCAATCGATCCCAGCACCACATTCACGTTCACCACATTCACCTGCGCGAGAGAACTCAATCGACTGAGGCTAAACTTTCCCAAACTACGGAACAGAGTAAACATTCAATTTGATTAATGAGTTAGCTTTATGGTTTCCTTATCTCGTCACACATCAATTTGTCATCAAAGTTCTTCTGTTTCTGGTAGCGTTATCAAGCAAATGAGCATCGTAATCGATTCCGTTAAAACCGCGGTTAATGTATCGTCGAGTTATGATGAGTGGTTTGGCTTAATCCAATTACATAACTTGTTTCTATCAATCAGGAAATATTTGTAACTGAACAACTCAATAAGCATTAGGGTAGTGACTCAATCCCAAAAGATTTCATATAAATTTAAATGTCTGCCGCTTCGATTATCACTTCATTTACTTCGAGATGCGACGAGCTCTGATAAACACAATGATGAAATGGTAGTCTGATTAAAAACGGGTTTCGTTCTGTCGCCGGGAAATTCCGCTGGGTGAAACGTCCCAAAACGGAAATGAGCTTTTCTTAACATTTTCCAACTGCGGTTCGCATGAATAGGAATCGTTATCTGCGGCAGCAAAATTCTCATTTTCCTGATTTCAAACTTTCCTCTCATAATTCCGAACGTGGTTTCCTCTCTCCAGTCAGAAAAGGGTTGAAACTTTCACCAGCGATTCATAATCTTCACTGTAACGTGAGCTGCTCTACCTGATTTCTGTGTTCTGTCATCCTCGAGTTTCGCAACAAAAAAACTTTTGTGAAATTTAATTTCCTTTTTTGATTATTTTTTCTCTCCTCGTGCAACCGAACTAGAGCGAAGATTTAGTGAGAAATGTTTTAATTTATGGAAGAAGGAAATCTCGTTGCTTTTTTTCATGAATCATACTAGAGCTCGTCCTAAAACAAAAGTGGAATTTATTATCTCTCGTTCTGATGATGCATGTCTTTCAATTTGCATTTTATAAACGGAAAAGAAGAAAGGCGAGCAAGAGCCATCAGCGGAGTGACTCGCTTCCACCTAAGCCATTCAGCTATCCTTTTGCCTTCTGTCGCTGACAGATAAACAAAAGTAAATAAATCACCGAACGATGGCGAATTCAATGGTGCATAAATCCAATGCAAGAGCTTGACATTTGTCTAAGCCATTTCACTGAGATTGAATTGATGAATTCGCTTTTAGTCCCGAGAGAATGCCAAACGAAAAAGGAAAAGCGAAGAATGAAATTGAACTCATGTTTCATCTATCGTGCTGCTAGTTAAAATTCATCGCAACATGCACCATCATCGAACGAGGTGAAGCTAAAATCATTTCATGCAATCAATTTCCCAGAAACACGAGCGACAACCAAGCGAACTTCACCTCCGCCGTCTCTCAATCGGCAACAAAATCGCTTCTCACATTTCAATCAGCGCGCTTGCTGCACATTTCACAATTAAATTGGCTGCTGGACGAATGGCTTACAGCTTAATAAAGAAATCAAAATGGAAATTCAATTGAAGCAGAATGAAGGTTCAATGGAAGAAAGGCTTCGTGCAACATGACAATCAATTAATTCGCTCGAGAGCTCGAATTAGCAAACTTGGATTCGCTTCGACACGTTTTCCACCATCAACCGTTTCTCTATCTAAACAGTTTTAATCATGAAAAAGTTCATTCAATTTAATATCAAGACGCTTATCAGTGAAGAGCATCAGGAAAAGCTTATGCAAAGCAGAACGAGAAATATGCAAAATAGAAACAGCATGCACTTAAATACGTTCTTTCCATAAAAATAAATGTTTGTTATCAGTTCCCATAGCGTTTGGCTCGAGCTTTTCCTCCTTCTCGTCTCACCCGATAGCAAAGAAAGCAAGCAAACTTTTCCCTTATCGCGATTAACGAAAAATGCTTCCAACTGAACTTTTTATGCTTTCTCACAGACACACAAAAAAGATGCAGAATGTGCTTGTTTCGGAGCAGACTCTTTTATCTATCGTCAAACGAGAAAAAGCATATTTAAAGCTCTCTTTATCTTGACTGCAAAAAGCTTGGAGATATTTTTCTGCTGAGCAACTGGAAATTCGTGGAAAGGAAAATTTGGTAAAATCGTTTTTCAGTCGAAAGTATTTTAATCGACTGCGCAATTATTTGCAAGATTTATTGACAAATTTATGATGCCATCACATGACAATGTGCCGTTGATTTATGAATCGCTCACGCGCTCACAAGCGCGATAAGAAAAATGTATCAATTTGAATTTATGACAGAGCCGTAAAAATTCATTGCATAATTTACGATCGAAGATTTCCAGTAACTCATCGAATAGTGGCAATTCAGAGTCGCAGAAGAATCTCAGTTTTAACAATTCGTTTCAAAGTTATGAGCCATTAAGTCATCATATTAAGATGCGTCGAATTTACGATCGAACTTGCCGCCCATCGAAGGCTTTCATAATTTAATTGCAAGTGGAATCCGCAACATTGTTGCTTCATGTAACTGCTCGCCGCGAAGTGTTGCTATCGTCGACCATCAATTAAATCGTATTTTACAACAGATAAAGCACAATAAAAATAAATTCTTAATGACATTTTTATATTTTCCATTCCACTTTTGCCCGTTTTGAATAGTGCAACGCCACAACCAGAGATAAGCGGCCAAGTGCAGTTTTTATTTTTTATGGCTATTCCAGCCCGGATAAAAGTAATATAGTGGTTTCGCTGGAGCTTTTTTTTCAGCTAAAAATATTCCTCCGTATCAGTGGAACACAGAGCAACTCATAAATGTTGCGACACACAATGTGAAATGGACTTGGACAGTCGCGGCTCAGTGGAGACCAAACTTGACTCATACTTTTTATTAAGTTCTAGGGGGTTGAGAATTACAAATCTCAATCATGTTTCTATGACATGTTTGAGAAGAATAAGATCACAAGCTTGAAGTGTTTCTTGAGATATGACATATTTAAATATTCTAGAAAACCAAAGTTTTTAAACTTTTCAATTTTGCTGGAAAACTTTTTGCCGATGCAAAAATCCAGTAATTTACACTGAGAGCTTCCGATAAGAAATTCCGTTGCATTAGCAGAACGTTCGGCGATAAGTTTGGAAACGAGAAAGAAAAGAATGAGAATGACTAAAGAAGGTGGAAACATATCTGGAGATTTATGGGATTTTATTGTTCGGTGGAAGCGCAGCTTAGCTCGCTGGATCGTTTTCGTCATCTCGCTGGAACTTTCTTTTCGCTCCTAATAAAATTTAATGATGGAACATAAATCAAACTATTTACGAGAATCTCTGTGAGAGGCAATAATGAGATCGAGCATTAGCATAAACGGCATTGATTGTTCGGTTTCTTTCCATCCAATGGATGAACGCGAGCTCAGCTGGAAATTTATTTCTCCCACACATGCAGCTTTGACTGCCTTGGCTTTAAATTTTTCATGAACTCGCCCGAGTTGCGGGGCGCAGGAAATTTATTTGCGCGAGGAGCTTTGGGGAAATGTAAAACAAACAGCGGAAAGCGTTCCCGATGTTTTATGAGCAACCACATTAAGCGTTTTTCTTCGCTCCGCAAATAAATTTCAATTCGCAAAGTCTTAATTCTTTGGCAAGGCAAAAAGCGCTGAGAATTTGCCAGAAATTAGCGACAAAAATTCTGGAAGGTGAGCGATACATTCAAGGAACGTTTCCGGAATACAAACGACTTCATTTCGCTCGCTTCCTCGCCTATTTTATTGTCTCAGCAGCAAATCAATTAAAGCTCGCAGCGGAGTCAAAGTGTTTTCTTGCATGTCGATTCGCGCTCTCGATAGCAAGTCACAAACTCGAGTTGTTTAATTAAATGCTGTTGATTCGAGCGCTGCTGATCTGCAAAGCGGGAGCTAAGCAGATTGTTCCGGCTCTCAGCCAATAATTTTCATCCCGAAAAATCTCCGATAAGGAAATGTTAACTAATTAAAGCTTTTATAAATTGCCATTCTCACTCCGCGAACTCCACGCTGCAGCCCAGTGAGAGCAGCGAGATCTCCACAAATTGTCGGGCGTTAAACGATATTGGATGGAAATAAATTATTTCGAGAAGTGCAGGTAATTTCTCATGGAGATGCTCGAGCGCAGATTCGGAAACGAGACGAACGATTCCTCTGCGAATTTAAAATGCATTAAAGCGAAAGAAAAACTTTGAAGAGAAGTTTCGAGTCCCGCGATAAGATTTCCCGAACAAAGAAGACTTTTCCTCGTTTCTCTTGCAACGATAACAACTTTTCCCTCGACAAGATTTGCATGCAACGCTCCAGAATCCTCTGAGTTATCTCTGGAACGAAGAATTTTCTTTATTGCTCGTCTCTCATCTGATAGTGCAACTGCAGTTTGCTCGAGGGCTTCGTTCTCTCTCCGACTCATAAGATGCAAGATTGCACAAAATGCAATTCCTCTCGAGATGAAAAGCTGCAGATTCTTAAAGCTTATTAGCATATCGCCGCTGAAGGAGCGATTAAGCATTTTCAATTAGTTTTATGCTAGCGCTCGCATCGCTCTCATAATTATTGGCTTAAAAGCTCAATTATCGTGCACTTGTGCACATTAATCTCGCATAACTTATCGCCCCATCCTCGCATCCACGTGCCTGAGAGCTCGGATTGTGCTGCCGATTAGCCGATAAAATCGCAGTTTGGAGCTCATAAAGTTTAATTATGATCTTTGAAACGTTTTCAATTTGCTGCAGCGTTAATTGAAAACGATTTGGTTTCATTGTCGAGCTGATGAAGAAATTTCTTTCGCCGTTCACGAGTTGCTTGTTTAAATTCGAGTTGGTTTGTGTCGCGCTAAATTTCAATCGATTCATCGTGAATGCAACTTTATGAGGTACAGGCGAACTTTATGCTGAAAACAACGAGGAATCAATTAAGTTGTCCGCAAAGCTTGCGAGCAGTCTTGAATTACAAAACAGTTTCGCTGCATAAACTTTTTGCCGGAAATTCATCCAATCGATTGCTCAACATTTCTCAGCAGATTCCCGAGCCTTGTTTGATGGAAAACCTTTAACTTTGCTGCTCTTTGCTGCTCATTCAATGTTTGCGAGTTTTTCTGCACTCGCTTCGATCAAGTTTCTTGCCGAGAATCGCCAGCGATTTAATTGAGTTCCTTGTAACACGTTGTTCCGATGTTTGTTCTCGTTCTCCTCCTTCACTCGCGTCTTCCAACTTCTCAGTTTCATTTCCACTTTGATTTCTTCATTACTTCGCTTGTGTTTTTGTCTATCGACGCTTCGTGGCCGCTAACTCAAATCGAGCAAAGCTTTCAGCGTTGATTGAAATGTGAGAAAGCGATGCGGAGTCAATTGTAAGGTGAAGTTCTTGTGCTTCTAAGAACGCGATGGAGCGACGTCGATAACAAATCTCTCAAGAAATTCCCTCAAAGCTTTTCACAAGAACCTCTTAAGACTCTCAATAATTAAAATGGAAACTGCGATCGAATCGACGAGATAAAAGGCCTCGGAAATTAATTAAATCTGTCATCAAATTATCTGAACTAATGAACACATCATTATCGTTATTATTCCCAGCTTTTTCGGCGCTCCGAATTGTTTCCGCGCCGCCTCGCCGAGTTTACTAAAACAAATATTCTAAAAGATTCTCACGGGCGATAAGCACGGCGCACGAAGCGAGCGATGCTCTAACGCTGATTGCGTGCTGCTTCGACACATAGCGAAGTGACATCGCGATGACGAGTTGCGATTGAATGAAATTGAAAAGTTTTTCGGACCATCGCGAGCTCATTCGACGGCTGCAGCTGATAAGAGAACTGAACGGGCGAACGCGCAGGGAAACGAATCGCAGTGGAAATTAAACAGAAATCGTTGGAATTCGCAAATTTTTTATCATTCAGCAAAGCACACGAGATGACCTCAAGACAAAATAGCAGCCACGAGATGCAGAAAATATTTTCGAGTGATAAGAGTTGCATTCGACGAAGTTGGAATGAAAAAAAAAGGCAACAAAGAAGGAAATCTCGATTGCGTTCGCTGCATTATTTGAGCAGCAACAGCGAGAAGAAGAAAGAGCCTGGATCAAGATCTTGAGGGAAATGTAATAAAAATGCTCAAAAACAAAAAGCGAATTCTTAATGAATGAGCGGACTGGCGAGGCAGCAGACGAAAGGTGATGAAGATCTGCGATAAGGCGAAGCAAGAATTCAGAAAACGATTCGAATGTAAGTGAATTATGAAGTGGACATAATTAAAGTGATTTCGAGCGAGCGGAGCATGTGTTGGCTGTCTCTGCCTCAAATCGCTGCGATCTCAATCGCTCGACGGTTTTATTGTGTTCTTCAGCGTGTCATCATCGTCTCGAGCTGACTCATTAATAACACTTCACGGCGTCGTTAATAACTTGAGGCAGAACTCGAGAGTGTTTATGCAAATCATCGAGAAGAATGGAACGAAAACCAGTAGCAGAATGTTTACGAGATCTCCAGCAGCTTAACGTTTGCTCCTTGAGCTCCGATGCTAGGGTGAAGCTTCAATTTCCCTCGATCTGTAGACAGAAGCTGCGCTCAGATTCAGAAAATCCATTCGTTCTACGCTCCGCGTTCATGCAGATCCGACCGAATTTCTCCAATTCAAATACATCCATTAATACGGAAATAAATCGAGCGAGATTGGATTTCGCAGTCGACGTTTGTCGCCTTTTTTATGGCGAGCGCTGGAAAGAATTCTGCAGCTCAAAGAAAATCTTGATTTATTGCAGTGATTAGCGCTAATGGATTTTTTAAAACCGCAATTTATTTTTCACCACTTTCGCCGTCCTCGGTGATGTCGACAGCGATTGGACGAGGCTAAGAATTTCCATACATTTCCAATAACTTCACGTGGATATGATAATCCTCGAGAGAGTTCACGAATGCATCACAGAGTGGCTGGCGGAACGTCGATAAGGAATTGAAGCTGAGAAAATTGCAGCTCTCGACTTCTGTGCTCGGAGTTTCCTTCGAATCGTTTAACAACGTGTTAACGCCTCCTGCGAGCCTGAAGCCTCGAAACCTGTCGCTCATTTGCATAAACTGCTTGTAATGCAGCCAGTTAATTTACGGCGCTGAGGCGAGTGTTAAACTGAGCGAGAACATGGTCGTAATAATTCAATTTCCGACTGCAAGCAGCCACCGACGGCGATCCAGCGTCAACGCGACGTTGCATGATTTCTCACGAAGACGTTTCGTGCACGCATATCAACCTACGAATTGTCAATATCATTTCGACAAATTGTAATTAACACCAATTAACAAACGAGCGACTAATGTTCGTCGTCGCTACGAGTGCGATTTGCATAATTCCGTCATCAAACTCCATGCGGAGGAGTCAAAAGTTCTCTCGCCGTTGAAATCTGTTAAAACATAAAATGTTTCGACTTTGTTTTACACGGCGAAGAGGAGAATGGAGCAGCGCGGAGGGAAACTGATGACGGCCAATTAGCATTTCTTTGTGTCGACCGCCTAAGGTGACATCTGCGATATCTCGAATTGGATCAAAGCTATTGAAATGTCCATCAAGAATTTTTTCCTCGACTTCTCTGCCGCGAAATTTAAATTAAACTCTGCGACACAAATCATCGCGCCGCACAAATTTCCCTCGATGCAATCGCAACGCGCCCTGGACTCTCTCTCCAAGCTCACGGATCAAGATTGCTAGAGAATTTTTTATTGCCGAACCAGAGTGCAAATACCGAAATCCCATCGAGTCTCATTGCTCGTGTGAGCTTGCTGTTACATGCTGGACCGTATTTCACATTCGGATAATTTATATTGGCAAAGGGTGTGTTTGCTCTCCGTTTCTTATCGAGCACCCGCAGCCACAACGCTCTTATCTCGACAATGCTCCGCAATGTTCCAAGCTCAAGCTGAATATACAACGAAACAACTCAAGTGCACGTTCATCTCATCCATTTTCAATCGACTATCGATTTTGAAGGAGCCAATGAGGCATCCACACGCTGCTAGCAAGACTTTTGCGTCATAAGCGAAGAGGCAGGTGACTCTTGAATTTATTCATATAAGTTAGTTAATCTTGTTCAATCGGTAAGTGAAGTTCTAAGATATGTACTCAGCATATTAAAGTTATCTTATAATAACTGCACAATAATGTCAAGCACAATGCATTCACTCAGTTAGTATTCACAGGTTTTGTAAATAAAAAATGCACGCACGAACGCAAACGTTTTTGATTGCCATCGATTTTACTCGGAGAAGCGTGTGGAGTAAATGAACTAAACGGATTGCATCGTCATCGACGAGCCTTATGCTTCACAGATCTTTTCGTGCAGCGCAAGAAAGGCGAAACAATCTGTACTTAAACAGACACAGAACAAATGAAAATAAAGATCTGAACAACTGATAAGTGTGCAGAAACAAACGATCGCAAACGACTGTGGAGAACGAGCGGAATAAATGCATCCACTTGCGTTACAATCGCGTTCGTAATAAACATCGTCGACGGAGTTGAGTGAGAGAGAGAGCGGTTGAGATTTAATTCAACACCGCGAGTGATGGCAAGCAACACCAAGTTGAAACGAATCTCGAGAAACGTTTTCTTTGCACCTGCAGATGATTGAGCTTCGATTGCCGAGACTCTCCGTTATTGATTTGTCGATGTGGCTTGGAACGTTTTACTGCTCATTGCCCTCGACTGCGAGAACGATAAGGCGAACTGTATCAAACAAACAACTCCCCACAAATGCCCTCGTCGATGCTGTAAAGGATTTCAATGGCTTGCGGTGTCGTGTTGTCAAACGATACACATACGAAGGCGCACATAAAAAATATATTCTCCATCCGAAGAATGGTCGAGGCGAGATAAGAAACTATGTGGCGAAATTTCGAATAACTTTCTCGATATTTTTCTTCTACAAAATACATAAAATTATTTTTTATTATAAAAGTCAACACATTTCGGGGCGAGATTTCCATGCATGCGATACGAGGGCGAGAAGAATGATGGAGATTTCAATGCAAATTTACATAAAAATCCTTTACGGCTTCGGCGACAGGGCGGGCATTCGACGTTCCTTGGCAATGACAACGGCGTCGGGAGAAAGGCTTGGAGGGCACAGTGATAAAGAGTAATGTTCAAGTTTTTGGATCTTCGAATGGCTGCTCTCGTGGCGATAAGAAAATCATCAGATTAGGGCGACTTGCCTCTATGTAGCGGAGGAAATCATCCTCGCAATAGCCCGCAATAAAAATGCGATCATTCCACTGATTAAACATATTTAATGCGAATCTACATAGCAAACGAATACTTCGCTTATCTCGGCTCTCCTTTTCGACGAGAGCAGCAACACAGCGAGCAGGGAAAGCTCTCAACCGACTTCTATCTGGAAGCTCAAACATGAAAGTAGAGACGGGAGTGTTGTGCTTCGGATGCGATAAGAAAATGGAAATAAAACTTTTGCAGCATAAAAGTGTGTGCGAGTTTGAATTCATCTCCTCACTCTCCACCCACTCGCTCTCTCCTTCGCCAAGAATAAATCAAAACTTATCTCACTCGTTCACATACTCCGTTTCTTATGTTTCAGTTGTGTTTAATATCGTTCTCGATGTCGCTATCACCGCTCGGAGATCTTAATATGTGTAATTATACATTCATTTTCTCGCTCAGCAGATTTTCCTTTTGTTTCGCTCCGAAGGGATTTTTCATTATCAGCCGCGATAGCGAATTTGAATTTTTCAACTTCCCCGCAGTTCGTGGTTCGTTCGATGGCAGCGAAACGATTCCAAAGAAGCAACAAGAGTCGCTCGAGCTAATGGGCGAGGGTGGTCTTCGCTGGGGGTGGGGGGAGTTCTGCGAGTGTTTTAAAATTTGCTCCACTGCCGCTGATATCTCACTCATTCTGAACGACTTAACAAATATCTCATAATAATAATCGCAGTTATTCCCTTCGTACAGCCAGAGCGAGAATGTGTTTCTAGTGATTACATTAATGTCGCTTTTATTCACGTCTAACATGTTTATTATCGTATCGTTCAGTTGGAGCGAGAGCAACGCAGACGTGCCGTTATGGGATTTTGAATATTCACACTCCGCTCGGCTGTGCTGGAATGAGCGCTTTCGAGACTTTTATCTTCGAAAGTATTTTTCTTGCAGTTAATAATCACAGCTGAATAATTTTGTCATCTAATAATGAAGCCAAGTTTATGAATTCTTAATTTTATCATCGCTTCCGTCCTTTCATACACTGCCAACGGGTGGAAATATTCTACGAGTAAAGTAACAATCTCTCTCGGAATCTTAAGCACTCGATTTATCAGCGCCTCTCATATCACCGCACGCACTCCAATCTCGATATGCGAACAAAGGAATCGACGCGGAAACGAACGGAGTACATCTGTCGATGGCTGATTTATCGTCTTTCACTCCATAAGTTCCTCGTTTGAGTGTATCAAGAATCTTCTGCATTTCCTGCTCAGGCCTTCGAAAAGAGAAATTTATGACGAAGAGCTGCAAGAAAGGAAAGAAAGATTTGGATAAAGTTCAAGCTACTTTGAGTAGTGCGAGCGAGAGATTAAGAGCGAGCGGCCGCCGCGAAAAGATTAAAGTTTCAACAACATTTGTCATTAAGTGCTTTCCGAAGATAAACTCACGATAACATTGTACCAACAGCGGCTCTCTTTCGCCGGAGCTGTAAAATTAAAGCATTGATCCATTAAGAGCTTTTTGATGCCGCAGCGGCAACTTTATCGCTTTGTCGATCGTCATTAGTATAAAAAGTTTAATCTTTGAATTTATGTCATCGCTTTGTTGAGTGTGTGCCCATATCTTGAAACGAGCATTCCCATTTAACGATTGACGTTTGAGAAGAAATAAATGATAATCAATTGAGAGGAATCTCATGTTAAAATCGTTATCTGATCGCTTCAATTTCAGCGAAAATTTCCGACTTAACAATCGTCAACAGCGTTTCATATTGTTGTGTCAATTTGCATGATTCAACAGTCACAACCAGCCGAAAGCTGCCAAACGAGCACATAAATTAATGTTTTTATGGGCAAAACATGAAGAGATCTCGTCGGGAGCGATAAGCGAGCAAGACTTTGCATTTGATATCGTCGCAAGTTGTCTTTAAATTTAATATCATCGACGACAGTCGCTCCGATGAACGTGAATGCGACGAAAGATTCCTTTCATCACAATGGAGCGATGTTTGAATGCTTGTTAAATCAACAATTGTGCTCGAGAATTGTACACACGACGACGTCGACACTATCGAGCGTCTGCAGAAATTGTGAAAGTTTTGTGTTGATAGATAAGCGGGCTGAGGTTGAGAGATGAGTCTGCAATTTATGTTCATCAGCTTTTCGGGTGCGAAGTGTGTTTGCCGATAAGGGAATGGAATTGAAAACGCTTGGAATAGATACAACGAAATTAGTTTCAATCGTGCTGAACGTAACTTACTTACAAACTAGCAGCAGCTCCTCTCCCTCCACTTCCGTCACGAAATAATTAAGTCAACGGCAAGTTTTGCACAAAAACTAATTTTAAATTCATTTTGCAAGCGAAATTCAATTTCCTACAGGAAGTGCAATGAAGAATGAAAAATATTCTGAATAAACAAACCCGAAATGAGAAATGTTTTTCCTTCTCGGTCGTGGCTAAGCTTCAGCACTGAATCATCGCGCGGTCGAGTTCAACAGAACTTGACGCAAGTGTTTTAAAGCGAAATCTCGACAAAGCCATTAGAGATTAGACAAAGAACTTTTTTCTCTCGACTCCATGCGCTCGATGCGAGTGACTGAGTCGACGTCAGATAGCGTCAACAGTAATTTATATTCGTCAATGTGGTGAAAAACTGATAAACAAGCGAAAGCCAGGATACAGCGCAATATTATTGAGGATCAAAATAACTCAGACGAGTGACAATATTTTTTCCTGCTCGGCTCGGAGCTTTTTCACAAAGTACTCGAGCGGGAGAGCATCATCAGTCTTTGGGATGAAGCGATAGGAAATTAGCGATAAAAACATTGATGAATTGTCGTCTCTCAGCCGCATCAAATGTTTTTGCTGCTAATTCGACTCCTCGACGATAAGTCGCCCGTTAAAAATGAATCGGGATTTATTGAAATTCCCAACGAGACAACATAAATTTCGATCTCTGAGGCGCGATAAGGTTTCCAGCAAGAGCACAAGAAAATATGAAAATTTATGCAATTAGTTTGATTGTTTGTTACCATTCATTGTTCTCGGCGAACACAATAAACAATTTGTTGTTCTCGCGATCACCTTTCGGCTTCTCCTTTTTGATTGCGCTCTGCCTTGCGATCAGATAACGAGCGCGGCTCGAGGCGGGCTCGAAATTCCGTTGAATGAAATTTGTTCAAGCAGCAAAAAGTTTTTCGTTTAAAAATTTTATGGATCGTCGCACATGTGGGACAAATTTCTCGGGCCATTGAATCGGGCAATTATTGATTGGACTGTTAGGAAATGAAATTATTTGTGATGGGTTTTCGCCGCTAGTTCGAGAACGGGAAGAAAAAGAAGCTTAATTGAAAATCCGCGATGTGTCAGGAAGTCAAAACAATTATTTTTCCTGCTTTGAAACTCTGGATCCGAAGCTGAGATCGAATTGAAAAGTTATTTTTCAATTGGAAAGCGCTCTCGAGGTGACACATGAATGGTGGCATTGCGTTGTCCACGAAGATAAAAGTCGTCATTGAAGGAATAAATTGAAAACCCCAACAAGTACCGCTGGGTCTGCGGCGAAATGTCATTCCATTTATTCCTTATCAGCTTCGCTCAATCGTTATTTGCTGAAATATTGGAAATGTTTCGAGATATTAAATTTCAATTTACTGTGAAATCAATGAGCGACCCATCTCACTTCCCCGCACATTTTCCAACGATATCGGTTCGTTGCTATCGAGTAAGGCCTTCGTCCGATCAGAGAACGAAAATGTATTTATGATGATTTGCTGTGAAAACGGTGAACAGCTTCTTGTCGACTCTCTCGTTGTTGTTCTTCGTCCATCTCGTGTCTTCCCATTTCAAATGTTATGAGTTTGCGTTGGCGGCTTCCTGATAACATTTTATATTGAACACTTTCCGCTCAAAATGCAAAACTCACTCTCGACGAGATGGAGAACGTAAGCAGCAACCAAATGTTAACGACACAAAAGCTGTGCGAACGAGCTGATAGCATCCTCAATCATTCGGTCGGACAGTTAAATATTTAAATGATTGACACTCAAAAGAGTTTTCATAAAAAAGTGAGAATTTATTTGCAGTAAAACTTTTATACATTGAAAACACTTCACGCTTAACGATAACAACATGGCAGCCTCATAAAAGTCGAAATTTATGTGTACAAATCTGGAAGAATGGGTGGACATGTGCAAACCAAGTGCTTGTCGCCGTAGGCATCATCGATTCTCGCAACAGTTGGCCAGACCTTCGAGTCAGGTCTCACGAAAGGCTTAAATAGTTTGAACATGAGTTAAGATACGAAAGGAAAACCTGTTTCAACTTACTGCTGGGAATGCGGCTTGTTCTCTCGTGTAAGGTCGGTTCCACTCGCTGTTCACGACCTGGAACTGAGTGTGCGGCGACATTTTCAGAGGATTTACCTTGATGTCCATCTTTCCTTCTTCGATTTCACGAATCTCTTCGCGGATCGTCACTAAAGCTTCACAGAACCTGTCAAGCTCTTCTTTGTCTTCGGATTCTGTTGGCTCAATCATAAGAGTTCCAGCGACTGGCCACGACATTGTTGGCGCATGGAATCCGTAATCCATCAATCGCTTGGCAATGTCAACAGCTTCAATATTTGCTGTTCTCTTAAAGTCACGGATGTCAAGAATGAACTCGTGGGCAACCAAACCAGATGCTGGATCCTTATAAAGAGTTTTGAAGAAAGGCTCGAGTTTCGCTGACATGTAGTTTGCATTCAAAATCGCCACCTGGGTTGCTCTTCTCAAACCGCGACCGCCCATCAGTTTGATGTAAGCCTGCAACGAGATTTATTTTTATGTCGAGTAATATTTCAACGCGTAATATTTCATTATTACCCAAGAGATTGGTAGAATTGCTGAGCTTCCATAGGGCGCAGCCGAAATGGTTCCGAAGCTTTGATTATCTTCCAACTCATGGAAAATATTAACGACTGGATGAGTTGGTAAGAATGGTGATAAGTGTTTCTTCACTCCAATCGGACCCATTCCAGGGCCGCCACCACCGTGCGGGATGCAGAACTAATTTATGAAATCAGAAAAATTATTCAAACACATTCAATATTTAAACTCACAGTTTTGTGAAGATTTAAATGCGAGACATCGCTGCCATAGTCTCCCGGTCGACAAAGTCCCACTTGCGCATTCATGTTGGCTCCATCGAGGTAAACTTGCCCACCATGCTTGTGGATAAGCTCGCATACTTCTGCGACTCCTTCCTCGAAGATTCCATTCGTTGAAGGATATGTCAGCATCAAGCACGACAGATTGTCGCTGTGCAGCTCAGCCATTTCCTTCAGATGATCCAAATCGATAGTTCCGTCACTCGCTTTCACTTTGATTGCTTCGACTTGCATTCCCGCCATTTGAGCTGATGCTGGGTTCGTTCCATGTGCTGATACTGGGATCAAGCAAACCGTTCGATGATGATGTCCGTTGGCCTCGTGATATCCTCGAATGGCTCTCAAGCCAGCGTATTCACCTTGAGCCCCTGAATTAGGTTGGAATGAGATTTTGTCGTAGCCGGTAATCTCACAAAGATCTTTTTCTAGCTCGCTGAACATTTGGTGATACCCTTGAGCCTGCTCAACAGGAGCGAATGGGTGAATGTCAGTGAAATGTCTAAACGAACAGGGAATCATTTCGGTAGTCGAGTTCAACTTCATTGTACATGAGCCAAGGGGAATCATCGAATGCACCAACGAGATATCTTTGTTCTCTAGCTGCTTCATGTACCGCACCATCCTCGACTCACTGTGGTGCTTGCTGAAGATTGGATGTGTAAGGTAAGGTGACGTCCGTTTGAATTCCGAGTTCGCAATGTTTTGCGAGAGAGCTGAGGGATCCGCGAGGATATCAGCCAACGAGTCAGCCTTGAAAATCCATAGAAGGTCTTCGATGTCTCCAATTTTGACTGTTTCATCGAGTGCAATAGTGATGGATCCATCGGGAAGGTAACGCAAGTTAATGCTTTTCCTGTGCGCTCTTTCCTTGATATCGTCAACTGACAAGCCGATTGGAAGAACGCGAATTGTGTCGAAGAAGACTTCATTGAACTGCTGATGGCCGGCTCTCTTCAACCCGTAGTTCAATGCAAGTGCAGCCGTGTGAATATGATTAGCGATATCTTTTAATCCTTCAGGTCCGTGGTAAACAGCGTACATTGCTGACATGTTGGCGAGCAAAGCTTGAGCCGTGCAGATGTTGCTCGTTGCCTTGTCTCGTCTGATATGTTGCTCTCTAGTTTGCAGAGCCAATCGATAAGCGTCGTGTCCATCATGGTCTCTTGTCACTCCAACCATTCTTCCGGGAATTAAACGAACGAGTTTCTGTTTGCAGGCGAAGAATCCAGCGTGTGGTCCACCATAACCAAGTGGAACTCCCAATCTTTGTGAAGTACCAACAGCAATATCCGCGCCGAACTCTGCTGGTGGACGAAGAAGCGTCAGGGCCAATAAATCAGTTGCCACACAGACGAGAGTCTGAAATTGAAAGATTACTCTCGATACATTTTCAAAAACTCAAGCGCATTGCTACTCACTCCGTTCTTCCTCGCCTCGGTCGCTATATTTTCAAAGCAAACAACGTCACCGTGAGTGTCTGGATATTGCAACAAAATTCCGGAATATTCGTGATTTTCAAATTTAGCTTCGGAAATTGGTCCAATGACGACGTCGATGTCAAACGCTCTCAACCGCGTCTCAACGACAGACAGCGTTTGAGGGTGGAGATGCTGCGATAAGTAAATTTTCCTTCGTTTGTTGTGGCGGAAGCATAAGCTCATCGCCTCAGCTGCTGCTGTTCCTTCGTCGAGCAGAGACGCGTTGGCGACATCGAGCCCGGTCATTTCAGTAACGAGAGTTTGATAGTTCAGCAACGATTCAAGCCGGCCTTGAGCGATTTCTGGTTGGTATGGAGTGTACTGGGTTGTCCTAATAGAAAAATTGTCATGACTTTCCATAGATCTTACGAGACAAACGCAACTTGCCATCCAGGATTCTCGAAAATATTTCTTAAGATTGGATGAGGCACGTAACAGTTGTGATATCCCATGCCAATGTACGACCGCCAGATGTTGTTCTTCTTCGCCACAGCTCGGATACGGTTGATCAACTCATGTTCATCTAAAATTTGAAATCCAACGCGTCAGCTTATCAGTTCGTGCTCATCTGCAATCGCAAGACTTTTATTGTCTCCGTCAGCAATGAAAACCAAAAGTCGTAAAAGTTTTTTAATACGAGCGTGTCTGATAATGAGCGACGGCGTTATGATTGCTGGGGGTATTCGAGGTTGATAAGCGTCCGCATTAGACGTAAACAAAGGGACGATTCATGTTGTCGGGTTATGGGTTGGTTGATATGAATGAATATGATGGCGAGCGACTGTGACATGCGATTGAAAGAAACCTGCGGACCAGCAGCGCGAGCCTTATCAGTCAAACGCTTGACCTATGTCAAAATATAGCTACAAATTATCTCGTAATTCACTCACGCAATGGCTCGTCGATCTGCAAATCGCGATCGAATTTGATTTTCTTCGGGACGACTTTATCCGTCAGCTCGTCGAGGGTCTAGTTGAGTGAAAAGTTTACAGATAATTAAGTTGCAAAAATAAAACTCTCACTTTGAAGCCTAGCAAGTCCAACATTGACACGACATCCGTTTTCCTTGGCCCAATGTGTCTCGTGGGAAATTCACTTTTGTTCTGGAAAACTTCTTTCACTGTTGCTAAGGCGCGAATTGATTGCCTTTGCACTTCATGTCCATACCGGACTCTACCGAATTGTACCGCCAGATGCTTTGCTAAGTTCCGTTGCATTGTGTCGAGTTATTGATTAAAACACTTCCGAAATTACCAACCGACAGCACTCGAATGAGAAGCTAAATCGACGGATCATCCATAATCAGCTGGCGAATTTAATCTTCTCTCATTATTCTCCGCGATGAGATGAATCAGAATTTTTCTGAATGAAACTTGAAGCTGATCGAAACTCTCAGCTCCATTCAATGGACAGCTGCTCAGGTGCTCTGCTACTCGCTCTCTAGTCGCTTATCTCGGTTCGTTCCCTCGCTGCTATCAAAGTTATTGCGAGAGCGCTCCATCGCTTGTAGTCGAACGCCGACATCGCCCCGGGGATAGTGCAAACATTTTTTGGTGTCTTTGGCTTCATTTAAATGCAGTACGCTTTTATTTCCATGTTTAATCGCGATAAGTATCCGAATATGTTGAATCCATATCCTTAAAAGCAATATTTAACGAATAATAAAGCCCAAGCGTACCAGCCTGTCGGTATCAATTTCGAGAACTTTTCTGATCTTTGAGGGTCTCGCTGCAGTGTTTTCATTTATTTACTCTCTTTCCTGCATTGAACGTAACACATTATTGGACGATTGCGATAATATTCAAATTCCCGCGATTTCTTGTTAATTTCGAGAGATCTCCCGTCGGCCGATAAAGCTCGAGGGACGAGGGAACGTGCAAAAGTTTTCTGAGGAAATCGCGCAATCTTAACTTGGTTTTTACGAGCGAATTTCAGAAACTGGCAAACGAGAAGGCTATGTAACTTTAATTAATGCCTAAAATCCTTTCGACCAGATTAAGCGCCCACCTATTGAAGAAGTTCGCTTATCACTTCGCAAGCTCGAAGACCTAATAAGGCAAATAAAGCGGAGGCAAGCGAGACACGGAGAACGAAATCGAACGAGATTAGTTGGAAAGCTGAATTCAATCAGTTCATGCAATCAGTTTCCTAGAAACACGAGCGACAACCCAGAGAACTTCACCTCCTGCTCAATCGACACGTTGGAAATCTTTTCTCACATTTCAATCACTGACGACTTCTTCGTGCACTCGCTGTGCCTTTCGCAATTAAATTGGCTGCCGGACGAATGACTCACAGCTTAATAAAGAAATCAAAATGGAAATTTCCAATTGAAGCTGCATGAAGTTCAAATAAAACAGAAACTGCAATTGCAGAAACAACGTGTTACACGACAATCAATTAATTCTTTTGCTACAAGTTGCTCGCTCGAAAAGCGACGACTGTCAATGAACAAAGATATCGAGAAAGTTTCGCTTCCATTCGCCAGTGCATAAGAGCCCCGACGTGAGCCGTAAATCCGCAAGAAATTCAATTTAAATTCTGCATTAAAACTTTTATGGTGGACTCCTCGTGAGCTCGTGATGTTTTCGCCCGTTGCCGTGATTGACTTCTTGACAGAAGATAAATATTTTGTCATAATAAAAAATATGATTTCAATATAAAAAGTTACGACGGAAATATCACGTCAATCATTTGAAAATTTAACTGTCCGACCGAATGATTGAGGATGCTATCAGCTCGTTCGCACAGCTTTTGTGTCGTTAACATTTGGTTGCTGCTTACGTTCTCCATCTCGTCGAGAGTGAGTTTTGCATTTTGAGCGGAAAGTGTTCAATATAAAATGTTATCAGGAAGCCGCCAACGCAAACTCATAACATTTGAAATGGGAAGACACGAGATGGACGAAGAACAACAACGAGAGAGTCGACAAGAAGCTGTTCACCGTTTTCACAGCAAATCATCATAAATACATTTTCGTTCTCTGATCGGACGAAGGCCTTGCTCGATAGCAACGAACCGATATCGTTGGAAAATGTGCGGGGAAGTGAGATGGGTCGCTCATTGATTTCACAGTAAATTGAAATGTTTATTTGCGAGCATGCATGTCGGTTTGATGAGGGCGTTGCATGAAGTGTCGTGGAATTTTGTAGGGTAATGCGAGCAAAGCGGCAAACTGTCGAACACCTGGAACCTTTCTGAGAAGTGAATCGATGGAACTTCCTGCGGAAATCGATTTTTGCTATGCAACAAGCAGAGTTAATGAGCTATCGTGTCTTCTGACCTAGTTGTTTAATCGAAAACAAGTTTGCAATTAATTTTGTAAATCGTCATAAAAGTTTCAACAAAGTTGTCAGAAAATTTTCTTACAAAGTCGCTCGAAGGATTGGAAAACTTTACTTCTTAACTCGAAAAGCAACGTCACTTCCACTCCAATCTCGTCAGGTTCCATCACCATTTATCACTTCGCCTCGCAGCGCAAAAAAGGTAGCAGCAAAACATTTCAAAACTGTATAAATCGTCTAGGGTGGGATTACGATGCTCGAGTCCATCCATTCTACAAAATCCATTTCCTTTCAATTACATCGCAATTCCTGAAGCTGTCAAAATTTTATCTCGGAAATTAAAAATAACATCTTCACTCTTTCTCGAGGAGAACCCTTTTTCTGCTGCTCGAGCGCGCTTGCTACCTTCAGTGACAGCAATGGATGGATCTCGTTCGCCTTCAGAATAAATCACACCTCGGCTTCACCTCAAATTATCAACAAACACAGTTTGAGCTTCAGCTCACTTATCGCCTTCGTCTGATATTAAAAGTCTCAAAATTACTCAATGTTAATAATTCTTGTTTGTTCTCCTTTCGGAGCATCAACGCGTCCTTAATTCACCCTCGAAGAAAGCTTGAGGATGATAAATATCTAGGAGCGGATGTATCGCAACTTTGATGAATTGCTTATGAATATTGGGAATAAATAAAAATAGAATCTCTGATCGTTTTTCATTTTTCTTCCTCCGTTGCCTTATGCTTCAGAGCCGAGGTCGGAGAAGAAGAATTATGAAAATTATCACTCGCTTCGGCACATTTTCATGATTTATTGGGAATTTTCTTAAATCAGCAAACATTACATCGCACTCTTAACGCCGCTCCGCCGCTCGAGGAATCGACAAGTTAAACATGGAGCCAGGAAACGTTTGATAATTTTTCATTTCATCTGCTCGAGAAAAGATTAACTTAAGGAAATTGAATTTTCTCGGCGTAGAGAAAAAAATCGAAATAAATTATTGAAAGGCACGATTATGAATTTTAATGTGATAAATGAAATGCTAAAATGATTAATTTCGTAGGAGAAAATAATAAATTTGAAGTCGAACGCAGGAATTTCCGATTATCTTCGTCGCTTTGCCTCTTTTTTCCAGCAAACGTTCAAAGTCAACCAGCATAGCGAATAAAATTACATTGAAGACAGGAAACAGAAAGAACGAGAAGCTGATAACGAGGTGGAATTCAAATGCTGGCTCAACCTGCAGAAACCACAAAAATTACAAGTTATCGCGAAGGTAAAATGTTCTGTCGTTGTCACAGCTCGACGAGATAAAATTTAACTTTTTCTCCGTCTGAGTTATGACGTTTCAGTTGTGCGCTCATTCCTCATGCAAGCATTTATGCAAAGCAAAATCCGCCGAGAGTTTTATCAGCGGAACAGCCAAGTTTTTCCTCGGAATCGCGAGCTGCCACCTGAACGTCGAGCAAAGTTTTTCTCTCTTTGTGACGATGAAAACACGTGGAACATAAAACTTCGTGCTGCAGCCGCTGGTGTTCGAAAAACCCGAAGATAGAAATTCTCTCCTGAGCGCGCTCGGGAATGTCTGAGAGAATTCGAAATTGTGCAAAAGCCGGTCGAACAGTTGGTTGTTATATGTCGTGATGTGAAGATATTCCGATGGACGAAAACATTTTCGATCGATTGCCCTGCAGTTCATTCGAAAACTTACAAAGCAAGTTCAGTTCACCCTCGCAACCTACAATAACCCCCAGTTCCATCAAAAACCCGATAAGACCTTGCGCCAACATTACTCGACTCTAGAGCGGGATAGAGAAATGTTTTGCGGGCTTATCGCAAAATTCCATTTCCTGAGGATTTTATCACGAAGCGGATAAAGCATGGAAATCAACACACAGAGAAAGAAATGCTTTCCTATCGGACGTTTTAATCGCAAACTGTTTTCCCTCTCGCATTCGAGTTGAAGTCGAGCGTTGGCCTGTGTTGTTGATAAACATTTCTTTTGTGGTTGGCAAGTTTGATTACTCGCCTGCACATTTCTAATTGCCGCCTTCAACTCTTCTTTAGGGACTCAAGTGTCTGCACGTTGCAACTCGCTATCAGGCAACACAGAAGTGACCTCGATACAGCGAATGAGATCGTGATAACGAATTCTCAGTCTCGCTTCCAACGTTTTCACGAAAAACGAGTCGGAAAAGAAAAGTTTGTGAGCGGCAGATCAGCTGCGCGATAAGATCGTTGACGAGCGATAAGGAATTCGTAAAAAATGTTCCGCAGACATGAAACCATTAGAACGAAGTTGTCGGGTTGAGCGATGTTTTTCCGATGCGAGACGAGAGGATTGAATTGAAAATGATCTGAGTTCGAGGGCTTTGAGCGATGCACAGTGACGATAGAGTGGAGAAATCATTTGCCTTTTTTAGAGACTCGTTTGCTTCCCTCGACTCACTCGATGATGAATCAATGAAGTGTCGAGGACGAGAACGAGGCAGCGAGAGTAAAAGCCACAAACTACACAGAGATTGAGCTGCGCGATTGGTAGTGAAACAATAACTTTTGCCACTTTGGTGCCGTTCAACTAGTCGAGTGCCTTTTACAGCAGCAGCAGCGCCCATGGTATCGTCGATGATGATTAGAGGAAAACGACGACGAGAGGAAAATTGAAAAGTTCCATTGAAACGTAAAGCTGATGGATGAATAATCTTTTGTCGTCTGAATGGAGAGATTTGTGCACGAAAAAATGAAAACGCTTCGAACAGCAACGAGAACGACGCGAGATTTCCATGAAGTGATTCGCATTGAGCGTTTGCATAAGCGATCGAGAAGGAGCGATGAACAATGAACTTATTAAGAGCGGCGCACACATCCGAGATTGGACATGGCAGAATGTCACTCGATTCAAATCGCCCGGTGGTCTGCAGCGGTTTCATATTTCCAGGACTCATCTTAAGCCCTCGATCCGCTCGCAATGGCTTCAATTTCCATGCGATAACAATGAGAAGTGCTTTATAGTGTGGAAGAGCGAGGAAAATAAATTTAATGTGACTGGCAAACATTGAAGTCGCTTCTGCGGAGCGATAAGGAGAAAAGAGTTTTTCCTTTTCATTTCTCATTTTGCATTTGTGCAATGTACTGGATAGATAAGAATGTTTCGATTTTCTCTCCACATTTTTTATCCGTAAAACGAGAACATGCACAGAATTTTCCTTCGTTCCTTCTCGCTATGCAAAAGAGCGATTGAGCTTTGCCTTATCACTTTCGAGTTTACATTTCTTGAATATAGCAAAGCGAGAACTGAAGCACTTTCTTAGATTCGTCACGAGGCTGTGCTGTAAATAAATAACCATAATAACTTTAAGCTCTGCACATGGCTGACTTTTATCGCCACGCGAGTAAAACGCTCGCTCAATGCATTGTGCAACATTTTATCGCTGGATCTCGTCTCAAACCTGCGCTGATTGGTGCCGATCTCTCAAACCCGTTCGCTACAAAAGCAGTAAGACTGGTTACGCCTTCTCTACGAAACCTGTTTTTTCAGACACTTAAGCGCTACCCGCCGTTGTCAGACTGTTGAAATGAACAATATCGATTTATAATGGAACTCTTCAGATGACCAACCAATAGTTGAAACAAATGATTTAGAAATTTTATAAGGAAGAACTTGACTAATCTGTGTATAAATCTTTTCTTACGCCAAGAAATTTAAGCAGACGATGAATTTATGGAATCGTGAAGAGATAAGCAAACTTAATGTTGGATTCTTCTTCCCTTCCTCCCTCGCTCATTCCTGCCCGCCCGTCCTTTTTCCTTGTTATCATCATGCCATGCTTATCAGACGTTTCCATTTATTATTTGAGCGCAGAACATTCGTTCCCTCAGCCTTTTCTCTCTCTCCGCTGCTTTCGGTGCTGGGCGAGATAAGACCTTGCTATCAGCTTGATACACCCTGCAAACATTTCATTTTGCCGCACACACATCCAGGAATAGCTCGAGTAGAGATAGTGCTGAATAATGAATAAAATTTTGTATCGTCTCGCTTATCTTGATCTGCACGGAAAAAAGCGAAAATGCTTCTCGGGCGATACGAGCCGACATTGCCATCGCTTGATTGATTGTCGAATATTTGTATTAAGAGATTCTCGCTGGCTGATAACAGAAGCTCGTTGGCTTTCGGATGGTTGGCAGACGAGTCGATCTATCTGCATGTCGCTCGATGTTGAATGCATGTTTGTTATCGCTCGCATTTCAACATTTTTCCTCGGCGCTGCTGGTTGTGATAAATGTGAAAATCGAAAATTTGGTCTCGTCCGCTATCGGGACGGAAAATCATTGACATTGCTTTATTTTATCCACTGTCGGACTTCGCTCGATGCAAGCAGCACATAAATATTCATTTATCGGTTGTTGCTATCGAACGGTCTATCTGAGACTCCCTCATAGATGAGAATTTTGCTTAATGGGGAATGGCCATGCTCGCGATAAGATCAACCTCGCTGGAGCTAAGAATGAGCTTGTGCTCGTTGCTGGTATTGCGCTATCTTGAGCTTCGATCTCTCTCGCTTAGACTGTTCCGCTTATCTCGCATTTTTATCGAAACGAAAATGAATGAGAATTTTTCGTTCGAGGAGATCGAAACGAGCAAGATTGGCTTGCGAGAGAGATTCCGAGTATTTTCGGCGCTATCTGTCGAGCGAGATCACTCGAATAAAAATTATATTCCAGATTGCTGATGGAAGCGCGATTATCGCCAGCCGAGATCTCTCCGCTTCTTTGTTCTGTTGCTGTGTGTAGACATGAAGAACGGAAAACAACGAAAAGACTTCAAAGGTCAAACTTTTCTGCTTTCAAGCTGACGACACTCGACTAGGCTGCCCCGGTCGGGCTGCGTTGCCAGCTCGCCTTCCTGTCCGAGGAGCATAAACATATTATCGACTCAAAACAACCTCGACTTATCTTACAAATTGCACTCAAGCTAATCTCAACAGCGAAACTTTTATCAGACTTCGACTCGTTATAATGCGACTGAGTCTGGTTTCGGTTGATACTTTTCGTCGTTCAAAGGAACAGAGCGGAACGAGCAGTAAATAAATAATAATAAATTTATCGTGAACATTGTGAGTTCATTCATTGTTGTAATGGACCGCGCCAGAAATATCAGTCGGAGATATTTTATTTATTTATTGGTCATTCGCGGCTTAAATAATCTCGTCGAGCTCAGGGTACGCGAGTGATTCATCTCGCTGATGCCAGACAGCCCTGGCCTAATGCTCAGCGGACGTTATCGGCTTCTCGCCAGCCCCGCAGTCTCTATGTCCATTACCGATTGAAAGATATCGCGGGCGAGCCAACTCGAACAAGCTGTTTTCATTTTTGTGGATTAAGCGCCGATAAGTCGAGAGATATTTCTTGAAAGCCTTTAGTGCATCAATTGAATATTTCTCCTCGAATTCTTAATCTCCAGATAAGATTGCTTTTCGAAGAAGAATTCGTCTCTGGCGCTGAGCAAGGGAACGCGCCTTATCAGTTCCATTAAGACGAGAACGATATCTGTTCCTTAAGTCCAACAGCCCATCAAGACTGATTTTATATCTTAATTGAAGTCGGCTTTCAACTTTTATTCCTCGATTCGGGAAGGAAAGAGAAAAGAAGCGAGCAAACACAATCTAAATGAACACAGAAACAAAAATCCATTTCAAGAGATCCGCTTCGTTCAGTTATGGATTTTGATAATATTTTGGTTGCGCTCGTAGATAAGCCTGTCGCTGTTTCCAGTTGTTTCTCCTCATCTCAAACTTTGAAGATTAAAAATCAATTAGCGTGCGGAGATGTCGACTGAAGATTGCTCTTGAGCGGAGCCGGAGTCAACAACTTGTGGTGATGACGAATCGATCAAGAATGTCGAAGATGAACTCGAAAGTGACAAACACCGAATCAACTTTGTGGTGTTTTCGTTCTCGTTCATTCGCGAGGCTTGCGGAGGTTCATAATTCACTGCTTTATCAATTGTTGTAATCATCATCGTTCGGGTATGATTAAAATTTCTGGTTCATCAGACTCCAACGCGCTGTGCTATTCATGAACCTCGATTATCTATCACCAGCTCTACACGTGCATCAGTTGTGATCGAGATGTAAACGCGGGCGAGATGGTCAATTCAGAGAGAGACGCAGAGAAATGATTGCGTTGTTATTGAGGGCATTCGGAGATCGCGTTCGTTATCAATCGCGCATTGGCTTCTCGAACATCGTGGGGAAATAATCGCACAAGATAACGGCGAGGAATTTCTTATCGCAACTTGGACTTTCCGATTCGCTGGGTTCTGTTGAAATCTGAGCGGACGTTTCGTTTCGCAACGAACAACAGACAATCTCAAGTTCAATCTAGTTTGTTGGTCAACGAGAAGATATTGTGAAACGCTTGATCGATTAATGATCGTTCGATTTTGTCTCACGTTAAAGGCGAACGAGGAACCTAAATGTGTGACAGTCGTCGAGTCGCTGCTTGTTGATTGAAAATGATTGATTGTCTTCAAGCTTTTCCTTTTGCATTCGTTTGACGAATAATAATAACTCGTTGTCTCACTCACAGCAACTCGGACGCTTCGTCGAGCGAAACTTTATCACGAGTCAACGATCGAAACGAAAGAAGTCGTCGCTGTTTTCTGTTAACTGATTCAAATATTTATAAGCCACACTCGAACGCTCGAGTGTGAATAACAACTACAAAATGACGATTTGAAGTGACGATTATGAATCAACTCGCCGTCGTTGTCTCTCGCTCACTAATTAGCATAAAAAGACGTAAACTCATACAACAAAAGCGTTTTAAATCGAGATCTTTATCGTAAGCTTAATACTTTTTGAACAAACACGAAAAGTTTCTTCGCCTTCAGTTTCCCGAGCTGGCAGATCATCGAGAGAATAATCGTGCATGGGCGGAAAACGAGTCAATGACGTAAGCAGACGCCGCTTATCGCGCTCAGATCTTTTATCTCGCTTCTACATGGCTGGAGTTAATGGAATCATTTTAAATTATCTTCACCGTTTCCTTTCGTCTCTCCCTTTCTCGCACTCTGGAAGGGATCCGATCCGAATTCCTCTGTTCCTCAACTTCCTTATCGCCAGCTCGGCATCTAAATCGAATTACCCATCATTCTGTGAAGCATCAACAGACTCCAGACGATTATTCATTAAAAATCCTAATGCAAACACTTCGTTCGCTCTCTGACTCGGTCGTCGTTGGATGGCAGAGAAAATCGATGGAGAAACGATAAATCGCACAAAGATATTTTCCTTATCTCAACTCAACTCCATCCATCGAAGATTTTATTCAATAAAGATCCATCGAGCTCCCCAAGCCTTCGCTCTCCTCCCATCTCGATCGTCTAGAGTTTCATCGTCTTTTAATGATGTATTTGATAATTAAAAGCTGATAAGGAAGTTTACGACTCGTTAGCGCATCAATTCAGTCTTCGTCAAAAAAACTTTTGGGTATTTGCTTAGCGAAGCACGGAGAAAATCAAAATTATTCAAAATCCTCTTAGTAAAGAAGGCAACAAAAGAAAAATCTGCTGAGCGAGAAAATGAATGTATAATTACACATATTAAGATCTCCGAGCGGTGATAGCGACATCGAGAACGATATTAAATACAACTGAAACATAAGAAACGGAGTATGTGAACGAGTGAGATAAGTTTTGATTTATTTATGGCGAAGGAGAGAGCGAGTGGGTGGAGAGTGAGGAGATGAATTCAAACTCGCACACACTTTTATGCTGCAAAAGTTTTATTTCCATTTTCTTATCGCATCCGAAGCACAACACTCCCGTCTCTACTTTCATGTTTGAGCTTCCAGATAGAAGTCGGTTGAGAGCTTTCCCTGCTCGCTGTGTTGCTGCTCTCGTCGGAAAGGAGAGCCGAGATAAGCGAAGTGTTCGTTTGCTATGTAGATTCGCATTAAATATGTTTAATCAGTGGAATGATCGCATTTTTATTGAGGACCTTACCAAAACACAAATTAGATAAATCTAAGATTTTTCCAGTCTGTTTACACCAATCTACTAGAATATCAAAAATCGATGGCAATCATCTTTTTGAAATTATTTTAAATCAAATATTGATAGAGTGGCCCGTTTCCTAGGAAAACGGAAATGCAGGAAAACAGGAAAAGGAAATCGTTTTTCCTAGGAAATAGGCAGGAAAATAGGAAAAAATAGGAAATTTGAATCAATGACATTTCAGCCATATTTCGGCAAGTTTTCATTATTTTTAAAGCTTGGGATACAGTTTCTAAGATTTACTTATGGTTCGCGAAAAATCCTTTCAAAAAGCAGATCGCGTTGAGCTTCTCCGACGACATTATTGAACGTTTCGGCGTTGCGACGCCAGCAGCAAGTGAAAAGTTTCGCTCGCTTTGTTTGTTTGGCTGAGGGCAGCTTGGTGACGGTCATACTGGCTAAATGCTTTCTTGAAGTTATCGGAGGCTGGCTCTTTGCTTTGAGAATTTCCTTCTCGAACGCTCCCAATGGACAATTTTATGCGATCATAAAGACTTCATGTAGTGGAACTGGCTGTTTGTGTGAGAACTGATTGAGTGGGTTCAGATTCCTCGTTGGTTTTGAACAAACGCTCCATTAGTTCGACGCCAAGTTTGACAGCGTTGTCGTTTGAAGAAGATGTTCATTTTTCAACGAGTCGTGGTTTTCCCCATATATAAAATCAAAGTGTTTATCACAGGACCTCGACGAAAAACATGCGCCAAATTACCAACTGAAGATGCGTAAAACGAGCGCTAATTTTTAAAACCATGAAAACTCATAAACTTTAAGCAATTCTTCAATTTCACAAATTTTCCTATTTTGTCAGGAAAAATAGGAAATGACACTAGGAAATAGGAATAGGAAATCGACCAGGAATTCCTAGGAAAATAGGAAAGGAAAGGAAAGGAAAGGAAGGCCACTCTAAATATTGATTTCGATTCTTTAAATAGTTTTTAGCTCTATGTGACATCACGTTTCAAAAAGATTTAAACAAAAAACTTATTATGAATTTATTTATGGGCCTCAGATTGGAGCTTTCCAGGTCATTAGAATAAGTAACTTGACATTTTACATAAATTTGTTCTCCTTGTTAGTTGAAAACTTTAAAGAAATTTCCAATGACTTGTACCGAGACAATTTCAGCTATAAAAGAGCAAGAAATTCTCCTCGTCAATCACTAGTCGTGCTGCCTTGGACTAAAGACCCGAAAGCAATGAAGTTTGAAGAGTTCTTCGAAGTTGGTTTTAAGTGCTTCGAGCTTTGTGGCTTCAACTTGATGAAACGGTACACCTGTAACCTCAAATCAGCTCTAAAACTCTGCTTCTGTGTTGCTTTAACCATCAGCCTACAGATCTGTGGAGAAATCACGCTGGTTTATATCCTGCAAAAGTTCGACCAGTTCGACTCAAGTCCTTTTGCTGTCGTCAACTGCGTCATTCTTCATCAAACTCACATAAAATTCTTGTCCATTTGGTATAACCGTTCGGAGATAGTTGGACTTATTAACAAGCTCAAACTCAATTTTCCGTCATCCGATGACCAAAGAATTAAAGGGAGAATGGAAGAAGCCATGAAAGTCTTCAGCAGGTTTCAGCTGGCATATTTCTTGAACATCATGTTCTACGGTGTCATCGCGAGCGTCAGTGGATTAGCTAAAACTGATTTCAAGAATTTCAACAATGACACGCTGGCCCATTCAATGTGGTTTCCTTTCACGATCGACGGGCCCGGATTATATTTCTTCATGTTTTTCCTGGTCGGATGGCTGTCGATTCAGTGCACTTTCATGCTATTGTCGAGCGAATTGACGCTGCTCGCAATGATTCAAGTCTTGTCACTCGAGCTCGATGTGCTTGCTTTGGACATGGAACGGCTGGATGCAAAAGTTGAATACAAGGAAGTCACGGAAATTGTTAGAAGACACAACGAGCTTTTGGATATAAGTGACAATATCGAAGAGATTTTTAGCAGTTCAAATTTCCTAACTCTCTGTGGAAGCGTTTTAATGTTATGCTGCCCTCTAATCCAAGTGATCACAGCTAAACAAGGAATGATAATCTTCAAAAGTGTATGCTGCATTTTTGCGTACATCATTCAGATTTTCCTGCTATGTTACTACGGCGAAAAACTGAAGAGATCGAGCTATGCTGTGTCCGAGAAGGCTCTGCTTTGGAACTGGTACGAATGTGATGACAAAAGACTGGTAGATGCAATGAAGCTTGTTGTGCTAAGGTCTCAAAGGCATTCGCAATTGACTGCTCTGAAGTTTGTCGACATTTCGATCGAAACCTTCGGCGAGGTGAGTGGAAAATTTCGACTTGGCAACAACTTTTTAAATATTCATTTCAGATTCTCAAGACGACGTACTCATACTTCTCACTCTTGAAGTCGTTTCTTGATTAGACGGAAGTTAGTTCAGATAAAGTTTATCATTAGAAATTATTATTTTTTGGGGAATCCGGTTCGTAAATAATAAAAATTCTAATGAAAACAGTGACGACACATAGTGACATAAGAGTCATAAAACATCGCTTGGAATTACGTTCACACTTTGTAAATCGCAAAATAATTAATGGAAAAACTTTACTGAAAGTATAGTGAAAGTCGAATAAAAAATTTATATCAACCAACAATTAATCGTAGTAACAATTTATTACATAAAATGAAGAGTTTTCGTAGCCACTTAAATCACTCTCTGTGTTACCTCTAAGCTGTCGATACGATGGAGTTTGACGAGTTCTTTAAAATCGGTTTCAAGTGCCTCGAGCTTTGCGGTTTCAGTCTGAATGAAAAATACAAGAGAAACCTTTTATCAGTCCTGAAATTTTGTTTCAACATTGCATTACTAATCAGTCTTCAAATCTGCGGAGAAATCACGCTTGTGTACATCCTGCAAGAGTTTGACCATTTCGACTCGAGTCCTTTCGCTGTCGTCAACTGCGTCGTCCTCCATCAAACGACCTTGAAGTTCTTGGCCTTGTGGTACAACCGTTCAGAGATCATTGACGTGATAAGTGAGCTCAAGGTTAATTTTCCATCAACTGATGACGGGCAAATCAAAACTTTGGTGAAGAAGTCACTTATTGAGGTGGGAAGGTTCCAAAAGGCTTATTTCTTGAACATTATGATCTATGGAGTCATCGCGAGTCTCAGTGGATTGGAAAAGACTTCTCTCAAAAACTTCAACAACGAGACTTTAGCTCACTCGATGTGGCTACCATTCACGATCGACGGACCTGGCTTATATTTCTTTATGTTTTTCCTGGTTGGATGGCTTTCGATTCATTGCATTCTCTATGGCCTCGGAAACGAACTAACGCTGATCGCTATGATCCAAGTCTTATCAACTGAGTTTGATGTTCTGGTCATGGACATGAAGCTTTTGAATGGAGAAAGTGATTATAAAGATGTCAAGAGGATTATTGAACGTCACGACCGACTACTGAAAATAGGCGAAAGTATTGAAAATATTTTCAGCAGCTCAATCTTCTTAACTCTTTTCGGCAGCGCTATTATTCTTTGCTTCCCTTTGATCCAAGTGATTACAGCTAAGCGAAATATGGATATTTTGAAAAGTGTCTCCTGCATTCAAACTTACATCATACAGATTTTTCTGCTTTGCCACTACGGAGAAAAATTGCGCTCGTCGAGCTACGCCGTGTCTGAGAATGCTTTGCTTTGGAATTGGTACGAATGTGCTGATCAGAGACTTGCAAACGCAATGAGGCTCGTCGTGCTGAGGTCTCAGCGACATTCTCAGATAACTGCTATGAAGTTTGTCAACATTTCGATTGAAACATTCGGCGATGTAAGTAGATTACTTCGACTTAACGGCAAACATTTATGAATATTTATTTCAGATTCTCAAGACAACGTACTCGTACTTCTCACTTATGAAGGAATTTCTTCATTAAATGATAGTAACTTAGAATTATTGAATGTGACGCGCTTCACGAAGCCTCTCCAGGTCTAAGCACATACCGAATCCCGTTAGGGCATTACACCTGTCATCTTTTAACTCTATCAGAACTTTTTGACGACCTTTATTAAAAACTATTGTGAAAGTCGAATAAAATATGTAGAAGATTCGTTACGTAAAATGAAGAATGTTGATATCGACCTTAGACAACATATGCGCTGACTTTAACAGTCGATTTTCAATGTTCGATAGAGTTTAAGACCCCTCACATCGAAAATCAAATAGACGTTCATATCCGCATAAGTAGAAATTCTCGAAAAGCAGATGCCGATTGTCTAGTGATTAGGCTCGACCAACCACATTGAGTAGTGAATAATTTTCACACGACACTTGAGTCACTAAACTATCTGGAGACCTAAAATCGAAAATCATTGATCGAATGAGAATTTTGGAATTTACTAACTTGACCTTTTCTTCATATTTTCTTATGTATAAAAAGAAAAATTCATTTAAATTTTTAATCAATCTAAGATTCCGATATTTGTTTAACCGGATGCCTTTTCTTGAGTCATAAATCCGAATTCCAGAAGCTTTCGCCTGAATATTTGATGAACCATTTAGCGTTTTAACGACATCGTCAACCACTTTCTCTAGCCTGACTATCGTTCGATTGATGGTTTGTTGAATAAAACTTCAAAGACTCTGGATATGAATTGATTATAAAATTTGAGTTTGATTCGAAGTGGTCAAAGTCTGGTGATGAACTTGGCGAGCGACTAAGACAAGAAATTCTTTATTTTGTTCATACATATTTAATCATCACTTACAATCTGTTTAAGTACGCTTTTTGCCTTTATTACAGCCTCCGATTCCTGCATCCATTAACGTTTATCTCCTTATTTTTTTCGTTTCTTCGCTGAGAACCCGACGAGATAAATTTTTAATTAAGATAACTAAATGTGATAACTGCATTAATAGCAGACATTAAACGATATATCATTTTCAGCTCGGAACAATGTTTTCTTCAAGGAAACGAGCGACTTTGAAGAGATTTAGAAATTTAAATTAGATCTCCAGCGCCCGATAAGCGTTAACGATTGCCAAACATTCTTCTGGGTGATTTGCTTGGAGAGGAGAAAAGAGAAATTTGAGGTAACAAGTTTGAAGCTTGTGACACTTTATTCATTAATAAAATAAAGATTAGCAGTAGCTGAGTGTTCTCGAGGGAATGAATAGATGAAAATTCCGTCACTAGTCGCTTATCTCCGCAATCCCACGCAACCCCTCGTCATACAGACTTTCTCTGTGCCTTCGAATGTATTCATCTCAATTCGAAACGTGTGACGCACCTGCCTCACTAACCACTTCATGTTTCCATCACAGAATAAAGTCTCCGAAGCTACAAGATTGACAATCCATCAATACCTTCTATCGCTGCCATCATCTTGATTTATTCACTCCCACTAAGACTGATGATGATTTTTTCGCTTTGCACATCAACGACGAGAATCTTCAACGTGAAAAGCTCTCGAGCAGACAATTGTCACATCTTATTTTTTTTCCTGGCGTTATTTTGATCCTCAATATTATTTTGCCGTATCCTGGCTGCTTCCTTATCAGTTTGCACCACATTGACGAATATAAATTACTCTTGACGTTATCTGACGTGGACTCATTCACATTTTATGTCTTTTCCCTTGCTGGGCGAGAGGGGGGAGTGAGTATCGCTCGTTGTAAAAGTTCTTAGTCTAATCTCGAGCGATATTTTTGTTATGATGTTTTCTTTCTGTCCTCGAAGTGCGGTGGTTTAAGTCTTTTTCGAGAGAGGTTTTAATGGCTCGAGTTATTAAAATTATATATTTCGTGTCGCTCCTTCACTAAATCGAGTCTAGCGGGTTCTCCATCCGCCGTCACACAAACAGAGCGGCAGAGATAAGCGACAGAATGGAAGTTTATATTTTGGCTTTAATAAAAATCTTGATGACGATTACATCACAAAAGGAGGGAATTCACAACATGAAATGTATGTTGGAGTGGAGAGCTGGAGATAAAAATTTTGATTTATAATAAAAAATTTACAATTCTCATTCATGTGCTTATCTTGACTAAGCAGGAGCTTTATATGAAGTGAGAAGGCAATGTCGGAGAGCTCTCCGAGCATTAAATCGCTGACGACTTCGTCGTTAACTGAAGGAATCTCCAAGTTGAAATCGCTCGGATGTTCAACAAAACTTAAACATTTAAATCGTGATGTTTTGCTGGTGATATCAGTTCGTTGATGACGGACAAAAAATGTTTAGATTACGAGGAAAAAGACGTATCCCAGTCGACAACATGATTCACAAGCTCTCCAACATTAAATGAGTTAATTAACACAATTTTTCGCCACATCGATCGTAATCGCGAGCGTTGTTTCCCATTCTGCAGCGAATCTCGTTGGCTGTAAGGTTAACATAATCAAAAATTGCCACACATGTCGAGAGCGAGAACGAGAGGCGAAAAATGTTGTTAAAGTTCTTTGCGCGCTTGTCGACGGCTTCGTGACAAAATGTTTATCGACGGTAAAATAACGACAGCGAAAAACTTTTATAAAAGTTGAATTAGTCACACAAAAGTTCTGTTCATTGTTCCTGTCTTTTCATTTCCATAAAAAATTACGACTCGAATGTCTTATCGGCGACTTTAAATGACAAAAACTATTTCACTCCATTTCATTATCGCGCTTTTACCTATTTTAATTTATGCCACATGCTCGGCGGAACAATGGTTGTTTGTCAGATAATGAAGTTGAGTGTTCACAGTTTGATATACAAAAATCATCGCGGCTTCCACCAGCATTTCAATGAGCACTTGACGCGGAAGAACCAGCCAAATGCAAAACCGTGTTGAAGCATCAAACAAAGAAAAGTTCTCGGGCTACAAATCAGTTCAGAGTGGTTTTTCATGTAAGATTCCAGCAAGCTTGACCAATTCATTAAGCCGCAATATGCAAGCTCAACCAACTACTCGAAGAGAGTCCGCTCTCATGGAAAATTAAAGTGCATGAAATGTCTAACACGTGTTTATGTCGAATAACATGAAGCAACAAACGCAGTCGACGATTACATTAACATTTCAATTCCTTCTCTTCCTCTTCTCGAACACATTTTCTCTCCGACTCGTGGCTTCGAATTTTCGAAACCCCGACGAACGAAAGCAACAGAGGAAAATTCATTTCAGTTTAGATTTCATGATCGGGCTGAGCGGTTCGTTTCAACGCGCGTTCGACAATTTTTGTGCATATAAATCGGGCCGAATCTGAAAGTTGAGAATATTTGAATATTTTGAACAATTGATGTGAATGAACGTTGCCAGAAGCAACTCGGTGCTAAGTTAAAAGAAAATTGTAAAATAGAAATTCTGCTTGAAATTTATGTGACTGCACTTCGCGCTGTAAATTCCGCATTTTGAAAATAAGTCGAGCAACAAGAAAATTAATTGAAACAATCAAAGGTTTCAAAACATCATTAAAAGCGAGAGTGATTGAGTGATCGATGAAAGCTACAATCACGAGAGTCTCTGAAGTTATCAAGTTGATGTGAAGCGGAGAAGCAGTTGAATGAACCCTAATCGGAATATTTTTAACTGTAGCTACAGTATCATGTCTAGGCGGAAGCAGTCGAACCCCAAACCTCTTCTCAAAAGTGAGTAAAGTGTTTACGTTAAAAGCTCCATCAGTGCAGGCAGTCATGGCTTGAGAGTTTCCCAGAGATTCCAGAACAAGCGCGACTCTCTGTTCTGCAGACTCAATGCTCGCTCATAAAATATTGAAAAGCAAAGCAACACAAAAAAAAACTAAAATTCACGACCATGTCAAACTTGTTTTGTTGATCCTTATCAGCTGTGCTTGTTTGGGATTTTTTTGGGTACGCCGGGTTTGTTTTCTGTTTATGTGTGTCGAGTCGACTGAATGAAAAATTCTTCTGCTGAGAAATTGGTTTGGAGTTGAGTGCATTAGTGGATAATAACTTTGCTTGAGAGACAAATTGTTTAATCGTGATGAATGAACTCACATCTTGTGAGTCATAGGAAAGTTTCAAATTGCGTAAGAAAACGACTGGTCTCTTATCCTCTCCTTGCGTCGCACTGGAACAGTTCACATGTCGATCGTAAACAAAACTCCTAATTCCACCAAACAATCGTGGCGACTGACGACGTTCGTAAATTCAGTGACACGCGAACCACTCGTAACTGCCTCATTCACATTCGTCGTATCAGCAATAAAAGTTGTTGGTTGCGAGCGAACTGCTTATCGCCCTCGCTGATGCCATCAATCTGATATCGCGCTCAGAAAATACTGGCACATAAATTTATTTTCTCTTATCAACATCATTTTATCGCTGGTTGGAAATGTTCATAAAATTTTCCTTATCAGTTTTTAATTATCAAATACATCATTAAAAGACGATGAAACTCTAGACGATCGAGATGGGAGGAGAGCGAGGGCTTGGGGAGCTCGATGGATCTTTATTGAATAAAATCTTCGATGGATGGAGTTGAGTTGAGATAAGGAAAATATCTTTGTGCGATTTATCGTTTCTCCATCGATTTTCTCTGCCATCCAACGACGACCGAGTCAGAGAGCAAACGAAGTGTTTGCATTAGGATTTTTAATGAATAATCGTCTGGAGTCTGTTGATGCTTCACAGAATGATGGGTAATTCGATTTAGATGCCGAGCTGGCGATAAGGAAGTTGAGGAACAGAGGAATTCGGATCGGATCCCTTCCAGAGTGCGAGGAAGGGAGAGACGAAAGGAAACGGTGAAGATAATTTAAAATGATTCCATTAACTCCAGCCATGTAGAAGCGAGATAAAAGATCTGAGCGCGATAAGCGGCGTCTGCTTACGTCATTGACTCGTTTTCCGCCCATGCACGATTATTCTCTCGGTGATCTGCCAACTCGGGAAACTGAAGGCGAAGAAACTTTTCGTGTTTGTTCAAAAAGTATTAAGCTTAAGATAAAGATCTCGATTTAAAACGCTTTTGTTGTATGAGTTTACGTCTTTTTATGCTAATTAGTGAGCGAGAGACAACGACGGCGAGTTGATTCATAATCGTCACTTCAAATCGTCATTTTGTAGTTGTTATTCACACTCGAGCGTTCGAGTGTGGCTTATAAATATTTGAATCAGTTAACAGAGAACAGCGACGACTTCTTTCGTTTCGATCGTTGACTCGTGATAAAGTTTCGGTCGACGAAGCGTCCGAGTTGCTGTGAGTGAGACAACGAGTTATTATTATTCGTCAAACGAATGCAGAAGGAAAAGCTTCAAGACAATCAATCATTTCCAATCAACAAGCCGCGACTCGACGACTGTCACACATTTAGGTTCCTCGGTCGCCTTTAACGTGAGACAAAATCGAGCGATCATTAATCGATCAAGCGTTTCACAATTTCTTCTCGTTGACCAACAAACTAGATTGAACTTGAGATTGTCTGTTGTTCGTTGCGAAACGAAACGTCCGCTCAGATTTCAACAGAACCCAGCGAATCGGAAAGTCCAAGTTGCGATAAGAAATTCCTCGCCGTTATCTTGTGCGATTATTTCCCCACGATGTTCGAGAAGCCAATGCGCGATTGATAACGAACGCGATCTCCGAATGCCCTCAATAACAACGCAATCATTTCTCTGCGTCTCTCTCTGAATTGACCATCTCGCCCGCGTTTACATCTCGATCACAACTGATGCACGTGTAGAGCTGGTGATAGATAATCGAGGTTCATGAATAGCACAGCGTTGGAGTCTGATGAACCAGAAATTTTAATCATACCCGAACGATGATGATTACAACAATTGATAAAGCAGTGAATTATGAACCTCCGCGAGCCTCGCGCGAATGAACGAGAACGAAAACACCACAAAGTTGATTCGGTGTTTGTCACTTTCGAGTTCATCTTCGACATTCTTGATCGATTCGTCATCGCCACAAGTTGTTGACTCCGGCTCTGCTCAAGAGCAATCTTCAGTCGACATCTCCGCACGCTAATTGATTTTTAATCTTCAAAGTTTGAGATGAGGAGAAACAACTGGAAACAGCGACTGGCTTATCTACGAGCGCAACCAAAATATTATCAAAATCCATAACTGAACGAAGCGGATCTCTTGAAATGGATTTTTGTTTCTGTGTTCATTTAGATTGTGTTTGCTCGCTTCTCTTCTCTTTCCTTCCCGAATCGAGGAATAAAAGTTGAAAGCCGACTTCAATTAAGATATAAAATCAGTCTTGATGGGCTGTTGGACTTAAGGAACAGATATCGTTCTCGTCTTAATGGAACTGATAAGGCGCGTTCCCTTGCTCAGCGCCAGAGACGAATTCTTCTTCGAAAAGCAATCTTATCTGGAGATTAAGAATTCGAGGAGAAATATTCAATTGATGCACTAAAGGCTTTTAAGAAATATCTCTCGACTTATCGGCGCTTAATCCACAAAAATGAAAACAGCTTGTTCGAGTTGGCTCGCCCGCGATATCTTCCAATCGGTAATGGACATAGAGACTGCGGGGCTGGCGAGAAGCCGATAAAGTCCGCTGAGCATTAGGCCAGGGCTGTCTGGCATCAGTGAGATGAATCACTCGCGTACCCTGAGCTCGACGAGATTGTTTAAGCCGCGAATGACCAATAAATAAATAAAATATCTCCGACTGATATTTCTGGCGCGGTCCATTACAACAATGAATGAACTCACAATGTTCACGATAAATTTATTATTATTTATTTACTGCTCGTTCCGCTCTGTTCCTTTGAACGACGAAAAATATCAACCGAAACCAGACTCACTCGCATTATAACGAGCCGAAGTCTGATAAAAGTTTCGCTGTTGAGATTAGCTTGAGTGCAATTTGTAAGATAAGTCGAGGTTGTTTTGAGTCGGAAATATGTTTATGCTCCTCGGACAGGAAGGCGAGCTGGCAACGCAGCCCAACCGGGGCAGCCTAGTCGAGTGTCGTCAGCTTGAAAGCAGAAAAGTTTGACCTTTGAAGTCTTTTCGTTGTTTTCCGTTCTTCATGTCTACACACAGCAACAGAACAAAGCAGCGGAGAGATCTCGGCTGGCGATAATCGCGCTTCCATCAGCAATCTGGAATATAATTTTTATTCGAGTGATCTCGCTCGACAGATAGCGCCGAAAATACTCGGAATCTCTCTCGCAAGCCAATCTTGCTCGTTTCGATCTCCTCGAACGAAAAATTCTCATTTATTTTCGTTTCGATAAAAATGCGAGATAAGCGGAACAGTCTAAGCGAGAGAGATCGAAGCTCAAGATAGCGCAATACCAGCAACGAACACAAGCTCGTTCTTAGCTCCAGCGAGGTTGATCTTATCGCGAGCATGGCCATTCCCCATTAAGCAAAATTCTCATCTATGAGGGAGTCTCAGATAGAGCGTTCGATAGCAACGACCGATAAATGAATATTTATGTGCTGCTTGCATCGAGCGAAGTCCGACAGTGGATAAAATAAAGCAATGTCAATGATTTTCCGTCCCGATAGCGGACGAGACCAAATTTTCGATTTTCACATTTATCACAACCAGCAGCGCCGAGGAAAAATGTTGAAATGCGAGCGATAACAAACATGCATTCAACATCGAGCGACATGCAGATAGATCGACTCGTCTGCCAACCATCCGAAAGCCAACGAGCTTCTGTTATCAGCCAGCGAGAATCTCTTAATACAAATATTCGACAATCAATCAAGCGATGGCAATGTCGGCTCGTATCGCCCGAGAAGCATTTTCGCTTTTTTCCGTGCAGATCAAGATAAGCGAGACGATACAAAATTTTATTCATTATTCAGCACTATCTCTACTCGAGCTATTCCTGGATGTGTGTGCGGCAAAATGAAATGTTTGCAGGGTGTATCAAGCTGATAGCAAGGTCTTATCTCGCCCAGCACCGAAAGCAGCGGAGAGAGAGAAAAGGCTGAGGGAACGAATGTTCTGCGCTCAAATAATAAATGGAAACGTCTGATAAGCATGGCATGATGATAACAAGGAAAAAGGACGGGCGGGCAGGAATGAGCGAGGGAGGAAGGGAAGAAGAATCCAACATTAAGTTTGCTTATCTCTTCACGATTCCATAAATTCATCGTCTGCTTAAATTTCTTGGCGAGCGAGGGAAAAAGAACTTTTCCATCTTCTCGATATGTTTGTTGTTGGCGAGATGAATCAATTGATTTCTTGCCACATGGCTTTTGCGTTGCGTTCTCTCCACACTCGAACAGGAAATCAATACCACTCATAAAGCGTTTCTTCTTCCACAACTGCCTTCTTAAATAGCGTATGAAGATTTCTCTTGTGCTGCACAAAAGGTAAATTCCTGCATCACGTTACTGATTGCCGATTAAGTATTCGAGCTCGCTTTGCTTTATTTATTCCGTTTGGACTTGTTTCGCTGCTAAAGGAATTGTGTTTCTTCGCCCCTTTTATGCGCTCTCGTTCTTCAATTTGATTTCACACTTTCATGGATCAAAAATATGATTGCCTCGATCGCGATAAGGAGCGTTTTATTGGTTTCATGTTAGCCCTTATTGTATTTATGGGCTGTTTCTGAATTAACAATTTCTTACTTCGCTTATCGCCGTTTCTTGATTTCCCACAAAGCACCGAGGCGAGCATGAAGTTTCCACGTTGCACTTGGCACAACTAGAATGAAATTTATTGCATCGAATATGAGATTTCACACCACACGGTCGGGCGAGGCTTTCGGTGCCTGCAGAACTCCACATCGCAACACTTTTCTTCTTCCTTGCTCGTCGTTCGTCGAACAGAGAAATGTTTGCTCGATCGAAGCTGTTGATTCGTGAGCTATTTTGATGTCTTTCATTATTGGAACTTCTATAAATTACGGCGAGAGCGGCATTAAGATGAACACCGAGCGATAGCGACACATTCTACGGCTCGTGAACTTTGATCCGGGCAACAAATTGCGGAGTTGTGAAAAGGAACTTCAACATAGACAAGTGAGAATCTTAATGGAAATCAATATTTCTGGCCAGCCCCGAACGACAAGCTCTCTCAACATCACACTGGGCAGTCACGATTTCGAAAAATATTTGAATTCCGAGGCCGCGACTTCAAATGGAAACCGAGAAGCCACTTCATTTGAATATCATTTGACCATTTAACAGCGAGAAAAAATGCGTTGATCGTTATCGGTCGCGGTCTCAACGTTTTCACCGCAATGGCTGTCGTGAAACGGCAAAAGGCATTTGGGAATTAATTGGCTGTTAGACAAACGCTTCTGTTCATACTGCTGAATATCAAATTATGAATCGCGATCAAGATACCGCCTTGGAGGTCGAAATAAAGCCACTGTGTGCCGTTTGGATTGAAGGAACGCTCGTATTGAAATGGAACGAAGGAATGCTATCGCTCGCGAGTTTATCTCGAAACGTGCCCACCACGTATCGCGATCCCAATCGGATGATGAATAATTAACTTAGATTTTGGACATGTGGCATTTGTCGTCTCTTTCTCTCTCTCTCTCTCTCTCTCTCTCTCTCTCTCTCTCTCTCTCTCTCTCTCTCTCGACTCGAAGTCGAGTTTGAAACATTGTCTCGACTGTTTGTATCCTCGGTACGTGTTCCACCACCGTGCATCGCTTGTTGAGCGATTACGATCGTTTAAGGCCAATGCGGGCGACATTCTTTATTTGCCAGCGACAAGTTCTTCGTCTTCACTCATCTGTAGAGCGACACTTCTCACTCATTGTTGGAAGAAAGTTGTTAACTGCAAAAGTTTCCACGTCACAAGCTAATGGCACCTGCATGAATGCATCAGGTAGAGAGATAGCGAAAGGAAACATGACATGTCTGCTCCTCAAATGTTCCTCCGAATGCTTTCGTTCCTGTTTCGAGCGATAAGGCGAAACATGTCGAGCAGGCAAAAAGTTATTAACTTTAATTTGTGAGGCGAGAGGAACTTGTGAAATGCAGAAACTTCGCTCGGTGCACACAGAAGAAGCGAAGGGAAAAACGCTTCACATCGCAAACGAACAGTCGAAACTTTATCAGATGGAAAGTTGCATTGTTTCCCCGAAACAATACTGGAATCAGAATAAATATTTCATTCTTATCAGCATCGACTATAGTACGAGAGTGTTCTCTCGTTCCTTGCCTCGATATTCTCCAAAACTGAAGGCTATCGCACTATTACGATCTGGAGTTTGCCTTCAAAAGTTTCTTCCTTCTCGCTTCAAACCTCGGAGAAGAAAACTTTTTTAAATCCAACGAGGAGAAAAAACTGATTTCGAAACAAAAGTTTGGGATAAAATGCCAACAGAGCGAGAAACATATTATTTGACTTATCGCGCAGCATTTATCGATGAAGCAGACGAATCTCCGAGATGTTTTCGGATGATTAGCGCGGGTCTGAGCGCGCTCGCCTTTGTCCGAAGAGGGACATAAGAATCTCGAGAGTTCGCGCGAAAATGCAGCCTCGGAACTGGTTTTTGCGATGGAGGCGGATCCCGAGTGCAGATTCATCGAAGCTCAACGTTTTCTTCTCACATGATTTACACCAATCAGCGAAGCTTTCATGGAGATCTTGGCGATAACCGATGCGCTTTGTTACGGCTAGAGAGCTGCAGAATGTCCAAGTCAGGAGCGAGCTTTGAATTAAAATAATGAAGTTCGATATCGAGCATCAAGCTAAAGACGCAACCAAATAGAGTCAAATGTGATGTTGCATTATTCCCCAAAAGATAAATCCGAGACGCTCCGTCTCGCTTTGCCATGAAATATATTCGAGAAATGTAAACTCGAAAGTGATAAGGCAAAGCTCAATCGCTCTTTTGCATAGCGAGAAGGAACGAAGGAAAATTCTGTGCATGTTCTCGTTTTACGGATAAAAAATGTGGAGAGAAAATCGAAACATTCTTATCTATCCAGTACATTGCACAAATGCAAAATGAGAAATGAAAAGGAAAAACTCTTTTCTCCTTATCGCTCCGCAGAAGCGACTTCAATGTTTGCCAGTCACATTAAATTTATTTTCCTCGCTCTTCCACACTATAAAGCACTTCTCATTGTTATCGCATGGAAATTGAAGCCGTTGCGAGCGGATCGAGGGCTTAAGATGAGTCCTGGAAATATGAAACCGCTGCAGACCACCGGGCGATTTGAATCGAGTGACATTCTGCCATGTCCAATCTCGGATGTGTGCGCCGCTCTTAATAAGTTCATTGTTCATCGCTCCTTCTCGATCGCTTATGCAAACGCTCAATGCGAATCACTTCATGGAAATCTCGCATCGTTCTCGTTGCTGTTCGAAGCGTTTTCCATTTTTTCGTGCACAAATCTCTCCATTCAGACGACAAAAGATTATTCATCCATCAGCTTTACGTTTCAATGGAACTTTTCAATTTTCCTCTCGTCGTCGTTTTCCTCTAATCATCATCGACGATACCATGGGCGCTGCTGCTGCTGTAAAAGGCACTCGACTAGTTGAACAGCACCAAAGTGGCAAAAGTTATTGTTTCACTGCCAATCGCGCAGCTCAATCTCTGTGTAGTTTGTGGCTTTTACTCTCGCTGCCTCGTTCTCGTCCTCGACACTTCATTGATTCATCATCGAGTGAGTCGAGGGAAGCAAACGAGTCTCTGAAAAAGGCAAATGATTTCTCCACTCTATCGTCACTGTGCATCGCTCAAAGCCCTCGAACTCAGATCATTTTCAATTCAATCCTCTCGTCTCGCATCGGAAAAACATCGCTCAGCCCGACAACTTCGTTCTAATGGTTTCATGTCTGCGGAACATTTTTTACGAATTCCTTATCGCTCGTCAACGATCTTATCGCGCAGCTGATCTGCCGCTCACAAACTTTTCTTTTCCGACTCGTTTTTCGTGAAAACGTTATAAGCGAGACTGAGAATTCGTTATCACGATCTCATTCGCTGTATCGAGGTCACTTCTGTGTTGCCTGATAGCGAGTTGCAACGTGCAGACACTTGAGTCCCTAAAGAAGAGTTGAAGGCGGCAATTAGAAATGTGCAGGCGAGTAATCAAACTTGCCAACCACAAAAGAAATGTTTATCAACAACACAAGCCAACGCTCGACTTCAACTCGAATGGGAGAGGGAAAACAGTTTGCGATTAAAACGTCCGATAGGAAAGCATTTCTTTCTCTGTGTGTTGATTTCCATGCTTTATCCGCTTCGTGATAAAATCCTCAGGAAATGGAGTTTTGCGATAAGCCCGCAAAACATTTCTCTATCCCGCTCTAGAGTCGAGTAATGTTGGCGCAAGGGCTTATCTAACTTGTAGTGATTGTATTGTCGTATGTGGGTGAATCGGAATGAATTTTTAATTCAAGTTTGATGTTTGGGGTGGCTCCAAGTTGATAGGGAATCAGGACAATCGTGCAGTCGCCACGTTTGAATCATCAACTTGAGGCTTATCAGAGACAGAACAACAGTTCGTTAAAGTTATCGTCGTCAATCGCTAGAATTCTTCGCCGTTCGTTTGAAGTACTGACGAAGGCTTCTTATCGCTAACGAACAGCGAAGCGCTTTATCAGTCGTCGAAAAACTTAATCGGAGTGTACACAATATTCAATTAAAGTCACTATATTGGCGTGATAACAGCGCAATGTTTGTGCTCGATACGAGTCGTTGCTATCAGCTTATCTGTTATCTAACGTTCTTATCGCACTACAACAAATTGGTTTCCACTACGAGTTTGATTTTGTTTATAAACCGAAATTGATAATTATGATTTTCTTTCGGAAAAAAAGATTGCCTTCAATATTTGCTTTCAGATAACAGCTCGAGATATGCACTTTTCGAACTAGAAAAGGAAATTGGTCGAGGTTTCCACTCAGTTACGGTTTAGACGCCGAAGCAAAAAGGTTGAAAATTGTGCGACGTGAAAAATCTGCGTGTAATTACTACTGGACGATAAATTGGTCCGATAGCTACGACGTCGAGCGTCGAGATGTATCCAAAGCAGTTTGGATTGCTGCACTTCTTGTTGCAAAAGCGATCACGTAAGTGTTTCGCGTTCGATGGTGCCTTGAACTCTTTCTTATCAATGAAACTGCATCGAAGTTGTGGAGTGAAATGGTTCAGAAGATTTTTGAAGAAAATCGAACGAGCAACAGTCGCAGTTGTTCTGAAAAACGATCAAGTGATAGCACCGAAAACCTGACATATAAGTTTCTAACAGCCTTTGAAACAAACAAGCGAGGAATCAGTTACCCGTAGCTGTTTCTCCGACTTTCCGTATCGCTCCATGTCTTCCTTATCAAGATTCAAATGCGTGCGGTGATATGGCAGCGTTGATAAGGCCGAACACACTCAAAGTAATGTTTGAACAGCTCGAGATCCCGAAAAAGTTTTTGTGTGTGGAAATTTATCATTTTGCGAAGAATGTTTCTACATAATCCGCTTAGGAGTAGGCACCCGATGGCAATGTACGGAAATGCCGATAAAATTAAGAATTCATAAACTTGGCTTCATTATTAGATGACAAAATTATTCAGCTGTGATTATTAACTGCAAGAAAAATACTTTCGAAGATAAAAGTCTCGAAAGCGCTCATTCCAGCACAGCCGAGCGGAGTGTGAATATTCAAAATCCCATAACGGCACGTCTGCGTTACTCTCGCTCCAACTGAACGATACGATAATAAACATGTTAGACGTGAATAAAAGCGACATTAATGTAATCACTAGAAACACATTCTCGCTCTGGCTGTACGAAGGGAATAACTGCGATTAATATTATGAGATATTTGTTAAGTCGTTCAGAATGAGTGAGATATCAGCGGCAGCGGAGCAAATTTTAAAACACTCGCAGAACTTCCCCACCCCCAGCGAAGACCACCCTCGCCCATTAGCTCGAGCGACTCTTGTTGCTTCTTTGGAATCGTTTCGCTGCCATCGAACGAACCACGAACTGCGGGGAAGTTGAAAAATTCAAATTCGCTATCGCGGCTGATAATGAAAAATCCCTTCGGAGCGAAACAAAAGGAAAATCTGCTGAGCGAGAAAATGAATGTATAATTACACATATTAAGATCTTCGAGCGATGATAGCGACATCGAGAACGATATTAAACACAACTGAAACATAAGAAACGGAGTATGTGAACGAGTGAGATAAGTTTTGATTTATTCTTGGCAAAGGAGAGATCGAGTGGGTGGAGAGTGAGGAGATGAATTCAAACTCGCACACACTTTTATACTGCAAAAGTTTTATTTCTATTTTCTTATCGCATCCGAAGCACAACACTCCCGTCTCTACTTTCATGTTTGAGCTTCCAGATAGAAGTCGGTTGAGAGCTTTCCCTGCTCGCTGTGTTGCTGCTCTCGTCGAAAAGGAGAGTCGAGATAAGCGAAGTATTCGTTTGCTATGTAGATTCGCATTAAATATGTTTAATCAGTGGAATGATCGCATTTTTATTGCGGGCTATTGCGAGGATGATTTCCTCTGCTACATAGAGGCAAGTCGCCCTAATCTGATGATTTTCTTATCGCCATGAGAACAGCCATTCGAAGATCCAAAAACTTGAACATTACTCTTTATCACTGTGCCCTCCAAGCCTTTCTTCCGACGCCGTTGTCATTGCCAAGGAACGTCGAATGCCCGCCCTGTCGCCGAAGCCGTAAAGGATTTTTATGTAAATTTGCATTGAAATCTCCATCATTCTTCTCGCCCTCGTATCGCATGCATGGAAATCTCGCCCCGAAATGTGTTGACTTTTATAATAAAAAATAATTTTATGTATTTTGTAGAAGAAAAATATCGAGAAAGTTATTCGAAATTTCGCCACATAGTTTCTTATCTCGCCTCGACCATTCTTCGGATGGAGAATATATTTTTTATGTGCGCCTTCGTATGTGTATCGTTTGACAACACGACACCGTAAGCCATTGAAATCCTTTACAGCATCGACGAGGGCATTTGTGGGGAGTTGTTTGTTTGATACAGTTCGCCTTATCGTTCTCGCATTCGAGGGCAATGAGCAGTAAAACGTTCCGAGCCACATCGACAAATCAATAACGGAGAGTCTCGGCAATCGAAGCTCAATCATCTGCAGGTGCAAAGAAAACGTTTCTCGAGATTTGTTTCAAGTTGGTGTTGCTTGCCATCACTCGCGGTGTTGAATTAAATCTCAACCGCTCTCTCTCACTCAACTCCGTCGACGATATTTATTACGAACGCGATTGTAACGCAAGTGGATGCATTTATTCCGCACGTTCTCCACAGTCGTTTGCGATCGTTTGTTTCTGCACACTTATCAGTTGTTCAGATCTTTATTTTCATTTGTTCTGTGTCTGTTTAAGTACAGATTGTTTCGCCTTTCTTGCGCTGCACGAAAAGATCTCCGAAGCATAAGGCTCGTCGATGACGATGCAATCCGTTTAGTTCATTTACTCCACACGCTTCTCCGAGTAAAATCGATGGCAATCAAAAATGTTTGCGTTCGTGCGTGCATTTTTTATTTACAAAACCTGTGAATACTAACTGAGTGAATGCATTTTGCTTGACAGTATTGTGCAGTTATGATAAGGTAAATTTAATGTGCTGAGTAGTCAGACGTCCTTAAATATATTTTGCGATATCTGTTTAAGTTCATTGACTCGTTATTTGACGAGTGTCGCCTGCTGTTGCTTCTAATTTGAAGTTCTCAAAACGGTGAAAAGCGAGTAGGTGAACTCGAGGATCTGTAAAAATTCATAAGTAATCAAGTTAAACACAACGATTCCTTCACCGATTGAAACGTTTCCATGTCGACTTGAAGGAAAATTCCGTTGAACCCTTTCATGTTCTGAGACATCACGAGGATGAGTTTCACGTCTTTTTGCTGCTCAGTCTTCATTTTGTACCATGGCTGATCGTAAACAGCATCTGACAAGTTCTCGACACGGACCTTAACTTGGCTTCCAATGAAGCAGTAGACAAATAGTTGTGAGAGCATCATCATTATATTCACGTAAACAATAAGCGACACGGACGGCGACATTATGATAGTGTACAACGACATGCAGAATATTGAGGATAAGATTGTAAAGTCGACCAAAAAGTTGAACTGTAACAGCTTTCGTGCCTGTTTTTGCCAGATGATTAACTTACAACTCCGGTCGACAATTGTTTTAAGCTGTTTTGCCACTAATGCTTCTTGCAAACTCGGTAACTCATCGTCAAGAAGAGAAGCAAGTTTTCGAACCTCCAGTGTCAGAATGTCCAGGCCCCAACAAGAGTGCGTCAACACGAAGAACGTCAGAGACATGTATATGACGAAGAATGTTCCTGCCAAGGATAGTGAAACAGTTTGAACAATGAAGTTGACGATCCAGCTAGTCCAGCTTCCATCGATGGGCAGGAAAAATAAATAGACATTCAAGGGTAGTCCAAAATCGTTCCATCGTGAAAGTGCAATTATCGCAAATAAGCCGAGGATGCTTGTTACGATGATAGCCAGAATAAAAACGAATTCCTTTCTTGTGTGGTTGAGAGTAGGCTGCCAGTACACCGCAATGCCTCGCATTGCTTCCCTGTTGAAATATTTTTTACTGATTTTAACAAAAGTTAGATCAATTCAACCTGTCACTCATGCCATTGCTAACGATCTGTTCCATTTTTCGACCCAACAGCAACCACAGAATGCAATAAATAATGGTGCGAGCTCCAGTAACTGCCCAGACAATGCACTTTAAAATACTTTTTCTAATAAAATTTTACTAACTCACGAGCAATAGCCACGACATCAGTTTGCTGCGTAAGCTCAAAATCAATGTTGCACTTCAGATGAATCAGTACGACAGCGAGAAAAATGGTGAATACACAAAGGGTCGTCCAGAAGCTGCGGAAAATTTCTAAATAATTTTGCAAAATATGAAAAATATTTTACAATTTTTTCGGCCTTGAAACTCCTTTGACAACTTCTCTCGGCTGAATGAACTTAATGACGAACACCAAATATCTCTGAACGCAAACGAAGAAAAATTCCAAGAATATTTGCTTCATTTTTAACGATTTTATTGATAAACCTCGAGGCAATATTTAGTTTATCCAAATGATTAAATTTTTTTTGGACTCAATAATTTCAATATTATTTATCGTCAATATTTGAAACACTTGGCGTTTAGTCAAGATATTTAAATCAATTTATATTTGCACCACAAATTAGTTCGACTGTTTACTATAAACTGTGACAACGAAATGAATTGTACGACTAAAACAATCGTCTAAGACATCGAAAGGATATGAGAAATTCACAAACAAATGCTACAAGTGCATGCGACTTTAATTATTCAAGAGTCACCTGCCTCTTCGCTTATGACGCAAAAGTCTTGCTAGCAGCGTGTGGATGCCTCATTGGCTCCTTCAAAATCGATAGTCGATTGAAAATGGATGAGATGAACGTGCACTTGAGTTGTTTCGTTGTATATTCAGCTTGAGCTTGGAACATTGCGGAGCATTGTCGAGATAAGAGCGTTGTAGCTGCGGGTGCTCGATAAGAAACGGAGAGCAAACACACCCTTTGCCAATATAAATTATCCGAATGTGAAATACGGTCCAGCATGTAACAGCAAGCTCACACGAGCAATGAGACTCGATGGGATTTCGGTATTTTCACTCTGGTTCGGCAATAAAAAACTCTCTAGCAATCTTGATCCATGAGCTTGGAGAGAGAGTCCAGGGCGCGTTGCGATTGCATCGATGGAAATTTGTGCGGCGCGATGATTTGTGTCGCAGAGTTTAATTTAAATTTCGCGGCAGAGAAGTCGAGGAAAAAATTCTTGATGGACATTTCAATAGCTTTGATCCAATTCGAGATATCGCAGATGTCACCTTAGGCGGTCGACACAAAGAAATGCTAATTGGCCGTCATCAGTTTCCCTCCGCGCTGCTCCATTCTCCTCTTCGCCGTGTAAAACAAAGTCGAAACATTTTATGTTTTAACAGATTTCAACGGCGAGAGAACTTTTGACTCCTCCGCATGGAGTTTGATGACGGAATTATGCAAATCGCACTCGTAGCGACGACGAACATTAGTCGCTCGTTTGTTAATTGGTGTTAATTACAATTTGTCGAAATGATATTGACAATTCGTAGGTTGATATGCGTGCACGAAACGTCTTCGTGAGAAATCATGCAACGTCGCGTTGACGCTGGATCGCCGTCGGTGGCTGCTTGCAGTCGGAAATTGAATTATTACGACCATGTTCTCGCTCAGTTTACCACTCGCCTCAGCGCCGTAAATTAACTGGCTGCATTACAAGCAGTTTATGCAAATAAGCGACAGGTTTCGAGGCTTCAGGCTCGCAGGAGGCGTTAACACGTTGTTAAACGATTCGAAGGAAACTCCGAGCACAGAAGTCGAGAGCTGCAATTCTCTTAGCTTCAATTCCTTATCGACGTTCCGCCAGCCACTCTGTGATGCATTCGTGAACTCTCTCGAGGATTATCATATCCACGTGAAGTTATTGGAAATGTATGGAAATTCTTAGCCTCGTCCAATCGTTGTCGACATCACCGAGGACGGCGAAAGTGGTGAAAAATAAATTGCGGTTTTAAAAAATCCATTAGCGCTAATCACTGCAATAAATCAAGATTTTCTTTGAGCTGCAGAATTCTTTCCAGCGCTCGCCATAAAAAAGGCGACAAACGTCGACTGCGAAATCCAATCTCGCTCGATTTATTTCCGTATTAATGGATGTATTTGAATTGGAGCAATTCGGTCGGATCTGCATGAACGCGGAGCGTAGAACGAATGGATTTTCTGAATCTGAGCGCAGTTTTCTGTCTACAGATCGAGGAAAATTGAAGCTTCACCCTAGCATCGGAGCTCAAGGAGCAAACGTTAAGCTGCTGGAGATCTCGTAAACATTCTGCTACTGGTTTTCGTTCCATTCTTCTCGATGATTTGCATAAACACTCTCGGGTTCTGCCTCAAGTTATTAACGACGCCGTGGAGTGTTATTAATGAGTCAGCTCGAGACGATGATGACACGCTGAAGAACACAATAAAACCGTCGAGCGATTGAGATCGCAGCGATTCGAGGCAGAGACAGCCAACACATGCTCCGCTCGCTCGAAATCACTTTAATTATGTCCACTTCATAATTCACTTACATTCGAATCGTTTTCTGAATTCTTGCTTCGCCTTATCGCAGATCTTCATCACCTTTCGTCTGCTGCCTCGCCAGTCCGCTCATTCATTAAGAATTCGCTTTTTGTTTTTGAGCATTTTTATTACATTTCCCTCAAGATCTTGATCCAGGCTCTTTCTTCTTCTCGCTGTTGCTGCTCAAATAATGCAGCGAACGCAATCGAGATTTCCTTCTTTGTTGCCTTTTGTTCCATTCCAACTTCGTCGAATGCAACTCTTATCACTCGAAAATATTTTCTGCATCTCGTGGCTGCTATTTTGTCTTGAGGTCATCTCGTGTGCTTTGCTGAATGATAAAACATTTGCGAATTCCAACGATTTCTGTTTAATTTCCACTGCGATTCGTTTCCCTGCGCGTTCGCCCGTTCAGTTCTCTTATCAGCTGCAGCCGTCGAATGAGCTCGCGATGGTCCGAAAAACTTTTCAATTTCATTCAATCGCAACTCGTCATCGCGATGTAATTTCGCTATGTGTCGAAGCAGCACGCAATCAGCGTTAGAGCATCGCTCGCTTCGTGCGCCGTGCTTATCGCCCGTGAGAATCTTTTAGAATATTTGTTTTAGTAAACTCGGCGAGGCGGCGCGGAAACAATTCGGAGCGCCGAAAAAGCTGGGAATAATAACGATAATGATGTGTTCATTAGTTCAGATAATTTGATGACAGATTTAATTAATTTCCGAGGCCTTTTATCTCGTCGATTCGATCGCAGTTTCCATTTTAATTATTGAGAGTCTTAAGAGGTTCTTGTGAAAAGCTTTGAGTGAATTTCTTGAGAGATTTGTTATCGACGTCGCTCCATCGCGTTCTTAGAAGCACAAGAACTTCACCTTACAATTGACTCCGCATCGCTTTCTCACATTTCAATCAGCGCTGAAAGCTTTGCTCGATTTGAGTTAGCGGCCACGAAGCGTCGATAGACAAAAACACAAGCGAAGTAATGAAGAAATCAAAGTGGAAATGAAACTGAGAAGTTGGAAGACGCGAGGAAGGAGGAGAACGAGAACAAACATCGGAACAACGTGTTACAAGGAACTCAATTAAATCGCTGGCGATTCTCGGCAAGAAACTTGATCGAAGCGAGTGCAGAAAAACTCGCAAACATTGAATGAGCAGCAAAAGAGCAGCAAAGTTAAAGGTTTTCCATCAAACAAGGCTCGGGAATCTGCTGAGAAATGTTGAGCAATCGATTGGATGAATTTCCAGCAAAAAGTTTATGCAGCGAAACTGTTTTGTAATTCAAGACTGCTCGCAAGCTTTGCGGACAACTTAATTGATTCCTCGTTGTCTTCAGCATAAAGTTCGCTTGTACCTCATAAAGTTGCATTCACGATGAATCGATTAAAATTTAGCGCGACACGAACCAACTCGAATTTAAACAAGCAACTCGTGAACGGCGAAAGAAATTTCTTCATCAGCTCGACAATGAAACCAAATCGTTTTCAATTAACGCTGCAGCAAATTGAAAACGTTTCAAAGATCATAATTAAACTTTATGAGCTCCAAACTGCGATTTTATCGGCTAATCGGCAGCACAATCCGAGCTCTCAGGCACGTGGATGCGAGGATGGGGCGATAAGTTATGCGAGATTAATGTGCACAAGTGCACGATAATTGAGCTTTTAAGCCAATAACTATGAGTGCGATGCGAGCGCTAGCATAAAACTAATTGAAAATGCTTAATCGCTCTTTCAGCGGTGATATGCTAATAAGCTTTAAGAATCTGCAGCTTTTCATCTCGAGAGGAATTGCATTTTGTGCAATCTTGCATCTTATGAGTTGGAGAGAGAACGAAGCCCTCGAGCAAACTGCAGTTGCACTATCAGATGAGAGACGAGCAATAAAGAAAATTCTTCGTTCCAGAGATAACTCAGAGGATTCTGGAGCGTTGCATGCAAATCTTGTCGAGGGAAAAGTTGTTATCGTTGCAAGAGAAACGAGGAAAAGTCTTCTTTGTTCGGGAAATCTTATCGCGAGACTCGAAACTTCCCTTCAAAGTTTTTCTTTCGCTTTAATGCATTTTAAATTCGCAGAGGAATCGTTCGTCTCGTTTCCGAATCTGCGCTCGAGCATCTCCATGAGAAATTACCTGCACTTCTCGAAATAATTTATTTCCATCCAATATCGTTTAACGCCCGACAATTTGTGGAGATCTCGCTGCTCTCACTGGGCTGCAGCGTGGAGTTCGCGGAGTGAGAATGGCAATCTATAAAAGCTTTTATTAGTTAACATTTCCTTATCAGAGATTTTTCGGGATGGAAATTATTGGCTGAAAGCCGGAACAATCTGCTTAGCTCCCGCTTTGCAGATCAGCAGCGCTCGAATCAACAGCATTTAATTAAACAACTCGAGTCTGTGACTCGCTATCGAGAGCGCGAATCGACATGCAAGAAAACACTTTGACTCCGCTGCGAGCTTTAATTGATTTGCTGCTGAGACAATAAAATAGGCGAGGAAGCGAGCGAAATGAAGTCGTTTGTATTCCGGAAACGTTCCTTGAATGTATCGCTCACCTTCCAGAATTTTTGTCGCTAATTTCTGGCGAATTCTCAGCGCTTTTTGCCTTGCCAAAGAATTAAGACTTTGCGAATTGAAATTTATTTGCGGAGCGAAGAAAAACGCTTAATGTGGTTGCTCATAAAACATCGGGAACGCTTTCCGCTGTTTGTTTTACATTTCCCCAAAGCTCCTCTCGCAAATAAATTTCCTGCGCCCCGCAACTCGGGCGAGTTCATGAAAAATTTAAAGCCAAGGCAGTCAAAGCTGCATGTGTGGGAGAAATAAATTTCCAGCTGAGCTCGCGTTCATCCATTGGATGGAAAGAAACCGAACAATCAATGCCGTTTATGCTAATGCTCGATCTCATTATTGCTTCTCGCAGCGATTCTCGTAAATAGTTTGATTTATGTTCCATCATTAAATTTTATTAGGAGCGAAAAGAAAGTTCCAGCGAGATGACGAAAACGATCCAGCGAGCTAAGCTGCGCTTCCACCGAACAATAAAATCCAATAAATCTCCAGATATGTTTCCACCTTCTTTAGTCATTCTCATTCTTTTCTTTCTCGTTTCCAAACTTATCGCCGAACGCTCTGCTAATGCAACGGAATTTCTTATCGGAAGCTCTCAGTGTAAATTACTGGATTTTTGCATCGGCAAAAAGTTTTCCAGCAAAATTGAAAAATGTATATCACGAACTGGAACTTTGCAAAAACTTTCGATCGCGATAGCCTGTGACTGCTTGCATAAGTTGAAAAATATTTTTAAGTTCCTCGGAACAAAACAAGTTCAGTTACTAACTCAGTATCCATTTTCGTTCCACAGGAGATGACGAAGAGTTTGCTGGTGACGAGAACGCATCTGCAGCTCAGAATGAAGCAACAGAAGAAACCACAGAAAACCAATCGCCCAGAAGCGAGTCGTCGAAACCAAATTCTCCAGAGTCAAATGCTGACAGCCAGTCTGAAGTATCTGAAGTAACGAAATCGCGGAGCGGGGAGAAGCGATCGCATGACAGCGACGTCGAGTCGAACTCAATGTCTCCAATCCCAACAGCAAAGATCATGCCAACACTAAGACTGAACATCGCCCTTGCATCCGACCCGGCAACGAACCCGGACGCCAAGGAACTCAGAAAAATTCACGTCAAGACCGAGGAACAGAAATCAGAGGATGACGAGATGTTAAGCAATCACGAAGATGCCGAAAGCATCATCGATAAAGCTGCACTTATAGCTCAGCATCAGCAGCTTCTCTCAGCCCCAAAGTCGAAAGAAAGCGTCAACAGCGTCAATCAACTCCTCGTGAAGAACCTCGAGATGCTTCCGCGTCCAAATGTGTTCATGTGCACGCCGTGCGGCATTCGATTCTCATCGCTATCAACTCTAGAAGCGCATCAGACCTACTACTGCTCGCATCGGAAAGACGCCGACGAGAACTCAAAACCTGGAGCGTCGGCTGGAGAAACAAACGGTGGCGAGCCTCCTACGAAGTCGATAAAGACTGGCAAGCAATACGCGTGCACTCAATGCTCGTATAGCGCTGATAAGAAAGTTTCTCTCAACCGCCATATGCGGATGCATCAGACCTCGCCCGCGCCAAGTTCAACGACTTCAAACGGAGACGAAGCATCTAGTCAAATGGGCGTACAACAAATCATCGGACAGCCACCACAGCCAATCGTCGTCGATCGGTATTGCTCCGACTGCGACATTCGATTCTCAAGTACCAAAACCTATCGCGCACACAAGCAGCATTATTGCAGTTCAAGGCACCGCGATGGGTAAGTTGAGCAAATAAGAATAACTGCTGTCCATGGTAACAAAATATTTTTCTTACAGGCAACCAGCAACCACAGCTGCTACATCTCTTCCAAACCCCTCAGCCGCTTCGAAACCATCAGGTCAAAAATCAGGATCTCAAAGTCCCCAAGAAACCGCAAAATCTCCACCCATTTCATCTCAGCCGTTCCTGGCATTGCCAACCAATCCAATCATAATCGTTCCGTACTCATTAATCAGAAACGCAAGCGTCATCCCAGGACCACTGTAAGTTGTAAATCCAGTTGTCGATTTGAAATTTCCTTCATCGAATTACATTCACAGCACTTCAATCGCGCCAGTCGCCAATCCAGACTCGGCTTGCTTCATCTTTCAAAACGGCTCATTGCAGCCAATTGCGATATCGCTAGCGCCAGCACCTTCGTCAAGCTCAAACGCCCAGCAGCAACAGCCAACACCATCGAGGACTCCAAGTGTAACACCGCAGAACTCAACCGATGCGAAGGCCAGCAAGGCAAGCAACTCCAATCACTCGGGGGAAGTGTTGAAAGCGATCAATAAACGAGACAGCAATGGAAAGTAAGAAGACGCGAACACGGCTTAGCGACATGAAGGGTGAATAATTAATTTTGATTTATTCCAACAGCCGTGAGACATCGACACCGCTCGATTTATCAGTTCGACGAATGTCACCCGGCTCGAATTCGCGCGAACGAAGTTTGTCACTTTCATCTGCAATCTCCGCGGATCAGTTCCGGATGGAGTTTGATGCCATGATGGAGGGAAAGGAGAATTTATCTGTGAGCGGCGACTCAATTACGCCTGAGCAAATCGTCTGCGCACCTTCGCTTCCCGGTAGTCCGCCACTCACTCCTTCGCCCAAGCGCCGCTCTCACAGCCCACGTGGCAGCAGCGTGTCGATATCGCCGAACTCCTCCACTTCGCACTCGCTTCTTATGAGGCCGCTACTACCTGCTGACATCGCTTTGCGCTTATCTGATCCAGTGCTGAATGTCATTCCACAACAACTGCTGGTCAAACAGAGCATGGAACTCGCGCTAAGATTATCATCGTCTGGTTCGAACGAGGCCACCAACGCTCAACAAATATCGCCATCGCAGCAAATCACATCGCCATCGGGAATCATTACGCCCACGCCAATTCCACCGCAAATGTTTGTGAAGACGGGAATGTCAAAATGCATGGCTTGCAACATTGTATTTTGCAAGCTGGAGAACTATTTAGCGCATAAAAAGCACTACTGCTCGGCAAGGAATCTCGATGATGGAGACGGCAGCACAAAGACTTCGAGTCCACCAAACTCTCCGCCAAGCATCAGCCCGTCTGGCGCTCCATTGACTTACCAGCAGTTGATTTGCGTGGCTTGCGGGATAAAGTTCACCTCCTTGGACAACTTGAATGCACATCAGATGTACTACTGTCCGAAGCGCAACGAGCTGCAAGCTCAGGTCATGGCGACAAATGCCGTTATTCCATCGCACAAGGAGAAGTGCTTGAAGTGCAAGACCATCCACGATCCATCGCAAGCATGCACGACCGCAGGTCAGGGCGCGTATAAATGTCCGATCTGCGAAGTTATCAGTCCGAATTCATCAGAGGCTCGCAGGCACATGGAGACGCATAGCGGCGTGAAAGCTTTCCGATGCACTATTTGCAGATACAAAGGCAATACGTTGAGGTAAGATGCGAGAAGGCTCGAGGAATGTTTGATCATCTAACGTGGAATTTTATTACAGGGGAATGCGAACGCACATCAGAATGCACATTGACAAGAAGTCGGGAGAAGTCAACGAGGAGAATTACATTTCTTGCATCTTGGATGACGATAGCACGGAAATCCCGCCGGCAGCAGCCGCTAAGACTCCATCGCCAGAGATTCGCGAGCAACTCAAACTGAACGTCATCAAACAAGGAAAGCTAGCTAAGTCGCCGGTTGAAGTTGCATCGCCTCACAACGGTTCGACTGACTCAAGCATGATTGTTACCTCAAAGTGAGTTGCGAAGATTTCACATAAAAAACTTTCTCTGATCGATGGTTTCCTTAACAGCGCAATCAAGACGGAACCTGACGATGTCTCTCAAGACAGCGAAGCAAAAGAGAATGAAGAAGTGATTGATGAACCTTCGCTTATCCCCGAGAACGTAATCAAAGTTGAGATCGATGAGAAGCAAGAGTCGACGTCGCCCATCTTGCAGTCACAGTCGCCGACACCGAGAAAGAAGATTCATCTAGCTCCGCCGAAAATTCCTTCGCCGAGCGAAGCGCTCCGCCTCCACTCGCCAGCTGCTAGTGTCATTCACATTCAAAGCACGACACCGCCGGTCATCTCGCCGAACGGCTCTCGTTACTGCACGAACTGCGATATAAGCTTCAACTACGCCCACACTTTTCTCGCCCACAAGAAATTTTACTGCAAGCCGGCAAACAAGGTTGACCGACCCAGTAACGGTCCCTCACCGAGCAATGCTTCGAATGTCGTCGTGACGCTAGGCCCCGAGACATCGGTTTTGTAGGAAGAAATCCTCGACAAGTGGCGAAAGTACCAGCGAGTGATCGATCTGCTCGCGAAATCCTTTGGAGAAATTTTACACTGAAACAAGACTTGAACGACGGTATACGATTTACAAGACGACGATTGCGGCAAACCTAGTTTGTATACGGACAAATTTATTCCCTCTGCTGATAACTTAAAGCTGAACGTGCTGATCGCGCCTGATCCGAGCACAATAATGTAATCGATTTGATGAAAGAAACTCTGTGTTAAACATAATCTTAATCGTAGTTAATAATCAAAAGAAGCATCAATGAAACGCTATTTAATCTTATCAAATGCGCCGAGCCTTCAGGGGTCGACGTCAAGAGGCAGGAAACCCCAAAGGCTCGGCAGTAAGCAAACGCATGCTTGTGAGCTCCCCTTTGTTGTTGGATAATTTCTGTTGGTGCAATAGCGGAGGTTTTTCTAAAAAAGTTCCACTTTAAATTACGTAAAAGGCCGCCGGAGCCTTTCCGATGAAAGGAAATCACTTTTTGCTCTGATGACGACGCCAAAGTTTAAGTTAAAGATGATGAGAGTAGGTGAATTCGTTTATGTGTAAGTCAACCCCGGTCGAATAAAGGAGAAAGTTTATTCCAGAAATCCTCAGTTCAAAGCGAACTCGTCGCTGTAAAGCCAGTTTAGGCATTTCGCAGGAATTGGCCAGACTTGCAGTTTTTTTTTGCACAACTCAGACGGAAGTCGGAAACCGTTTGTGCGTAAATTCCGTCGCTCTGGCCAAGCTACAAACATTTAATCTCGAATTTAATTCCACTTAAGCATTTAACCAGACAAAGCTTTGCTGATGAAGAAATCACACTGCTTGCGAGATCATTGATTGCATTATTAAACTTGTGAAAACTCTCGTTGGGAAAATTTTCGGCAGTTTTTCTTTTCATGAAAATTTATCAAAAATGAGAAAAGTTGAAAATAAAAGAAAATTTCGTTTTCACGGTTACGAACTTTTATTCAAAATTTTGTTTGACAGATTAATCGGAATGGAAAGATTCGTCCTTGCTGCTGTGGATCGAATCGTTGTCATCGTCGCCGTACGAGTCATCGCTGCTGTCGTTCAACTGACGGAGAACTTTCTTCTTGTATCTTGCGTAGGCCTCGCTATACCGATTGACATCGAAATAGTAAACGAAACCGTTGTCTTCCTCTTCATCAGATGAAAGCTCGCTGTCAATCTCAAAGTTGTTCATGGCAGATCGCATTTGCTTCTCGTTGACGCCACCGTCAGACATTTCGTCCTCGTCAGGGTAATCGTTACGCCAGTTGTTCTCGTCGTTCGAGTCCTCGTCTTCCGTGGTGACGTCATCACCACTGAAGATTTGAAGGTGTGCGACATCATCTCAATCGAGGAATCTCTGTTTAAAGTACTGCAAAAAGCTTGCGCGTTTATCCGATGCATCAAGTCGAGAATGTTGTCTTCGTTGCCAATACCTTATTGCGCCAATGCAATGGTTTGCTTCTCAAGAATGCTTCGTTCTCGGCAAGAACAAATTTCTTTGTGCAGGTGATGATGATTACGCGATACGTAATTCCACGGATCATTTTTGAAGCTTTTATTTCTATTGGTGGCAAAATCAAAAAGCTCGAATCTTTGATGACGGACCTTGAGTTACGCAGCAAGACTATCTTCGATTTGGACTTGAGTGATCCTGGCGACTCGAACTACATATACAATCAACTGTTTTCACTCAATTCCCTGCATAAAAGGGGTCATCCGCAGCTAGTTTGGTACTAAGGTAATGCATCCGCAGCTAGTTTGGTACTCGCAATGCAGAGCTTGAAAAAGCATGCTATCTTGAGGCACGAGAACTTCAGTTATCGCCACGATAACTTGAGATAACTTGAGTTATCGCCACGATAACTTCAGTTATCGCCACGATAACTTGAGATAACTGAGTTATCGCCACGATAACTTTAGTTATCGCCACGATAACTTGAGATAATTGAGTTATCGCCACGATAACTTCAGTTATCGCCACGATAACTTGAGATAGCTGAGTTATCGCCACGATAACTTGAGATAACTTGAGTTATCGCCACGATAACTTGAGACAACTTGAGTTATCGCCAAGATAACTTCAGTTATCGCCACGATAACTTGAGATAACTTTAGTTATCGCCACGATAACTTTAGTTATCGCCACGATAACTTTAGTTGTCGCCACGATAACTTTAGTTATCGCCACGATAACTTGAGATAATTTAGTCATCGCCACGATAACTTCAGTTATCGCCACGATAACTTAAGTTATCGCCACGATAACTTGAGATAACTTTAGTTATCGCCACGATAACTTTAGTTATCGCCACGATAACTTTAGTTATCGCCACGATAACTTTAGTTATCGCCACGATAACTTGAGATAATTTAGTCATCGCCACGATAACTTCAGTTATCGCCACGATAACTTTAGTTATCGCCACGATAACTTGAGATAATTTAGTCATCGCCACGATAACTTCAGTTATCGCCACGATAACTTAAGTTATCGCCACGATAGCTTGAGATAACTTGAGTTATCGCCACGATAACTTTAGTTATCGCCACGATAACTTTAGTTATCGCCACGATAACTTTAGTTATCGCCACGATAACTTTAGTTATCGCCACGATAACTTTAGTTATCGCCACGATAACTTGAGATAATTTAGTCATCGCCACGATAACTTCAGTCATCGCCACGATAACTTTAGTTATCGCCACGATAACTTCAGTCATCGCCACGATAACTTTAGTTATCGCCACGATAACGAGATAATTTAGTCATCGCCACGATAACTTCAGTTATCGCCACGATAACTTTAGTTATCGCCACGATAGCTTGGGATAACTTGAGTTATCGCCACGATAACTTTACGTGGGATTACAATGTCGGCCATTGGTCTCGAATCTGGAGAGTGCGCATGTATTTATACGAGCAGAGTGGGCATCGCACTTTGAATCTGTCTCCAACCATTTCCAGTTTTGTGAACGTTAATGGTAATCCTTGTTCAGCCAAAAACTTCTTCAACTTTGCATCAAACCCTTTGAATTCTTCATTGCGATTAGATGGGATTCCCACATGGAACTGGCAGCCATAACTGAGAAGCCTGAAAAATAAACTTGAGAAATAATGTGTTTTCCACACAAAATTCGAAGACTTACCTATCAACTGCTTCGGGAAATTCTCATCGAAGAAAGGTTCAGATCCGGGTTTTTATATTGTTCCAATCATACTTCCAGAATCGTTCACTCTTCAAATACTCGTTTTCGGGTTTTTATTTGAGAAAGCGATCAGCGCTATTTGTGGCAAAACCAATGTCAATCGCGAGCTAACTGACTTATGGTTTTTAGGAGTACCAATGTCGAATTATTGTTCGTTGTCTGGAGGTTTAGGTGCTTTCATCGGACAAAATGTATAAATCTATTATTTTAAAAATCATGGCCTACTTATGACTTTTTTTAAAGTTATTTTTAGAAAAATCGAAGTTTGCTCATTTAAAAAAAAAACAAGAAGATTATCGAAAAAGCATGGCCTCCTTTTTAAAAACAAACATTGACATCGCAGGCGCTTTGGATGTGTTTGCCGCGGTAGATACTTAAGAAGGTAATGATGTAGGAAATAATGATTTGAGGGACTCACTTGATATCCCTGAGTTCCGATATGACCCAAAAGATGTCTGTTCGTCGGCTGACAAAGACCAAAGTCAGATAAAATTGCGTTGTCGTTTCCGTCAATTAGTATATTTTCCGGTTTTATGTCCAAGTGCAGCATGTGAATTTCATCGTGCAGATATTTCACTGCAATAACTACTTGCGCCGTCAATTGCTTGATTTGATGCTCCGTCAATTCGATTTCGTTCGAATAAATTTTGTGGAAGAAGTCTCCTTTTGCCTCATACCGCAACACCAAAGCCATTTGCTGCTGTAACGGTATCAGCTCTAGTATTTCGCTGAGAAATGGTTTTCTTTTGATTCCACTAAGTATCTGGAATAAAAAAAATTGATAATAATTTAAAAGATTTTGTTTACGCACTCACTTCGATCTCTCGTCGCAACATGATCCGATCTTCCGGATGATTGCTGAGATTTATCAGTTTCACTGCAACCAAACTCTTTTCCACGCGACGCTTTGCTAAATATACAGTTCCGAATCCTCCAGCACCCAGCTTTCGGACCAACTCGAAATTTTTAACAGACATTCCTGTCTTCACAAAATAAATAATTTTCCCCGAATTTTAATTACGATTGCAATTCGACAAAATATGCAAAGCGACTGCGTGATCGTATTGAGCGCTGCTTGTTCAAATTTTGATTTTCCAGCTAACTACGATGACGTTCCCAAACATCTTAGAAACTTTTGACGTTTCCACCCGAAAGTTAATGAAGGGACATCTCGATTTGAGACTCATTATTAAAAGCATTCCAGGTTTTCTGTTCAACTCTTTACTCGTATTTCGAGCATGAAAACCGAGACTTTACATGAGACATAAGAGTTGGAAACTGAGACATGAGTGTAATTTTTTTTGAAAGCTTATACTTTGTGCCAAATTGATAGTGTAAAACATTGTATGTTATCAAAATCTTGAAATTACGTTTAGTTCCACTTAAGCATTAAACCCGAGTCAATGACCTCATTCGGCCTAGACATCCTCTGGCTAGATCAGAAGTAACTGGTTTATTTTTCAGGCTTCTCACATGGCTGGGCCAGTCTCCCATGTGGGAATCCCATCTAATCGCAATGAAGAATTCAAAGGGTTTGATGCAAAGTTGAAGAAGTTTTTGGCTGAACAAGGATTACCATTAACGTTTCACAAAACTGGAATTCTTCATGGTTGGAGACAGATTCAAAGTGCGATGCCCACTTTGCCGATGTGGATTGTATCCACTCTCAAATTCAGTATTACAATGTCGGCCATTGACGGTCTCGTATAAGGATACATATTCGGAGAGTCCATGTCGTATTTATACGAGCAGAGTGGGCATCGACTTTGACATCTGTCTCCAACCATTTCAGTTTTTGATAAGAACGTTAATGCCCCAGTAATCCTTGTTCAGCCAAAAAACTTCTTTCGCCGCTAACTCTTGCATCAAACCCTTTGAATTCTTCATTGCGATTAGATGGGATTCCCACATGGAAACTGGCATGCGTTCATGCTCGAAGAAGCCTGAAAAAATAAACCAGTTACTTCTTGATCTAGCCAATGAGATGTACTAGGCATTATCGAATGATGTGACCCGGGTATTTGTGGGAATGCTTAAGTGGAACGTCAAACCGGTAATTTCAAGATTTTGATAACATACAATGTTTTTACACTATCAATTTGGGCTTTGGTTGAATAATATCGCTATAAGCTTTTCAAAAAAAATTACACTTTTTATGTCTCAGTTTCCAACTCTTATGTCTCATGTAAAAAGTCTCGGTTTTCATGCTCGAAATACGAGTAAAAGAGTTGAATCATGAAAACTCTGAATGCTTTAAGTGCGTGAGTCTACCGAAATCGAGATATCCCTTCATTAACTTTCGGGTGGAAAACTATCAAAAGTTCTAAGATGTTGAACGTTTATCAATAGTTAGCTGAAAATCAAAATTTCAAATAGCTCAATGAGGATCGCAGATCGCTTTTATGTTTTGCCGGAATTCAAAATTCGTGAAAAATTCGTATCCATTTAGTTTTTGTGAAGACAGTGAAATGTCTCGCGCCAAAATTTCGAGTTATCCGAAAGCTGGGGTGCCGGAGGATTCTGAACTTGTATATTTCTAGCAAAAGCGTCTATGCCGCGGAAAAGAGTTTGGTTGCAGTGAAATCTGATAAATTTCAGCAATCCAATCAGGAAGATCGGGATCATGGCGTTGCTGCACGAGAGATCGAGTGAGTGCAAACAAAATCTTTTAAATTATTATCAATTTTTTTTTATTGCAGACACTTTAGTGGGAAATCAAAAGAAAACCATTTCTCAAGCGAAATACTAGAGCTGATACTGTTACAGTAGCTAGCAGCAAATGTACTGAATTGGCGCCGCGGTAGGGAAGTGAGGCAAAGAAATTTCTTTGACAAAAAATTTATTCGGAACGAAACCGAATTCGAATTGACGGAGTAATCAAATCAAGCAAATATGACGACCTAGCAAAAGTAGTTAACTTAGAGTGAAATATCTGCACGATGAAATTCACATGCTGCACTTTTTTGAGACATAAAACCGGAAAATATACTAATTGACGGAAACGACAACGCAATTTTAAATCTGACTTTGGTGCTTGTCAGCCGACGAACAGACATCAACTTTGGGGTCATATCGGAACTCAGGGGATATTCAAGTGAGTCCCTCAAATCATTATTTCCTACATCATTACCTTTCTTATTTAACAAAACATCTACCGTGGCAAAGCGCATCAAGCCTATGATGTCAATGTTTGTTTTAAAAAAAGGGAGGCCATGCTTTTTTCGCTAATCTTCTTGTTTTTTTTTTAAATGAGCAAACTTCGATTTTTCTAAAATAACTAAAAAGTCATAAAAGTAGCTCATAAAGATTTTTAAAATAGTCAGATTTAGATACGCATTTTGTCCGATGAAAGCAATTTGTCCTCCAGACAACAACGAACAATAATTCGACATTGAAAATACTCCTAAAAACCATAAGTCAGTTAGCTCATGATTGACATTCGCGCTTGCCCACACAAATAGCGCTGATCGCTCTCAAATAACGCCCGGCAAAACCGAAGTATTTGAAAGTGAATGATTCTGAGATGATGTTGTTGAACAATAGAAAAACCGGGTCTTTCGAAGCTTTTCTTCGATGAGAATTTCCGCAGTTGAGCTAGGTAAGTCAAGAGAGTGAGACAGTCGAATCGTTTGTAGTTAAAACATTGTTCAAATCGTTATCTTTTGGTTTATTTTGAAAAATCAGAAAAACTTCTCACATGCCATAGTTCCAAAATGTGTAAGTAATCGAAATCCGTGACTTAATGTTAATTCAAAGGGTTTGATGCAAAGTTGAAGAAGTTTTTGGCTGTTTTTGCCTTTAACAAGGATTAACATTCCTTAAATCGATTCTGTTGAATCTAAACTGTTCACAAATGGTTGACTGGAATGGTTGAGACAGATTTCAAAGTGCGATGCCCACTCTAAGCTCAATGTATAAATACATGCGCACTACTCCAGATCTTCAGATTCGTTTCTGACCAATGCCGGGCCGACTACTTTGTAATCCCACGTGATGAACGTTAATGGTAATCCTTGTTCAGCCAAAAACTTCTTCAACTTCGCATCAAACTCATTGAATTTTTCATTGCGATTAGGTGGGATTCCCACATGGAACTGGCAGCCATGTGAGAAGCCTAAAAAATAAACCAAAGTAATGAATTCGAAGACTTACCTGTTCAACCTGACAACTGCTTCGGGAAATTCTCATCGAAGAAAGGTTCATCCGGTTTTTATATTGTTCAATCATCTCAGAATCGTTCACTTTCAAATACTCGTTTTCGGGTTTTTATTTGAGAAGCGATCAGCGCTATTTGTGGGCAAAACCAATGTCAATCGCGAGCTAACTGACTTATGGTTTTTAGGAGTACCAATGTCGAATTATTGTTCGTTGTCTGGAGGTTTAGCACAGTGCTTTCATCGGACAAAATGTATAAATCTATTATTTTAAAAATCATGGCCTACTTATGACTTTTTAGTTATTTTAGAAAAATCAAAAGTTTGCTCATTTGAAAAAAAACAAGAAGATTATCGAAAAGCATGGCCTCCTTTTTGTAAAAAAAAAACAAACATTGACATCGCAGGCGAAGTTTTGGATGTGTTTGCCGAGCAAGGTAAGTGAAACCGTCGAGAAAGCAAAGTAGTAAGCATGGCGGGGTGAGTTCTACAAGTTTCTTGGCGCAATATGCTGCCCAACTAATTCGTGAACGTACCAGCAGCTGTCTGATTCTTTCTGACAAGGATGGCGATGCAACAAGATACAATTAACGATTTTCTATTTTGAAAGAACTTTTCAAATTTTCGAACTCGAGTAACTCAATGCAATTCCGAAGTCTGTTTTCTGTGCAGCATGTGAATTTCATCGTGCAGATATTTCACTCTTAGAACTACTTGCGCCGTCAATTGCTTGATTTGATGCTCCGTCAATTCAGTTTCGTTCGAATAAATTTTGTCAAAGAAGTCTTCTTTTTGCCTCATACCGCAACACCAAAGCCATTTGCTTGCTGTAACGGTATCAGCTCTCTTAGTATTTCGCTTGAGAAATGGTTTTCTTTTTGATTCCACTCAGTATTTGGAATAAAAAAAATTGATAATAATTTAAAAGATTTTGTTTACGCACTCACTTCGATCTCTCGTCGCAACATGATCCGATCTTCAGGATCATTGCTGAGATTTATCAGTTTCACTGCAACCAAACTCTTTTCCACGCGACGCTTTGCTAAATATACAGTTCCGAATCCTCCAGCACCCAGCTTTCGGACCAACTCGAAATTTTTAACAGACATTCCTGTCTTCACAAAATAAATAATTTTCCCCGAATTTTAATTACGATTGCAATTCGACAAAATATGCAAAGCGACTGCGATCGTATTGAGCGTTTGGAAATTTTGATTTTCCAGCTAACTACGATGACGTTCCCAACATCTTAGAACTTTTGACGTTTCCACCCGAAAGTTAATGAAGGGATATCTCGATTTGAGACTCATTATTAAAAGCATTCCAGGTTTTCTGTTCAACTCTTTACTCGTATTTCGAGCATGAAAACCGAGACTTTACATGAGACATAAGAGTTGGAAACTGAGACATAAGAGTGTAATTTTTTTTGAAAGCTTATACTTTGTGCCAAATTGATAGTGTAAAACATTGTATGTTATCAAAATCTTGAAATTACGTTTAGTTCCACTTAAGCATTAAACCCGAGTCAATGACCTCATTCGGCCTAGACATCCTCTGGCTAGATCAAGTAACTGGTTTATTTTTCAGGCTTCTCACATGGCTGCCAGTTCCATGTGGGAATCCCATCTAATCGCAATGAAGAATTCAAAGGGTTTGATGCAAAGTTGAAGAAGTTTTTGGCTGAACAAGGATTACCATTAACGTTCACATCACGTGGGATTACAATGTCGGCCATTGGTCTCGAATCTGGAGAGTGCGCATGTATTTATACGAGCAGAGTGGGCATCGCACTTTGAATCTGTCTCCAACCATTTCCAGTTTTGTGAACGTTAATGGTAATCCTTGTTCAGCCAAAAACTTCTTCAACTTTGCATCAAACCCTTTGAATTCTTCATTGCGATTAGATGGGATTCCCACATGGAACTGGCAGCCATGTGAGAAGCCTGAAAAATAAACCAAAATAATGTGTTTTCCACACAAAATTCGAAGACTTACCTATCAACTGCTTCGGGAAATTCTCATCGAAGAAAGGTTCATCCGGTTTTTATATTGTTCAATCATCTCAGAATCGTTCACTTTCAAATACTCGTTTTCGGGTTTTTATTTGAGAAGCGATCAGCGCTATTTGTGGGCAAAACCAATGTCAATCGCGAGCTAACTGACTTATGGTTTTTAGGAGTACCAATGTCGAATTATTGTTCGTTGTCTGGAGGTTTAGGTGCTTTCATCGGACAAAATGTATAAATCTATTATTTTAAAAATCATGGCCTACTTATGACTTTTTAGTTATTTTAGAAAAATCGAAGTTTGCTCATTTAAAAAAAAAACAAGAAGATTATCGAAAAAGCATGGCCTCCTTTTTTAAAACAAACATTGACATCGCAGGCGCTTTGGATGTGTTTGCCGCGGTAGATACTTAAGAAGGTAATGATGTAGGAAATAATGATTTGAGGGACTCACTTGATATCCCTGAGTTCCGATATGACCCAAAAGATGTCTGTTCGTCGGCTGACAAAGACCAAAGTCAGATAAAATTGCGTTGTCGTTTCCGTCAATTAGTATATTTTCCGGTTTTATGTCCAAGTGCAGCATGTGAATTTCATCGTGCAGATATTTCACTCTTAGAACTACTTGCGCCGTCAATTGCTTGATTTGATGCTCCGTCAATTCAGTTTCGTTCGAATAAATTTTGTCAAAGAAGTCCCCTTTTGCCTCATACCGCAACACCAAAGCCATTTGCTGCTGTAACGGTATCAGCTCTAGTATTTCGCTGAGAATGGTTTTCTTTTGATTCCACTAAGTATCTGGAATAAAAAAAATTGATAATAATTTAAAAGATTTTGTTTACGCACTCACTTCGGTCTCTCGTCGCAACATGATCCGATCTTCAGGATCATTGCTGAGATTTATTAATTTCACTGCAACCAAACTCTTTTCCACGCGACGCTTTGCTAAATAAACAGTTCCGAATCCTCCAGCACCCAGCTTTCGGACCAATTCGAAATTTTTAACAGACATTCCTGTCTTCACAAAATAAATAATTTTCTCCGAATTTTAATTTCGATTGCAATTCGTCAAAATATGCATAGCGACTGCGATCGTCTGATTCTGATTCAAATGGGTTCCTCTCCCAGTTCTGCCACTGGTTTCAGAACAGCAGGTATTCGTGACTTTGCCGTCCTCACTCCTGCTTGCCGCTCATAGCGCTAAGGCGCTTTTGGGTTTCCCGACGAACCTTTTTCAAATGCCGTTACTTCCACCTACACCCCTTGTTGTAACTCCTCTTCGCCCCGCTAGATTCAACTGGCGCTTGTCCTGTGTATGATGTGAAGAGAGTCGTGTGAACCTTCAGTGTGTTCATTCCATGACAACATTTTGCACCTCCAGATCCGTCACTACTTGCATAGCAAGCATTCGATCCTTTGTTGCTCATGTTCTTTGTTTCCCTCTATCGACATTAAACGATTATTGCCTGCCTCTATCGTTCTCCCAGCTCGACGTTGCAGCGGCCATATCTAGAAGGTTTCAACCTCCCCAACATCACCGCGGCATTTTGGCGCCCGATCTGCCTTAGTGCCTTATTTCTACCCTAATTCTACTGGCCCGTCGACCGAGCATTCTGTTCACTTTCTGAGTAGAAGGGTTGCCTTTTTACGGCGAAAATAAAAACAGAGAAAAGAGGGCTGGGGAAATCGCTTTTCCCGGAAACCTGGGCAGGGAAAAGGGTAAGCATGGGAAGTTCAAATCAAAAGCATTTGAAAGTGTTTTTTGCCAAGTTTTATCTTATTTTGGAGCATACCATCAGTTTTCTGGATAATTATTTGTTGCTTTCAACGAATCCTTTCAAGAAGCAGCAAGAATGCAGCTTTTCTGATGACATTCGTGCTCGAGTTGGTGTTGAAATGCCTGCAGCAAGAGAGTAGTTTTGCTCTGTGTTTAAGTCGGTTGGATGTTACAGAGAGTATCAAACAGTTTGTCCAGTAGAGGACCGCGAATGTGGTGGCAGTCATATTGATCAAATGACTTCTTCCATTGGCTAGACAAATTTACTCGCTAATAAAGGTTTAGCGAGCCTGAGCTGGCTGGTTAAGTCGGTTCTGGTTGGTCGTTAGTGTCACTCTTGAATAAACGTTTTATTATATCGATGCCAAACTTGACAGCAGTGGATTTTGTTGACAACTGAAGCAGATGTTCACTTTTGGTAGATGAACACGTCATGGTTGCTCAAATAACAAATCAAAGTATTTATCTCATCGTTTCGTCGTTCCTCAAAGCGTTTTTCAAGCGCCGCCACAAAGTTCTGCGCAAGGATTGAGCGATAGCGAGTTTTGGCTCCCTGAGACTCCGAAACCAAGAATTTCAAGATTACATCACCAATGAGCAAATTGATTGTTGAGTTCGAGAGCTTTTCTGTAGTGACTCTTGCTGGCTCCAGATATATAAACAACACCGACTGAAGATGCGGAAACGAGCGCCGACTTCGAGAACTTATATCAGTTCAGAGAACCTTTGAGCATTTTATCGAATCTCCTTTTCCGGGTAAAATTGGGCAAAACAAAAATGAAGCATTTTCCGGGGGCAGGGAAGGGCAGAGCAGGAAGGCAACCCTACTGAGTAGGCCAGGTTTCTGGCAGCTTTGTGGTGGCCAGACTCCAGATATCCATATAAGAGTGTGATATTTTTTTGAAAAGCTTAAACTTTGAGCTAAAGAGCTAAATTAATTGTGCTCAACATCTGTATAGAACCACGAATGAATCTGCACCTTACCTTGCAAAGCGCTTCAAAATCTCGAAGTTCTACAAGAACTTGCACTTTAATGATGCACTTGAATGTTACAACAAAAGTTTGTGTTTTGCTGACCATGGCTAGGTAAACTCGGTGTTGGAGTATAGAAATCGATGGGCAGTCTACATGAAGATCGAAGAGTTCGGTAAGTGCTTGGAGACCATTAAATTTTCAGCAGTTTTTCTTCTCATGGAAATTTATCAAAAACGACAATAAACTGAATTATCGAAAAGAAAGAAAATTTGTGAAGAAAAGTTGAAAATAAAAACAAAATTCGTTTTCACGGTTACGAACTTTTATTCAAAATTTTGTTTGACAGATTAATCGGAATGGAAAGATTCGTCCTTGCTGCTGTGGATCGAATCGTTGTCATCGTCGCCGTACGAGTCATCGCTGCTGTCGTTCAACTGACGGAGAACTTTCTTCTTGTACCTCGCGTAGGCCTCGCCATACCGATTGACATCGCAATAGTCCAAGTCGTCCTCGAAGCTGATCGCCTCGGCATCAACAGAGTAAACGAAACCGTTGTCTTCCTCTTCATCAGATGAAAGCTCGTTGCCAATCTCAAAGTTATTCATGGCAGATCGCATTTGCTTCTCGTTGACGCTGACGTCAGACATTTCGTCCTCGTCAGGGTAATCGTTACGCCAATTGTTCTCGTCGTTCGAGTCCTCGTCTTCCGTGTCGATCTCATCGTCTGACTCTGCGTTGACCAAGCGTGGTCGCGAATAAAGGTAGTCGTTGTAGTCAAGAATGCTGTAAAGACAAGAAGGCCATTTATTTCCAAGAAGTAGAATGGAGTTTTATTCAAAATCAGACTCTAAAGTTTATTTCTCTTACATTGAACAGAAAATTGATTAAACTAAGTTGTTGGCATTGTCAATTATGTCCTCGCGTACGATCGTAAAGATTTTGTAGGGGCGAATCATTACATATAAGCGTAATACGAGCAATAAACTTCATCCATTAACACACACCTGAGGTCGTTAAGGTCGATTGAGTCCGGGTATGTTGCAGACGAGTCAGTTTCGGCAGCAATGTAAATGTCATAGACGAAGGGCTCGTCGGAGATATCACTGTAAGATGAGGCGAGTGCTGTAGACGTTGAGGCAGTTGCTGCGGACTGGTTTGTGTTGCTCGTTCTGTCCTTTTCAACGTCGACGATCGTGAGACTCTTAGCTGTTTGACTCGATGAAGACTTTTCTTGTTCGTTCGTGGCCCGAGTGCAGTTGACAATCTTGAAGCGATTCTGCTGAGACTTCTCTCGGTTCTGATCGATGCGGCTTTTCAAGGTTGAGTCGGGGTGGTGAGTCTTCTTTCTGACGATATCTTTGGCTTCCTCCTTGGTCACTTTCGCAATATGCTCGGCAACATCTTCGCCCTACAAGAATTTTCATCAGATTTCTATCGCCGAGCTTTTCGGAATAAATTCTCACCTGATTAACTGTTCCGGCGAACTTTAAGACTGTCGATGTTTCTGCTGATGTCACTGGCGCTTGCTGGGAGTCGTTGGTTTTTTGTTTTTTGCAGTTTAGAACGAATGCGGAGTGCGGCAGTTCCGAAATGTGACGTTTCATGCGAATTACGGCCGACATCCTTGCTTACTTGTTGCTTTCGACGATCTTAAACGACTTATTGCTATTGTGCGAGTAGTTGTATCACTAGAAAGCTTATTTTAGCTATTAAAAACGAGTAATATTTTTCCCTTCTTAAAAATGCCTTCACTTTCGTTAAGTAAAATTCGTCAGAAAATTCGAACGTTATAAATTAAAAATATTGCAAACCAAAATCAAGGGCAAAATCTATTTACTTTTTGAGATTATTCTTGTTTATTCATAAAGCACTTAGCATCATTCTTTTTAATCAATAAAGCTTTCACTGTCTGTTTGAAGAGTGCAAAACGTTCGAGAGCATTGAAGTTTTAACGGATTTCACAGATTCGAATCTTCACGAAAGAACAAAACGGAAAACGGAACACAACAAGTCGAATCAAAATTTCCCATATAAATTTCTAAAATGAATTAAAATGATATCAAGCTTAAAAAATCGTGTAAAGTGATAAAAACAAAAAGCACCGAAACATGAAGAACAACTTGAGCTTCAAGGTTTCCCAGAATCGGCTGCAATATTAGAGAAAAATGTTCAAGAAATCAGTTTCAAAGTTATTTTTACTCCTACTAGTATTAAGTATTATTGTTTTACTGTTTCTCTATCTGTGGACCTCATCTTCAATAAGCTTTAAAGAACGCTACATCAGACCAGGTGAGAAGCAGCATCCAATCTTCCTTCGGATCACACCCGAGAAAAATATTAATCGATAATCTTACTGAGTCAACGCATAGAGCGGCCAAGAAACTTGAGATTGTTTTTCAAACTGGATTCGGCACATAAATCTTTCATCAATTGCCATAATTCGTTTCTATTTATATATTGTTTCAGACAACTTTCTGCCTTTGTTCAACACAAGAACAGCCAAAAACAAATATGATTTTGATGAGAATTTCGTGGTCATCTACAACCGAGTACCGAAGACAGCCTCGACTAGCTTCGTCAATCTAACTTACGATTTATGCAAGACTAATCGGTTCCACGTACTTCACATCAACGTTACCGGCAATAACCACGTGCTATCTTTGCCAAATCAGATGAAATTCGTCAGGAACATTACAGCGTGGACCGAGATGAAGCCGGCGTTTTATCACGGGCACATGGCTTTTCTAGACTTTTCCAAGTATGCATAACTTTCTCACTAATTGACAACGTCTAATTTATCAAATTCTTTTAGATTTGGAATGCCTGAGAAGCCACTTTACATCAACATCATCCGCAAACCGTTGGATCGACTCGTTTCCTATTATTACTTCTTACGATACGGCGACGATTATCGACCGCACCTAGTTCGACATCGATCGGGTGACACGATGAGCTTCGACGAGTGTGTAAAGCAGAAGAGACCCGATTGTGATCCGAAGAATATGTGGCTCCAGGTTCCTTTCTTCTGTGGCCATCATCACGAGTGTTTTGAGGCTGGCAGCAAGTGGGCGCTGGAGCAAGCGAAACGGAATTTAGTCAATGAATATTTCCTCGTTGGTATGACGGAGGAACTTGGTGATTTTATTGAGATGCTAGAGCTGTCGTTACCTAGAATGTTTCAAGGTAAAAGTTTGAATTTTGGTGACAATGTCGAGCTAAGAATAAACTTTATTTCATTTCTCAGGAGCCGTCAGCCACTTCAACAAATCCAACAAGTCGCACTTGCGAAAGACAAAAGGGAAAACTGATCCACTACCGGCTACTGTGGCGAAGATTAAAGAATCCAAAATATGGCAGATGGAGAACGAACTCTACCACTTCGCACGTGACCACTTCTACTTCCTGAAGAGCAAGCAGCTCAGCAATGGCAAGAAGCAAGACTTCATGTACGAGAAGATCAAGCCGGTGCCGATTCCTGGCAAAAGCTAAAGACATTTTTTCCATTCAATATATGAAAATGATAAAAGACAGAACCCAAGTCCACTTGACTTTTATTACATTTTCTCCGCGGTAAGCAAAATATTTCCGAGCGGTTCGCTCTTTCGAGTGGTTTTCGCTCTTGCTATTTATTCGTCTCTTCGACTCACTTCGACTGCAAAGCGTAAAACTATAAAATAAATCTGTCGTTGATGAGTCGTTTAGTTAGTCCGCAGCCGTTTGTCGAGTTAATTCAGCGTTCGTTGAACGATTGTGCATAATTGTGGGTGGCTAAGTTGAACTGTTTCACGCGATAAGACAAAAAGCTTTTTGGTGAAAGACAAAGCAAAGGCTTTTATGTTCGTTGCACAAAAGTTTTATCGATTCACGCAGCTTTTCGGCTCAAGGTCGAAGCTTTTCTCTCTGCTCTTTGCCCAAGTCGTTGTTTCATCATCGACTGCTGGATCAAAAATGTTTCCTCAGACGATATCTTAGCGGAAGCGGAGAATATTTAAATCATAAAATGCAAGCAGCGATGTGATGATGACTCAAGCTAAATATTACTCGAGATATCGTCAACAAGTTTCGTTTGGGTCACACGCGTTCATAAAAATCGTTTGTGCAAAATTTATCTTAGGAATCAAAAACTGTTAGCAACGACAGAAGGCACCGAGCTTGTCTCGCTTGTTTGCTGAAGCTTTGTCAATATTTCCAGAGAACCAACGAAGTGATTTTGGTGAACACATCGACTGTCACCCGCGAAAGTCCGATAAACCGATTTTGATTCTCTCATCGATTCCCAAGGTGAGTTTCGCTATCTAGATATCAGCAATCACTCAATCTCTTCCCCCCTAACGGGCTCAATTTCCCTTCCCGATTATCTGAGTCAGTTGTGCAATTTCCCATCGAGCAGATTCCATCGATCTCTCGTGTTTACCTTCGCTTGTGTCGATTTGAAATTTAAATCGATAAACTAACTTAACAGAATTTCGACGGAATAAATTAAAGAATTTCATAAAGTTTTCGCTTCGTTGAATCATGAATCGACTTCATTAAGAACACAACGAAGTCGAGCAGTTGCGTCAAAAGGCAAAAGTCACTCGCCTAAGCATCACTTAGTCATTTCTTCTAATTGAAGAGAAAACCTCGCTCAACATGCAATCTCGATCATTATGGCTCATCATCGTTAAGGTTCTAAAATTACAGTAGATTTTACGCGACGTTTCATTCCAACTTTGAACTCTTTAATTTATTCACGGAAAAAGCGGAACAAACTTTTTGTTTTTGATAGCGATACGCGTTGTCATTCGATAGCAATGCATCGCACGTGAGGATTGAGCCTTTGAAGGTTCACTGTTGTGAGCTTGACTGCGCGCAATTGCGTAATTCTCGATTTCATCGGCAAACAATGGAATCCGTTAACCGGCTACTCGTTGCTGCAACTCGCTCGTTTGAAGTTGTTTATGAACGCTGACTTAGTTGTATTGTTACATTCTCGCTCGCACTTTATAGCAGCAAAGCCTCGTTCAATCGTTCTGCTTGCGAGACTTCCGTTTAGATCGCGAGAGAGAAAAAATATCGTAAGATATTTCGAGTATAAGTTTGCGGCTCCCGTTTGGTTTTATTCATTTGCGATCGCCAGCGTGAGGAAACCGATCGCTTAATTCAATTTGAAGAGTTAAATATTTTTTTCCGCAAGGAGACAAACAGAAGCTAAACATGTTAGTCATTGACTCAAACAGCTCGAAGAAGTTTCATTAAAATCGTTTAGACAAAAAGTTTTTTTTCCAAACGAGGGTGACATTGTGCAAGTGAACAAAAACGTCGCGAGAGTTAGTCGCGTGAATTAATTGAGCAGCGAATGTTGAGAGCGAGGGAAGACGACGGAGATCCCTATCGACTAGCTATTGAAACGTGCTCCTGGGATGTTGACAGGAGTTCGCTAATATCCGTGGATCCACATAAGGAAACGATAATGCATTAGTCTTCGAGTTTTGTGACCGTTAGGCCCTGGCGGTTCAGGAAATCTAAACCCCTCGATTTACATAACCAGCTGACGTTAAAGTCACTTGATACCTTCAGTCTTTAGTTGGGGTTCCCTGTATCAGTCTACATCGCGTTCTGCTGAAGGTCAAAGACTTCCCCGCATGTCTCCATAAAGTGTTCGCGACTGGTTTCCGCTTAACAAGTTCTTGCTGTTGACTTAATCAAGAGCTTCGACCGTTGCATTCGTTGCCCTTATCTCAAGGAGAGAAGTATGAATGATTGCACAATGTCAAGTTCGTAAACTCGCGGCGATTAAAAAGTGTCAATTAGCTGTTTTAATGAAACTCAGCATTTTTGCTCACTTATCTCTCGATTAGAATTAATCAACACAGTAGAAAAGTTCGTCTTCATCACAATGAGTAAGTTGATCTTCTGGACTTTAGCTTGGTCTGAGCAGACTATAATAGAATTTTTGCTAACCTCAGCTTCATCTCGACCTGACGTCATTGACTCAGTCGGAGATTTTCTTTTGACGGATCAGAGTGTGAAGTGTTTTCTTCCTCACAATGAACCGCTCAACGATCGTTGTCGACGCGAGCCAAAACTTGTTTTGAGAAAACCCGAAAACAAAGTGTTTGTGAAATTGACGTTCTTGAAAGACCGCTGACGTTGGCTCGTCGTGTTTGAACAATATGCTTTCGAATTTTATAATAATAACGATGACATAAACTGTGGCTCGACTAGACTCTGATTAACTGCTTATTACGTTTCTTAGGATTCCACACAATGCTGTCTGACCTCGAGGAGCTGCCGTCGATCCAGCTGGGCGACTTTGTGCTTCGTTTCGAACTCGATGAATTGACGCCGTTCGGCCAGGAAGTGGCCGAGAGGGAATTGCGGGAAACACCAGCAACGAAGGAACACGCCATCAAAGAACTCAAGAAGCTTTTGCAGCAAGGTGAGCAAATGACGACAAGTTCATCGCCACTACACGCGTTGATGTCTTTCGTTTAAACGTCACAATCGTGACCTTGTCGATGTGCAGCAACTTTTGAGTTGAAGAAACTATTGCTTCGCTTTGCATAAAAAATTTCAAGTTCGCGAGCTTTTGTTTGTGAGAAATTCTGCTTTGCTTTTGAATCGAAAGCTTCCGCTTGCATTTCACCTGTAATTTACAACCTATAATTAACGCAAATCCAGAAGCGATTTAGCTCTTGATTATTGACTCACTCAATTAGGGTGCATAATAATTCACCTTCATTTATTGAGTGTGAGTTCTGTGATTGCTGTTGATTTGGAGAGCTTTTTCATTAAAAGTTAACACTGAAAGTTCTTTGATGCAACGTGAATGAGATCATTTCGAACAAAGCTAATGAAGTGAGGGCAAGGAAACCGTTCATTCAATTGAGTCTACCTTGTGCTTTCGCCCCCTATTATTCTCGTTCTTTGTTTCTCCTTTGATGATCTTTTCGTTCTCTACGTAACTCAATTGACTTGATCGCTGGCAGACTTTTTACAATTCAAACTTCAACTTTTTTCATGGCACAGTTTGACCTTCGGCGTTTTAATTTGTTGGCTCGCATTATCTTCAAAATAGCCAGCCAGTCTCTTTGAGATTCGATGCTAATGACTAATTGACTTGCTAGCCTTTAATTACTTAGCGTCTAATTGCTTCGAAAATCGTCGTGTTCTCACTTATTAGAGCAATTGCATTGGAAGGCAATCGACAGATTTCGGTTCCCAAGTCGTTTGAGGTCCAGCGGTCAAATCTAATTCGGGAAGATTATTAATCATCTCCTTTGTTAACTTTATTGTGTTTTCAAAAATCTATTGTAGAGAGCGAGTTGGTGGTTCCTATCGACAACGATGACTGGATGGTGAGGTTCTTGCGGCCTTGTAAATTCTATCCCGAAAGCGCCTTTGAACTTGTGAGTATTTGAGTTGATGCAACGTTCGTGTGATGGAAGGCTTGTCGATGTTAAGCTCTTTGAGCTCTCAACCTTAAGCGTACTTGATGCTATCTGAACTTGAAATTAATTCTGACTTAATAAATTCGCGAATTAAGAGAAACGTGATAACTTAAACTTGACCACGAGACGACTAATTAAAACTTCTTCTTGCCGTTAATTAGATCAAGCGCTACTACAGCTTTAAGATCAAGCACCATGACATGTATTACGGCCTAATGCCTTCGAACGAAGGAAATATCTTCAAAGCTAACGTGCTTACCGTTTTCCCCAACCGAGATCAGCTTGGGCGTAGAATTCTACTTTTGGAGTTGGGAAGTGAGTTGTAGTTTGCATTTCCTGCTAGTTTTATTGTTACCAATGAGTTAATTCATTTTAGAAAAATGGAAGCACAAGGAGGTCTCGTTAGATGAAGTTTTCAAAGGCTGCGTGTTGTTCCTAGAGTCAGCAATGCTGGAGCCAGAAACGCAAGTCAACGGAGCTGTCGTTATATTCGACATGGATGGCTTGTCGCTCCAACAAACTTGGCAGTTCACTCCTCCATTCGCCAAGAGAATTGTTGATTGGCTTCAAGACTCGGTCCCGTTGCGAATCAAAGGCATTCACGTCGTCAATCAGCCGAAGATTTTCCAAATGGTGTTCGCTCTGTTCAAGCCTTTCCTACGCGAGAAGTTGCGTGGCCGAATCATTTTCCATGGAACTGACCGCGACTCTCTTCACAAGCACATCGAGCCAAAATGCCTTCCAACGTGCTACGATGGAACTCTCGAGATTCCCAGAGTCGACGGCGCCGAATGGTACGAGCTGCTGCTGAAATGTGATAAGGAATATCTTGCCTCTAACAACTACGGTTATATCAAAGAGCGAGAGGCGAAAGCGGCGAAGAAACGCAACAAGAGCTAGACGCGTTGGCATGCGCTTCCAACTGGGCCAAGGGTAACACAATATTTACAACACAAGTAGCAAGAAAAGAGAGGAAAACAATCAAGTTACCAACTCGCGACACTTGAAACTTCATAAACCAACAAAAAATGTTGACTTGCAGTTCCTTAACAAAACCTTTCCAAGAACTTTTGACTTCTTCATTGTATTTTCTCTTACTTAGCGCACAGTTCTCTAAGATTATAAGATTGTGATTAAAATTATTTTATAATTTTTCATTCCAAACGAAACTGAATAAAAAATTTGATGGGATAAAATTCGTTGAATTCACTCGACGACGTCTTCGTCCTCGAATCGAATGTGCTGAGCTGCTTTGTTAATTTTATCGAGAAGCTTTTCGCGTCCTCGACGTCGCTTCACCGGCTTCTGTTCCTTCTTCGGAGCCTCCTTGTTTTTCTTGCCGTCTCGTTTCTCAAAGATTTTCTTCCAGTAAACTTTCTCCGCTTCGTCTTTCAAGATCTCCGTTTCGTATTCACAGCTTGAGTATTGACTGACGAGCTCTTGAGCAGAGTTGGATGCATCGACGCGAATGTAGCACTGCGCTCCGCCTTCGAGAATATCCACATAGTTGATGAAAGAATATTGCTTGAACTCTCGTTTCAACTCTTTGAAGTCAATGCAAGGCTCGCGGAATTTTATGTTGACGATCACTCCGGGAATGAACGACAGTCCACTCGAGGGATTCGCATCAGCCTCGATCGCAGGTTCGACTGGTTCTTCTCTGTCATTTGGCGAACCATAAAAGTTGACTGCGGGCGAGAACTTTTGGCTCTCTTGTGCTTTGTTGTTGTTTCGCTTGTTATAAGAATCACGTAGAATTTTCTTGATTTCCTTCGCTTTCTGTCGCTCCAGGTTGAGGTAAGCGTTTCGCATCTTCTTCCACTCTTTCTTCCTCATAATCTTCATGGCCATGATTCGCTCGTCGAAGAATGCTTTCCGCACTGGTTTCTTCTTGTGGTGTCGGTTCTTCTTTTTCTTGACAACTTCACCTTCCACGGCGTGTGAGCTATCAGCGATTGTTGCTGAGGCATCAGCAGGCTCGCCCTTGTCTTTTTCATCCTCCATAGCCACAGACTCTGGGACTTCCTGATCTTTTTCCTTCTCATCAACGTTTTCATGCTTCTCTTCCTCTGCTGTTTCAATGCGAGCTTTCTTCATCGGCGGCTCGTCAGATTCTTTCTCGTCGAGCTTAACCACAGCTTCCGTTTCTTCCTTCTCATGTGTGACAATGCTCAGGAGGTTCTCTGCCTTTAAACTCGAGTATTGGAGAACTCCATCGTACTTTCTAAAACTGTTAATCGCCTTCGTGATGCTTTCTTCAGTGTCAAACTCGACAAAGCCGAACTGCTTGATTTGCCGGGACTTCTTATAGCGAGGCAGACTGACGTAGTTCACCTTTCCGAACGAGGAGAAAATTGATGAGATCGATTCGTGCGTTGAGTTAAGTGGGATTTGTTCAACGTAAATTGTACAATCGTCGATCTCCTCTTGCGTTTTTATCGGTGCATCGTCTCGTCGTTTGACCTTTGTTCCATCTTCCGACAGCTCAAGCATTGTCGATCTGCTCAGCGACTTCTTGATTAGTTCCTCGGGCCCTCCGTTGAGGATGTTTTTGATTTTGTTGAAGTTCATGAAAACAGAGAGCGGGACATCTTAAAAGAAACTGAATTAGCAAACGTTTTGAGATCATGTGACGGTGAACCTACAAGGATCTTCCGCAATCAACTTTGTCATGTAGCGATCCTTAGCCAGGTTTGAGCTTGAGAAGTAAAACTCAATCTGCTTCTCGAGACTCGTGTAAATTTGTTTCTTCCACGGCTTCTTCCCTCGCCACAGCTTCTTGCCTTCATCGTCGTGCTTCTCCTCGTCATCTTGCGAGTTATCTGGTGGCCTTTCCGGCTCGTTTTTCTGTTGATTTACACTCAAATCCATCTTCTATCTTTTTTGTTTATAATCGTTTGAAACTTAACGAAACTTTTCTGTTTTCGTTAAGTTTTTTTTCGTTCAATCAAAACAAATCAGAAAATTCAGAAAGATTTTCAATTCCACGGATAATCACGCGAATTTGAAAGCAGAAAGACTCACAACTCAAGCATAAATTGTTTGTGCACGGAAAGCGGTCAAAGTCGACTAGATAAACTTTCAATTACTAAGTTTAAGTGGAAATATAAAGTTTGCAATGTCTTCTTCTTAATCATCAAAACATCCAGCGAAGCAAACTCATTCAGAATGAAACAAAACTACTCAACTCAAGTTTTACGAGTGGTTGTAGCTCAAATATGTCAGACGATCGGATGGCAGAGTGTCACCGCCTCCTCGCTCGAGATCCTTACAGATATTTTGGATCGCTACATCAAGGAAATGTGCAAAGCAACTCACGACTATGCCGAACTCTGTAAGTATTCTCGACGTTCCTGTTAATTTCTATGATTGCAACGCATGATTTTAGACAACCGAACAGATGCGAACCTGGACGATTTGGGATTAGCTTTCCGTGATATAGGAATCGACATGAATGAAATCGTAGAGTACATTCAATATGTTGATCCGATTGTCCCGGCCATTGAAGTTCCCAAGTACCCGATACCGAAAGAGTCTCATTTCAATTTTCTGAAACCTGGAAGTAAGGAAGTGTTGACGCGACCTGTTCACATCCACGAGCACTTGCCGCCACTTAATCCACCTGAAGACGAACCCTTGTACAATGGAATGAACGGCGAAAAGGAAATTGATGTGGTCGGAGTTCCAATGGACGAAAACGGCGTGTTCAAGCGACCGCCAGATAGTTTAGATGGCAACCCTTTGAAAAAGATCAAGACCGAGGAAGAAGGTCGAGCGACGAGAGAAATCACATCAGTCATGATGACAACTTCAGGTTTCATCTCACCAGCTCGCGAAGGCAAATTGCCTGAAGCCAAACCACCAAATTTGCCGCCAGAGTTTACGAAGCCGATTCCGCCACCGATGATTTCACCGCCATACAAACCAAAAGACTTGATTGCTAGTCAAGCACCAAGTGGAGTCGATAAGAAGCTTGAAAAGCGTCTGAAGAAGAAGAACCAAGAGAAGGAAAGACGGAAGGAGAAGCCGGTGAAGGAGAGACATCCAATCTCGATCGATCACAATGAATTTATGGCCCTGCAGAGTCCGGGAATGTCTCAGCCGATGATGCCACGCGAAGCAAACGAGCAGATGATCCAAGCAGAACGTAAGAAAGCTTTGAAGAAACTGAAGATGAAGAACAAGGAAGAACTCTTGCCTAAGAAGAAGAAGGAGAAGATTCCCAAGCAGCCAAAGTCATTCGGTTTTGATCCTGGATTCATGGAAAAGTCAAAGTTCGATCCATTCCAAGTCATCCCGCCGCCAATTCTACCTCCAGCGCCCAGCACAATTCAGGCTCACAACTTCCTCACTGGCGCAGCTCACAGCATGTTCCCCAATCCGCTGCTAGACAACGCTTTCCCGCCTCACAATCCGTTGGTCGAAGGCAAGTTGATCACAGAACCAGACAAGAACAAGCTGAACATCTTCAAGAAAATATCGAAACCACCGAAGGAAGAACCGGTGAAAGCTCCTGTAATGGACTTCCTAAGTCCACCAAAGTTTGATCGCTTCGATACCAACCAACCGGCATCGTCGCAACAAGTTTACAGCGATCCGATGAAGAAAGTACACAAACTACCGCGAGAAACAACGATGACAAGAGTCGACGACAATCTCCCGATTAACTTCAGCATGCCCCGAAGCAATGAATCGTCGTTTGAAGAGCTCGCGATGCCCAAAACGCCGACAATTCCACGAACGCCAGACCTCAAACTCGCACAGGCCGAGAGGAAGGAAAAGAAAGAACGAAAGAAGCGAGAAAAGAAGAACGCAATGCCAGACTGGAACCAGCAGATCAATCCATTCATGCCTGATCTGGCCGCTCAGAACAATCCTTTCCTGCAAACTCTTCAAGGCGCCGGCGGTTTCATGGGAAATCTTGGAAACTTCCGCAATCCATTTCAGCTGCCGACGAACGAACTCTTTCAGTCCGGGTCGGGTCTTCTGCCTCAGATGAATCAATTCGGCATGGGGCAGCTCGGAAGCCAAATGAATCAGCTTCTGCAGAATCCTTACAGATTTCCTTTGCCCGGTATGGATTTAAATATGATGCAACAGCAACAAGCGCCGCCCAAACCTAAACCGAAGAAGGTAAAACAACCCAAGCAACAAATGTTCAAGGATGACGATTTCCGGATGATGCAGGGCAGCAGCAAATTTGCCAACGTTCCTTCATTCGACCGTTTTGATGGCCATCAACTGATGAACTCCGATCCTTTTCCATTGCAGCATCAGCAGCAACAGTTGAGTTCGTTTGATCAGCTTTTGAAAGATCCTCAACCTCATCAGTCAGCGCCGCTCAAGAAAATTCCCGAAGAGAAGCTGGAAACATTCGATTTAACGTCATCGCCAGAGCCTATGACTCCAACGCCTGCACCTCAAGAAATTACTCCAGCACCGGTTGAGCTTCAACCGATTTCAATCGAGCAGCAGCAGCCGCCAATCAAAGAGAAATCAAAGGAGAAGAAAAAGAAGAAAGATAAAGACAAGGAAAAGGACAAAGACAAAGAAGAGCGAAAGAAAGTGAGTTGACACAATTGAGCTTTGAGCTTTTGGATTTTAATGAAAACTTTCCACAGAAGAAAAAGGAAAAGAAAAAGAAGAAGGACAAACATAAGACAAAGCATCGAGCCTCGATGTCCACACTGGACAGTCAAAGCACGGGTGACACCGAGGACACGATGGACAACATGTCGACGACCTCGTCTGTCCCTAAACTCATGCTAAAGCTTAACTCTCCCAGGCCGAGCACCCCCGACACTTACAAGAGAATGTGAGTTGAACGTCAAAGTTCTGCAAACTGAATTACTAAGTCATGAATCAACAGCCCGCAAAAACCGAAGAACGAAGACTTCGACTTTCCATCTCCGTCGAGTCTTGATGCAAATCCGAACCGCGATCCATCGCCCGAACTCGTGAGAATTTCTCCGTTGGTAACTCGGCCACCTAAACCAAAGCTTCCGAGTAAGTCGAAGTTGCTATTTAGTTCGATTTATAATTTCTTTATATCCCTCGCAATCCTCTCCCGTTGAATATAAAATCCTTACACAAACCAAAGCTCCGGTGATCTTGCCACCCGTCGATCCTTATCAATATCAACAGCAAAGCTATCAGCAATATCAAAATCCTTACAACTACAATCAGCCTCATGTGGATCAAGGAGCAGCTCAGTCTCACTATCAAGATCCTTATCAGCAACCGACCTCGCAATTTGTCCACGCTGAACCAGTTTATCAACAGCAAACTTACGTTCCACCTCCGGTCGAAGCACAAACGTGGAACATTTCTCAAAACAAAGCGTCGTACGTTGTGAGTATCGATTAGCCAAACGCTCGCCGCTCCAGTTTAGTGGAACCAACATTCGCATCTAGCTTTGTCATTGCTAATAATTGCATTGCATCCGTTCGCTACCCGGTGGAAACTCCCAATGCCCTCCTCCCATTCCCATCATTATTTTGACCTCTAACTAACATTGTTGTCATTCATAAGTTTTAATAACATTTCTCTCCTCATTGTCCACTCGTTTTTCTGTGTCTAACGTTGCTAACAACTAGAGCGGAAAGACGACGATAAGCTTGGTAAATCGTTGAGTCCCGAGGAGAGCTCAAGCAAGGAGGGGAAAGCTAAGCCGCTTGTCTCTCCCGAATCGGCCAAGCTCGAACTTCCGACGACACCGAAGTCGAGTCACAGAAGCGAAAGCTTCAAAAGGAAGCTGGAGGCTGACAACATTGTGGTAACTATTGCTTTATGTCACATTTCATTGCCCTCAACTGCATGAAGCCACTCATTGTTTCGTCCGTTTGGTTCCAACAAAGCGTGTATGCGGTGATTTCGATTTCTGCACTTGTGCACAAGAAATTTACAGCAAATTTTTCTTCTCTCTCTTCCTATTTCTTACTTTCTTGACTCGCGAATGATTTTGAAGCAGGATTCAGATGGTTCGACTGTGTGGATTTGCCCGGCATGCGGGAAGGTTGACGATGGTAGCCCAATGATTGGATGCGACTCGTGCGACGCCTGGTATCACTGGTAAGTTACAATGAGAGCTTTTCCTTCCTGTCAAGTTTTGTTTCATGTTGGAAGGATCGAGAAAAATGTTGGCCGTAACTAACTTGTCGCTTCGTGATCTCATTGTTCGCTTCATGGTAATATTTTATTTCCTTCAACTTTAGGGCTTGCGTTGGGATCAAGGAGGAGCCGAAAGATGATGCAGATTGGTTCTGCCGCGCCTGCATCGCACGGAAGCAAAACGACCAGACCGAGGGCAAAAAGAAGAAGCGCAAGAAGAAGGACAAAGATAAACGTGATCACTAACAATTACTTTCGAGTCACACGACGACTCCGCAGCCTGTAACTGAAAAACGTCCTGTCGGACGGCCCAAGAAGGTTCAGTGAAGGTTCGCAGCGAAGCTTGTGGCTTTTGTAATCAATTCAAAATATATAAAATCTTTCCTGATAACGCGAGATCCTTTTGGTTTCCAATCGAACCGACAGGCAAAAATATTTCAATAAACATTTTTCGTCTAAATCTACATGAATTTGTTTTCTTTTGCTTCGCTGTATTTTAAAGTTCTTCGAATTGCTTTCCTCATGTTTCAGGCTTGAACATTTCTCACTGCACATTAGAATATTTCCTTTGCTCGATATTCAAAATGCAGAAGCTTAAAGCTTTGACTTCAATTGCTGTCTCTTCTGATGCTAGATAGTACTATCGATCATAGGTTTCACTGATCAGCGGGCTTCATAGGAAATTTATCCTCTCGTAACTGTCGAGAACGTTGATCCGTTGATTGATCGTCTCATCACATTTGAAGTTTAAAAGTTTAACGTTTGATGCACATTTGAAAATCTGTTTTGAATTACAAAAATCCGTTAAGTTTTACAAATTCTGCAGCGAATTGGTCGGCTCGATTGGGCGAATTCGCCGCAGCAAAATCAAAAGACGACGATAAAAAACAAATCAGCGAGCAAAATATAAAATTCTCGAATAAAAATGCACGGCGCATCGGAGAAAGTTTGATAACAAGTTCTTTGCGTGTCCCATATTGGCTTTAATTCGTGGCGAGTGGCCAGGAGTGCGAAAACGGTGTAAATATTGCGTGAAAAAGTGAAACATGTCTCTGAAATCATTTACAGCGAATAATTTGCGGGAGCTCAATGGTGAGTTTGAAGTGAAAGTGCGATTAATCCCGTTAAACACAGAGAGATAATGAAGCGACGAGCTCCCTAAATGGTCTCACAAGACGGCCCAGATAAATCGATCCGAACAGGAAAAGAAAAAATTGTTCAGACACCATCTTGATCCAAAGGGACCGAGGAGGGAGAGACGACGAGGAGCTGCTCGAAAGGTTTCCGCAAGCCAAGGAGGAACCACACGAGCACGTATGAGTCATTCATAATTTGAGTAGGCCTCAATTGGAAATTTCACATTCGATGGAAATGAATGGCTCACTCGTTAATTGAAACTAATTTGATTATTTTTTAATTCACTTGAAAATATTTGCGTTTATCGTGCCCGAGCCATAAAGCGGAGAAAGGGGAGAAGTGAGAACTTAGTTTCGTCGAGGCCCAACGCAGTGTTCAGTCTATTTCCGGAGCGTCAATGAGTTCGAGCACAACAAACAATGCACTTTTCTCGGTTCTCGCTTCCTCTTGTTTACATTTGCGCTTATCAGTTGGCGTTAGTTGGCTTTGTTTACCACTCGTCACGCCCCAGAAAACGTTCCCGTCGAAGGGTTACTGCTGAAAAATTCATTAGCATTTGTCAGAGGAAAAGTTTGCGCACTTTCGTCTTAAACTGATTCCATTCACATCCCCTTCCGCTCAGACGACTCGCTCTGCCCTTGGATATTTTCCTTTCATCCGTAGAAAATATTTCCACCAACCCGCTCGGGAGAGTGGAAAGGGCGAATGTGCGAGAAGGGAAAACTCCTTGCCGGCTCGATGAAAACCGTAAACATTCACACGTAGCAAATTCTTTCCTTCACTACACTCGTTGGCGTTGTAAGTCACTAAACGGAGAGTGGAGGAGCGAGGAAGTTTCCCTTGACTGAGCAAAGGGCGACGCGGTGAAACACGACGATTTAATTTGTGTGAAGAGTTGCGATTAGTCATAGCTAATCGCGCGATATGAACTCGCGGAAAGCGATGTCATGTGAATCATTAATTGTGTGTGAGAATGATAAACTGCTATCGCGCTCCTTGCCTTCCTTATCAGCTCTCCAAACCGTTTTCTGCTTCTTCCACCGCAGTTAAAGTTTAATTTTCAATCGTAATGGACAACGAAAAGCGTTTAATGTCGCATGTCGACTTCTTCATGGTGAAGCTGGGAGAATCAATCGAGTTGATTCAGTCGAGCTTTGGTCACCGAGAGTCTGGAGGTCAGTTTGCGAAACCTCTCTGGTGTTTTATGAGCAGAAACATAAAAGAAATCGCTCAAGGTCGAGCGTGGATCAATAATGAAAACTCAGATGTCTGTGCGGCGCTCGCACAATAGCGAATAGTTGGAGCCAATTTGTATGTTAATTGACAGCTCATCTCCTTTGGGTGGTTCCGATTCTCGCGAAAAATTCGCTACACGAGCCGAGCCCAAGTTGATTGCCAATTTTTCGCGTTTGTTCGACGCCAGCACAATTGAATTAACTCGGTGAGTTGATGAACCAAACAGCGCAACAATGGAAACTTTACTCAGATGGAAGTGAATTCAAGCAGTGCAAGGTGGAAAATCAATAGAGCTACGATTATTATTTCAGCTACGAATTCGTTTGCTTTCCTCGTGAAATTTATTAATCAAATCGAATCAGCTTCGACGTCTCAATTTAGCCAGCGAAATGGAAATCGACGAGAAAAGATTTTGCTCGATTCACTGATAATTAAAAGTCATATCTCGATGAGGCCTCGTCAAGACCAGATTGTGCATGGAAGCGAAAACCGAATCGCTCAATTTTCATGTGCTAATTATTCACAGAGTTAGCTTCTCTCTCTCGCACACGCTCGCTGAGCCGGCTGAACGTTGCCGATGGCAAAGCAAAATCCAATAAGCTTCAGTCAGTTGTTGGGCAACCGTCGATCAACGAAAACCTTCGCGATTCACGAGGAAATGATTAATTAGAAATCCGCTAGAACTTCAATCAGCGCAATTAATTGAATTAGCGGGAAATGTGTGTGAACGCGATAAACTGGAGCAACTTGTTGTGATGTCGAGCTCATAAAAGATTCCAGATTTAATTGGTTCGGAGTGAATTGCAGAAGCAGATGGCACTTAAGATGCCTTCGACTTTAATTAATGGACACTCAATTAATAATCACAGCTCTTAATCAACTTCAAAGCTCCCTCAAAGTGTTAAATGAGATTTCGCGAATCGCTGAGCTCAATCGAGTCGAGTGAAACATGTAAAAATTTTAATGAAACGAATTGCGAAAAGTGAAAAGTTTTGGAAAACTGCGGAGCGATAACGAAGAAAACTTGAAGTTTTTCGCGCTTGCAGAAGCAAGAGAAATTATCGTTGAACACTTTCGATTGAAGGCGTAGGGCGGTTCGAGAAATTGCTGCTCGAAACTTTAAGAAATCGGGCGCGTTCTGAACGGAAACGTTGGCAAGCGAAACAGAAACCAGACGGAGCCGGGGCGAAAGATTAAAGACGACGATAAATTATTGCAAACGGCTTAGCGATGGTTTTCTTCATTAATTATTTCTATTTGAAGTTCTTGTCATGTGAGTTGACAAATTGTGGACTCGTTCGACTCTGAGGTTCAACTGAGATTAATGAGCGCAGCTCCAAGCTCCGCATCAATCAACACTAAATCCTTAAACTTCTTCCCATTGCAGACAGCGTCAAAGCAATTCTCGGCCGACACACGAAGATCCTGGTTAAGTACATGATCAAGCTTGAGACGAAGAGCGACAAGACAGAGAATCGAGTGCTCGTGTTCACGCCTGTTCGTGTCTATCTCTTGACTGCTAAAGTGCCAACGCGAATCGACTGCAGCTTCCACTACCTGGACATTCTGTCGATAGAGAGTAAAAAGCCGACTCATTTCTCCATCGCCACGACAGACAAGACTTACTCCTTCTCGACAATCGGAGACGCGGGAAACTTCAGCTCGAACGCTGATGTCATCCTCACTGATTTATCGTCGGCCATCAAACAAATCTTCCCCACAGTTCCACTCAAGTACATCATCAGGAAAATCGAAGTTCAACCCATCGAGCGAAACACAATCTTCTCTGATGAGCTGCGGCCAACCGATCCGAGAAATGTTGGACCCTGCGGTGGTTTCAGCTCTCAGTATCGGTGCATGTGCGACTATCACAACGTCCCGTATCGAGAGGAAGTGGCCTGGGACATCGACACAATCTACTTGTCACACGACAATCGAGTTCTCAACTTGAGAGATTTCGATCATCTCGAACCAAAGTGAGTCGTTTATCACTTTGAATTATTGATTGCTTATCGAGCCTTTTCAGAGATCTAATGGCAATCGTCTCCGCACTCGAATACAACACATTCTTCCGTGGCCTGAAGGTGTCACACACTCGACTGTCAAACGACACTCTCGAGCGAATTCTGCACGTCATGAAGAGGAGGTAAATTAATTAGTTAACGCTTTGCCTACCAATTCTAATTGTTGCTCAATTCAGCATGTGGCTAGAGGAGCTTCATCTCGAGGGACTCGGCCTCAAGTCGGACTTCATACACAAACTGGCAGTATCTGTGATCTCAAACAACAATCCGGCACTCAAGACCATCGACTTGAACCACAACTTAATCGAAGACAAAGGTGAGTCCTCGTACAATTGGGCTTTGCCCGCTCGATTAAGCGTGTTTCGCGTGTGAATATTCTTTTGTCTCCTCTGTTGCGTTGTCGGACATTTTTCGAATGCTCAGGCGCTTCATCACTCTGTGCCCTGATCGGAAAACTAGTACAAGGTTTGAATCCACCTCTGCCCCATCCTTTTTGTGGCTGCAACCCAAATTCATCCGTTTGCCATTGGCCTCATGATTTTTGATTTCGAAATTTCATTCTCATTTTTCGTTCCAACGAATTGGCATTCATCTAGCTGATAGTCTCTGATGTTTGATACTGACGAATGTCTTGATTTCTATTCCAAAGGAGCGCTTCACTTGGCCGGACCAATAGCGAAAATCTCAAAAGGCTTATGCAAGCTCTGCCTTGGACACTGCGGACTCACATCGAAGGGCGTCAATCAAATTGCGCATTCTCTCTCACTCAATCCAAGCATCGCGAGCTCGCTAACGCATTTAGACTTAAGTGGGAACAATTTAAAAGATGACATTAACGTAAGTCTAACGAACTTGAGTCAAAGTCCTGAGAACTAATTTGCAATCTCTTTCAGAATCTGAACAATTTCCTTGCTCAACCGAACGCATTAGAGTATTTGGATATTTCCAGCACCGACACAACACTCGAAAGCGTGAGTTCGACCTCCAACAAGCGTTGCTTCCGGCTCTAATCAAATTTCCTTCCCCAGCTCTTTGGCGCTCTTCTCAGAGGATGCTCAACTCACCTTTCCCATCTCAACGTCGCCCACAACTCTTTCGGCACGAAGAAAGGAAAGGAAATCCCACCTTCCTTCAAGCAATTCTTCACCAGCAGCTTGAGCTTAAAGCATTTGAATATCGCGAGCTGTAAGATTCCGTTGGAAGCCTTAAAACACCTTCTGCTCGGTTTGGCATGCAACGAGTCAACGGCTGGCCTTCACCTTGACCTGAACGGCAATCAATTGGGGCAGCAAGGCGCGCACGTGTTGGAGTCATGCATCCACGGAGTTCGTGTGCTCCAAAGTCTCGACATTGGCGATAACAGTGAGTCCCATGAGATTAACGTCCAGTGATCCATTTAATTCAATTTAAATTTCTAGATCTTGATTCGGAGATGGCTTCCGTTCTCACAGCAATCGGCAAGAACCCGTCAATCAAGTCGCTATATCTCATCAAATCTTTCCAAGGGATGAAGCTGAAACACATCGCAACAGTGATGGACGCTCTGGTCAACTTAGTACAGAAAGACGACTTCATGCTGGAAGAGCTTTTCATCTCCGAAAATAAACTGAAAGCTGACATCCACAACTTCATCAACGCTTTGGGCAGCAATCAACATCTTCAAGTGCTCGACATAACTGGCAACTTGATGGGTGACATGGGAGCTCGCTTGTTAGCGAAGGCTCTTCAGATCAACAACAAACTGAAAACGATCAGCATGGACCGCAATGCGATTACGCTTACAGGATACTCAGACATAGTCTACGCCCTCGAGAACAATTACTCGCTGCGACACATTCCGTTTCCGCTGTTCGACATCTCACCTAGTCTAAAGAACCATCCAGAGAGAACAGACACGGTCATGCGCAAACTACAAGAGTGTTTGCATCGCAACGGGCTGGGAACAAAGCGACAGACTGGACAAGGATTCAGGTGAGAGTTCTTTGTTAAACACGCGAGCAATTACTAAAGCAACCTTCAACAGACTCCAGCAAGGCTTCCTGCTGTCAGCAACACATCAACTAGTCGACAAACTTGTCTCAGAAACTCAAGAAACGATTTCGATTCAACCGTCTGAGAACTCTGGCGTTCAACGACTGCTGGAAGACGCCGAGAACTGCAAGCAATTGCTTCCAAAGCTCCAAGACGCTGTCAGATGCGATCCGCATCCAATCGAGCTGCGTCTGGGCAAGATGACAAACGAACTCTCGCACAGCGTGAGAATCTATCTGGCGGAAACTATGGAGACGATGCTAAAGTGCGGCATCGAGCAATGTCCCAAAACCCTCGGCAATCAAACTGTCATCAGCGAGCTTCGCAAGAGCTGCGAGGAGCGTCTGCACATCTCCGACGACTTCCTGCAATCGTGCATCGTCAACTGCGCTGGAAGTGAAATCATGAACAAAATAAGGTCAGTGCAGAGCGCAAAAACGAGACAACTTGAAACATCTGCGTTGCGATGATCCAAACTGAAAAATCGCCGGCATTATAAATTATGAAACACTCAATGAGACGCAGTCAATGATCCGCGACGATGAGAACAAGTTCATTCCAATGATTGCGACATTTTGCGGTTCATTGAATCGCCAATGCTGAACAAAAGTCGTCACGGCTTTGGATCAGTGATCGTCGTCGCTATGACGCAACGATACACGATGATGATCCGTAGATTCTCTCGCTCAGCCACTTTAAACTTCTCAAGTTCTGTTCGCTTTTCTGAGAGCACTCTCGCGCCTGACTTATGTTTACTCATTCGAGTGGCAGCGGGCGCGATAAAAACACAAACGTAAACTACTCGTCGTCGTGTTGTGAAGCTAGAAAATTATTATCAGCTAAGATAAAAAGAATTCGTGTCGGATAATTTTGCCGCGGGTGTGACACAAGACAGGGAATGGAAATGCACTAGCCCTTGAGTGTGGAGTGTGTCGAACAAAGTTTATTGGGCAGTAATCGTTTATACTATCAGATAATGAATTGTCGGTGGTTATCATGCTGTTGTTGGAAGTGGGACAAGGATAGTCGCAATTCAGAGTTCGTTTCGCGTGTCTCGCCGTCTGGAGAAATTCTCAAATCAATTTTTCTTTTCTGTGATTTCTTAGTGAAGTGGAACAAACGCTTGCTGGCTTAATCAGCGACAGAGCAACTGACGAAGTGCTGGAGGCTTTAACGAGATACAAGCGAGGCATGGGCATCCCCGACTCGCCCAACAATGCGCTCAGTGATTCACTAGCGCCGGACATCGTGCGGAGCCGCTCGAGTCATGTAAGTTTGTTGGCATTTCTTTGTGATGAGTGGAAAGTGAGTAACTCAATTGCTTTTAGGACTCTATGAGTGATCACCACCACGTTGATCTTTCGCGCCACGGCATTGGCTCGCCGACGGTAAGTTCAAACTGCTGTCAAGGATTATGGTTTTAATCGCTCGTCGACGACGTCAGCGTGTGTAAATGTCAACGGATTTTAATCATTTTCATCAGCACATTTTCATGTTACAAATCATTCCGACATTGTCTGTGTAAATTCATTCATAAGTCTGGTGAATCATCGACGATCGCATAGCAAACTCATTTCTTCATCAGAAGCTCGCTTTGTCATTTGGAGGGAAAACGATTCGCTTTCTTTGTTTAACGATCAAACTTATTGAAACGCAATTGTTGTCACTTTGTGCAAACGTGATTATTCAAGCCTTCAATTCTGCTTTATCAATCAATAAACATGCCGCGCTTTCTTATCACGAACTTCACATTCTTGATGTGAGCGACGGCTAAGGAAAAGTTTCGTGTTGGAGTTGCGATGGTCAACATAAGACCTCAAATTATTATTTTACAAACCTCGAAAACGCAGTTCGACTTCGAAGCCCTCAACCTCCTCCTAACCCTCTCGTTGCATCCCAAAATATCCAGCAACACAAGTAGAATAATTCAAGTTGGTTTCATTGAAGAATGACGACGTATTTCATTTGGGAAAATCTAAATTTCCACTTACAATTCTCAGCCAATTTCCTCGAAAATTTATTGTGAATAATCTCGAACAGCTGAGAAAAGTTATTCGTCATCCATCATCCTGTTAGACTAGAGTTTAGTCTCACCTGATCATGCATTCGTCAAACCGTTTCTAATCAATCAAATTTCCATTTCTCCACCCGTTTTGCTCGCATTCATTTTGCACTGTCACATGTACAGAAGTTGGAATACTTGAACCTGGTAAGTTCCGCTCTCCACCTGCTCGTGGATCGCTTTGTCTTCCCATAGTGCATGCGTAGGCTTTTCTTGTACATATTAACCGAATTGGGAATCACCGGGAAAAACTAATCAAGCAAATATTTTTCGAATTCTCTTTTTCTCCCAAAACGTTTTTACGATTTTGTGTGTGGTTTTCTTTTGTGATTTCTTCTCATTAATCAGGAAATTGTGTATTATCCCTATCAGGCAATTCCCCATTTCAAGTCAAAGCGGCAGGCGATCAACAAGATTCGCCCACAAAGCGTTGTAGGGCTGGGAATCGACAATCTTAGCTTAAGCCACATCCCAGACCTTCTCGAGTCCCCGAACATTTCGAATCGCGGCCCGAAAGGAGCGTCGATGGATGACGAGAACTGCGATTCAATCACGGAACTTCCGAGCGCATCACTGACCCTCCAACATCTTGTGAAGAGCCGACCGAAGCGAGCGAAGGTTCGAGCACCAACGAGACCGCTGTTGACCGAACTATCTCACAGTCTCGGCGAAGGACTTGAAACCTTCTTCACAAAACCCGAATCGGAAACCACTTTAACTCCGCTCGTGTCTCCGACTTCCGAGGAATGCAGCTCGCTTAGCTTCGTTGACAGTCCCACAATCAGTCGGGAGGAAAACATTGGAGGTAAAATGTCAACAATGACTTCCGGTGAAACGACTCCAATTATGGAAGAGAGAAAATCAAAGCTGGAACGTCAGTCACCGTTGCTTAAAGGCGTTGCTAATTGGACTACGAGGTCGATCTCATCGGACAATTTAGAGAAATGCTCTCCCGTTGGAAACCGAAAGTCGCCGTTGGTCAAAGCGAAGACTGAAAGTCGCGAGCAGCACGTCAGATATGAAGAGAAGACAAACGTTCACAACAACCTCAGCCCCGCAACAAACCGCGATTCAGGCAAAAAGTCGCCGAGCAACGAGTCAATTAAGAGCATCTACGACAAGCAAATGTATGGCAACGGCATCAAGACACCGACCATGCTGCAGAAGCCGCGGCCTTGGTCAGTGCTAGGTCACGACACCAAGAACGACTTCAACAACGATTCAACGAAGACAACACCCGACGCTCTCGACAATGGTGAGATCAGAGCCAATGGAACCAACAGAAAACTCAAAGATAATTTTACAGATTCCGACATGGTGACAATCAACCCTGGCGTAGCTCTGGGCGGCGCGATCCTCGGAATTACTCCCGGCGCTGCTCTGGAGAAGAAATCAGTTCGCGACATTGCAGCCGGCTTCGCCCACATTGGTACGAATGAATTTCTGTCGCAATTTTGTTTCGTTTGCATGAGTTTTGTTTTATTTTTATTTTATGATTTCCACTACAAAAGTATCCGAAGCAAAGCCCGTTAGTCATAGTCATGTCAGTAAATTAAGCACCGACTCGATTGCCTTGCTGAGCGAGAATCGACTGTCGAGTGGTAGTTCTAGTTCGGAGGTTGAGACCGGAAGTAGCAATGGCAAGCCGGAAGTTGCTGTCCGACGAATTGCCGGCAAAAAGATTTCCGCTTTGTTTGAGGTTTGAACTTTTCTTATGTTCCTAAGCTTTGATTAATCACGCAGATTTCTCGAGCCATTCTTTATCTAACATGAAACTTTCTATCTTCCCAAACAGGAGAGACTAGTTGAAGGACTCAAAACGTCTACGCACAGGACAACAACTGCTTATAGAGAATCGTCCTACTTGTCCAAGGACGACTCCGTAGATGTTTAAGCACTTATGATTTTAAGAGTTTGAATGAGATTTTATTGAAAAAGTTTTTCTGTTTTGACGATCAATGGATATTCCAAATAATAACTTGACTGCCTAATTGCGTTTTGCAAACATTTAGTTTCTTACACGAGCTGTAATTTTAAATCGAGATCAAATAGAGCTCCGAGAGATTCTTTCTCCTGATTGCGAACTTATTATCGTTTCTCTTTTACTGAGTTAGAAAGTCGAAGTGAGCCTGGAATTTCGTGGAGAAAAGCAAAAGGAGAAATCGTAGTTTCGATTGGATACACAACTATTTAACGATAACTTTATAAGATTAATCTTACACTGGGAGCTTGAGTTTGCCGTCGCTTTCGTCGAGGTTTTAAGGTCGGTCTGAGGTGTGGAACGCAGAAACGTATTTTTGTAGCGTTCGAGATTAATTTGTGGAAAGCACTTTGGTCGACGGAAGCTTCGGGAAAAGCGCGAACTCGCCGACAAGTAGACTGTTGACTATTTATTCTTCTTCGAGGTGGAGGGAGGAAGACGTTTCCTTGCCTCTCAACGACTTGTAACTAATCAAAAGATGATGATTAATTAAGAAAGGGGAAATTTGTTGTGAAGCTTTCGTCATTCGATTCTCTTGAAGCTTCTAATGAAAGCTCGGCTGATGAGCTTTTGGCTCCTGAAAGCTCCCGCTCACAGCAGAGCCTTTACCATCGACTTCTTTAAGAATCAATGAATCGAAATCTTTGAAACCTTCACAGTTTCATTGGAAACAAATTTGTGCCAATTTTTCTCCAATTATTTTGACAACTTGCAATTTTTCTAGGACAACTTTTTGTAGCCAATTTTTTTATGAAGCTCTTCTTCATTCTTTTACATTCCTCTCTGCATTTGCTCTTCAGCTGATTTTTTACAAAAAGGAAAAACGTCTTTCGTGTAGAATATTTTAATTGGAAAACTTCTTTTTCGGAAGTCTGTGATTTAAGTTCTTGTCTTGTCCCCTGTCCGGTCCTTAAACTTAATTGAACCGATGGAAAAATTCTTGTATGACTAACGAGAAAAGTGAACCCAAAAATGTAGAAAGTTTTCGAAAGAACGACACTCTGTAATAATCTTGAAGTTCATCAATAAAACGATTCTAATTAAAGATTGAATTGAGGAGCGTTTGAGTTATCATTGCGGGTTATCATTTGTGCTTTTCAAGAGCTACGGTTGAGAGTCTTATTGGGAAAAGAGAATCAGTCGTTGAAGGCTTTTTCAGGTTCATCCTTGACCTCTTAAACCGTAGCTAACTTATTGAGATTTCCCTTGATATTGTTTCGTTTCCCTTACAGTTCACAAAAAGTTAATTTTCGTTTGACGCTACAACGATTCGCCGTTTGCATTTTCGTTTCGTTCGCAACTCTTTCATGATCGCAGAAATAAATTGCTATGATATTTTTTCCCATTTTCCGACGATTTCCTTGAGTTTCGAGAAGCACTATGGCGTTTAGCCGCTTCATTATCGTAGTAGTAAGCGATGACACGGTGGCCGAGCGGTTAAGGCGCCAGATTTAAGCTCTGGTTCCCGTCTGGGAGCGTGAGTTCGAACCTCACCCGTGTCAATAAATTTTTTATTCGCAATTAAAAAACCTTTTAATAAAAAGTATTTCAAAGGTAAGCTTAAGGAAATAATTGGAAATGATAACATCAAATACCTCAACATCAATTTGCTGCTGAAACAGCTGAAGGAAATTTTCTACGTTTGTACAATATGAACTCGACTGAGTTGCCAATCAAGTTTTCCCTTTTTTTAAATCGCAAAATCGTAGAAGAAGAATTTCCTTAATTTTGATGATCATTTTCCAAATTTCACATCAAAAACTGTTGTTTCCATGACTCATGGACCATGAGTTTCTCTAACGTTTAGTTTGCTTTTCAGTGTTTCCAGACGAGCTTCGAACCCCTCATGGTAGAGATGGTTCATTTGATACGTGACAGAAGTAGCAGTGACGAGTCGTCGAAGAAGGTTTGATATTACTTTATGTCGTAGTTAACGATGAGGGCAGATAGCATGTGACCTGAAACCAATAAGATATGGGAGGAGGGGGCAATGATATGAAGGGAGAATGAGCTCGACCGTAGTCAATGAACGAACCTTGTAAGAAATAGTGTGGAAAGAAAATAAAAGAGTCCAATTATTCGAGGAGGTCGAAAGTCTTCATTTTAAACAGTAACCTTTAGTCGCTAAGCGGTGTCTACGTTAACTTCTAAGTCAGGATCGACTCTTAATCGTGAAATGAGTGGAGAATGATTTAAAAGACGAGTGAAGGTGAATTTGTGTTATCATTAATTCGATTTGATGTTAGCGCGGTCCGACGAACGTTCCGCTTGATGACAATCGGTGACTCGAGACGACGTTGACTATAAATAACTGAAGTGAGAAGATCCCGTCGTCAAGTTCGCTGGCAAATCGCATTTGATTGCTCGTCCCATTTATTGATTTTCGCGAATATTTTTTCCGCAAACATAAAATCTTGTCTGGCTTCGCCTCAGTCCCCGCTAAAAACTCGTTGGTGTCATGAACGGCGTGTAACGCGTTGTGCTCTACTCCCGCAGAGTTCTTCTTCCCAATAGCTCCCAGCGAAGATTCGTGTTGATGTTTGTGGATGTTGTTGTATCGCTGGAACTTTGTTGTCGGCGGTTAATCTGAATTCGCTGAGCTTCGCGGTGCTGTGGACATTTGACGGTCACGTGCTCTGACCTCACTTAGGCTGAGGTTCCTTCGAACCAACTTCCAGCTCACGCGAGTCCATAGAAATATTTTTATCTTATTATGCAATCACATAACGTTTGCTCTTTCTCTGTATCGTTTTAGAAACAAATCGAATATTTATTAGCGAGGATTAGTCAGAATTAGCAGCAGCATGGTTTCATCATCGATTGCCACAAGCTCAAGCTCAATGCTACGCCGCAATGTGAGGATTCTCCTTGTCGGCGATCCCGGCGTTGGAAAAACGTCGCTAATCCTTTCACTAGTCAGCGAGGAGTTCCCCGAGGAAGTTCCACCGAAGGCTGAAGAGATCACAATCCCAGCCGATGTCACTCCAGAAAATGTCAAAACCAACATCGTCGACTTCTCGTCAATCGAACAGAGCGACGATAGCTTGGGCGAGGAGATACAGAAAGCTCATGTCGTGTGCGTAGTTTACGCAGTTGATGACGAGAACTCCTTGGACCGCATCAGCACACATTGGCTGCCCTTCATCAGAGATCATTCGCCTGGCGACACCAGGAAGCCGGTCGTATTGGTCGGCAACAAAATTGATCTCGTCGAGTACTCGACGATCGATCACGTGCTCGGAATTATGGAAGAGTTCAACGAAGTCGAAAGCTGCGTTGAGTGCTCGGCAAAGACTCTGCACAACATCTCCGAGATGTTTTACTACGCACAGAAAGCGGTTCTGCACCCAACTGCTCCGCTCTACATTATGGAGGAACAAGATTTAACTGAGCAGTGCAAGAAGGCGCTTATCAGGATCTTCAAAGTGTGTGATATCGATGGCGATGGACTGCTGAACGATTACGAACTGAACCACTTCCAAAGACGATGCTTCAATGCGCCTTTACAGCCAACAGTTCTCGATGAAGTCAAAGCCGTTTTGATGAAGAACACGCCCGATGGCATCAGAGATGATTGCGTGACACTCAGTGGCTTTCTCTTCCTTCATTGCTTGTTCATCCAGCGAGGCCGAAACGAGACGACATGGGCCGTTCTCAGACGGTTCGGATACAATGAGAACCTCGAGATGAGCAAAGATTACTTGTTACCACAGATTAAGATTCCGCCGGGATCGAGCACTGAGTTGTCGCATCGCGGGCAGCAATTCTTGATGTCGTTATTCGAGAGAAGTGACAAGGATAACGACGGGGCGCTTTCGCCAGACGAGTTCAAGCGAGTCTTCAGCGCTTGTCCAACTCCGCCGTTCTCTAGCGACATCAAACGGACAGTGCCGACTAATGAGAAAGGCTGGCCAACACAGCATGGTAAGTTCGGCGCAGTTTGTCCATTGCTCTATTAAATGATTTTGCGTTTCAGGATGGATGTGCCGTTGGGTTCTTCAGACTTTCATCGAACTTCCAAAGACGATGGAGTTCCTCGCATATCTCGGTTTCAACGTTCACGAAAACGAGTCGCAGCTCGCAGCAATTCACGTAACGCGAGAGCGAAGAATTGACTTGGCGAAGAAGCAGAGCAGTCGGATAGTTTACATGTGCCATGTGATTGGAATGAAAGGGGCTGGGAAGACGGCGCTGTGTCGAGCATTTCTAGTTGACGACATGAAGAAGCTCACCGACAAAGATCTGCGAGGGAACAATCAGTACTGCATCAACACAGTTCAGGTGTACGGCCAAGAGAAATATTTGATTCTTCGCGATATCGACGTTCGTCAGGTGCTCGACCCTCTCCAGCCTTCAGAAGTTCTCTGCGACGTCGCTTGCCTCGCCTACGACATCAGCGACGCAAAATCCTTCGAATACATCGCAAGAATCTATATCAAGTACTTCGCAGAGAGTAAGATACCCGTGTTGATTGTCGGAGCGAAAGGTGACATGGAAGAAGTTCGTCAGGATTATCTGCTGCAGCCAGCCGAGTTCTGCCACAAATACAAACTTTTACCGCCACAGTTCTTCAGCGTGAAGCATAACAAACGGGAGCTTTACACGAAGCTTGCGACCATGGCATCCTTTCCGTGAGTATCCTAATCGCCCCTTAACGAGATTCCCCCTCGAACTGTCTCGCGTACATGCCATCGTTGACTAATTCTGCGACCTTGATAAGAAAGCCAACCGAAATTTCTCATTCTCATTTTTCCCTCGATACGCGTTTCCCATGTGAACTCGTTTTGATCCGCGCAGACGCTTCCAACCGGCCTGGATCCTCTTTTACAAGCATAGGTTCGTACAGCTTTGGGAAGAAACGTAAGTTGGAATTTGCACTAACTCTGAAACCTCTCGTTCGACCGAGTTTTAGCAGCCATCGCATCACTAACGACTCGTTTGTTTGCATGTCCATCATTTATCCTTATCAGTTGTTTTCTTGTTTGACACTCGCTTAAGTTCACAAGTTCGCGATTTAACTGATCGTTTTGTCTTTGCAGTCAACTGAAGCACTTTGGGCTGATGACGAACGATCCTCTGATGTGGTGGAAAACAGTATTAGGCATCGCAACGTGCTCCATCGTAGGCTTCTTCGTAGTCAGAGCTTTGCATCACTCGACGTCATCACGATGAACTATTAAGCTTGTAAATACTTAAGCGTTTAAAGATGAATCGACGTTGAGAAAAGTTGTAAATAAATTTGAGTTTTCCCGATAATAATCCACGAGGTTCGTATTCAAAGAGTCGCTGACAGATATTGTTGACATTGACTCTTGAAATAAAAAAGTTTGAGCAATTTGAAACCGAGTCAAGCTTTTATTGTTACGTGCAATAGTTTTCAGCTTAAATATTCAACGATGAGATCACAAAAATTTGATTTGTCCAATGTTAATAAATTAAACAACGAGAAGGTCGTCGGAATCTTCTTCTGAAGTCGTTGACGCCAGCTCGTACTCATCGTTGGAGCTGTAATCGCCTTCGTCGCTTTGGTTGTCGTTTGGCATCTGGATTCGTTCGGTCTGGATCGATATCTCGATCTCCCACCGGAAGTTACTGACGAGGTAGAACACAGAAATCATTGCGGGCAAAACGATTCGGTTCTTCCACATGAGCTTCGTTAGGAACATGAAAGTTTCGTGGAAGTTGGAAGTCATCCCGATGATCTGCAACAGGAAAGAGCAGATGGAGAGTTAATGAAACAAACAGTTTTAGAGTACAAGTTTTATATAGCATCTTGAATAAGTAACATGGAATATGCGACTGATTAGCGGTTGACTTCACGTCATTAAGAAGCCAATTGAGTTTTCGCTATCAGCTTTAAGCATCGTAATAATCGACGTGGTCACCCGACTGATAATTTCCACTCGCCACAACTTCTAAGAAGCGTTTAGTGGTCTGATCTGTGGTCAGAATTATTCCTTTATCTCGTAGCATTTTGAACTCGCCGGATGTTTGTTCTGAAACAGAGTTTTGTTGAGCATCGACGGTCATTTCGGTCTCCACAGGCCCCGGCGAGTAATTCAAGACGAGAACATCTTTCGACTCAGCGGCGAGCACTCGGAAATACATTTCGCGTGCAGCTTTTCCTGAGCAATAGAAGCCGAAGCTCTGGAATGGGACCGTCGCTGCCTTCGAAGTGATGTTGACGACGAACTTCCTCGTTTTAGCAGCAAACGCTTTCAGCAAAAGATTGTTCAGAATCATTGGAGCAAAGACGTTCGTAGAGAAATAGCTCTCAAGCTCAGAGTAATCGTCGATGTTGCGAGCCCACTTTGAAGTGTCGCCGAGTGTTCCGATGTTATGAATCACCATTGCCAAATCGAATGAAACTGTTGCGTCATACGACTCGTCAATCAGCTGCTTTAGAACTTCCGTTGAAGGTTTAGTTAGGTCGATCCCCTTGACAATGACTCGCAATCCTCCGTTTGCTGCCAACAGCTCAGCTCTCGTCGCTTCAAGACCTTCGACTGATCTCGCCAGCAAAACAACAACAGATCCAGCACGCAGATTTCTAGACACTTCAATTGCCATCTTTGCCCCGATTCCTCTGCTGGCGCCAGTGACCAACAGATACGCGAATTTACCGCTTAAATTAATTGCGTTCGACATCGTACCTTTCAGTTTGTTGTAGGAGCTTCTGGATTCTCTTCTTCGTCTTCTTGTTTCTGTTGATCAAGCAAATCGTGTTTCACGAGATGCGCGATTTCGCCAACTGTTTGCGGCTGAGCTGGGTTGAGATGTCGGATGATCTCTATGGAATTGACGCTTTCGTCGAGCTCAAAGTCTTGTTCACTTCTGATTGACACTGAGTTGTTGAGGAGATTGTTGAAACACTCTTCGCGTTTTTCCTTGAGCTGTTGAAGCACCGTCGGGTCTTTCTTGATCTTTCTCAATCGGGATTCTAAATGGGAGACCAATAGATTAGCTGTAACCTTCTCATGAAGAAGAAAATGACTTCTGACTTGCCTAATAACTTCAAATAATCTTCCGAATCATCCAATTTCTTAAATTTGCTTTCGTCGCCTCCTCCACTTTCCGTCGCCACGAAATTGTCTTCAAATGACTTTTCGATATCGCTGATCACTTGCTCCTGACCTTCTTCGATCCAAGCACTCATTTGCAAGGCTTTAAATCAGAAATCTTTCAATTTTATTTTGATTAGATTCGACGCAGCGGAAAACTGAAACAAGTGCAAGATTTGAAAGTTAGGAAACCGTTACGACATCTAACTCACTAATCTAAACACTCGAATTTCTTATCAAACAGATAGAAGAGGAACAGTAAACACTTAGCCCCCCTTATCTCGCTCATTAAAAACGAATAAGTCGCTAGTCATCTCTCGGTCTCCGTTTGAGACAGATTCAGTCTTAAATATTGTAATTTGAGCTATTGCAATCATTCAAAATGTACGTGCCTCTTCCTCAAGTGTTTCAAGCGGATATGAATGTTCCGCACAAGCTGCTTATGGGTCCAGGGCCATCAAACTATCCCGACAGAGTTAGACGAGCTCTCGCAAATCCAATTCTCGGTCAATTACATCCTGAGACATTCAAAATCATGGACGACATAAAAGAAGGTTAGAGCTTTTCAATTTATGTAATCGAGTATTTGCATTCAAGCGTCGTCGTTCTCAGGAATCAAATATCTTTTCCAAACGAAAAATCCGCTGACATTGTGCTTGTCGGCCAGTGGACACGCTGGACTTGAAGCCGGGCTGTGTAATGTGATTGAAGACGGGGACGTTGTGTTGATCGCAGTGCAAGGTATATGGGGCGAGCGAGCTGCTGAAATGGCAAAACGACTTGGCGGTGATGTGAGATTGATTAAAAAACAACCCGGACAGCAAGTTACGCTCGAAGAAGCCCGAGAACAGTTTGCAAAAAATAAACCATCAATATTCTTTATCGCACATGGTGAATCCTCGACGGGAATGTTGCAAAGCTTGGATGGCTTTGGCGACTTGTGTCGAGAGTTTAGATGCATTTTCATGGTCGACTCGGTTATCACGCTTGGTTGCGTTCCTTTCCTCGTTGATGAATGGAAAATCGACATCGCTTACAGCGGTTCGCAGAAGGTTTTAAATGCACCACCTGGCATTACTCCAATTACGTTTGGCTCGAGAGCGATGTGAGTATCTCATTCGAGCTTTCGACTGTTACTACGTAATTTGGTTTTCAGTGATAAAATAAGGTCGAGGAAAACTCTGGTCAAAAGTTACAATTTTGACATTCAACTGCTTGGCGAGTACTGGGACTGCTTTCCTGACAAAAAGCGAATCTATCACCACACGATCTGCTCGACTCTGCTTTACGGATTACGAGAGGCGATTGCAATGCTGGTCGAACAGGGAGGCTTGGAAGTATCGTGGAGAAAGCACGCGGAGGTAGCAGGAAAGCTTTACAAAGCTCTTGAGTCGCATGGATTCAAAATGTTCATTGACGAACCAAAGCATCGCGTTCCATCGGTGACATCGGTTAGGGTTCCTCAAGGAGTTGACGCCTTCAAAGTGCAGAGCTTCGCTATGCAAAAATATAAAGTGGAGATTGGTGGGGGTCTCGGACCTACAGTTAATCAAATATTTAGAATCGGACTTATGGGAAACAGCGCGACAGAAGAACTCGTCAACCAAACTGTCGGAATTATTCTCGAAGCCATCGAAGCTTCTTCCAAGGTTTCGTCGAAGTTATAAAAAGATCGAAGTCATAAAAAGTCATTTTATAAAGAAACATTTTAGAAAAAGTTCTTGTAATTGACAAAAACACTTGAAATAAATCCGAGAATCAACATCACAAACTTGGTCTCACACTCACCTGTTGATTGGCAGCAGAATTCACTCGAAACTTCCCCCAACTCGACGAGACGAAAAGAAAATCTCCGCTAAAAGCTCTCGGGAGAATAAACTCAGAGCAACATTCGCTCGTCGTCGAAACATTCGTGCGCAGCATTGTGTCAACCATGGCATCACATAACATCTCTCGTCTCTCAAGTCTAACGTTGCGTTACGAAATGGAAATCGCTGATGATTAATTGAAATTCATAATTTTGAAGAAATGAAAAGCTTGAAAGGAATTCCGTTTAATGAAGGTTTTAATCTGAGGAGAGGCTGATTAAGTCGGGCTTTAAAGGAACTTTGTCAAGGCTGTGATAAATTTTAGTTCTTCCCCAAGCACAAAAGAGACAGAAGCTCTTGAATCATTAATGAGATTTCGCTCCATGAGACTCTTCCCGTCCTATTGTGCAATCCAACTGAAAGCTTTTCTAATTCCTCACTTGGCTCAGACTTCGTCTCTGATGACCTCAAAAAACTTTTCGGCTGCTTTTCTTCATGTTACAAAGTTTAACAACTCCGACAAAGCAGCACATTGTCTGGAATAATCCGCTTCAACGACATGAGCCATTCGAAGACTGCATCCAACAAAGTTTGGGGAGCTTGGCCACAGATATGCATAGCAGAAATTTTAAGAGGAGATTAAGTGGGTGACATGAAGGTTTTGGTAGTTTTCGAGAGGTGGAAAAGAACAAAATCTGACTAAGCTTGGACCGACGTGGTCATCCAATCAATGCAATTCTCGAATCTTGTTCTGAGGCGTTTCTGGGAGCTTTTTAAGTTATGCCGAATCCTCTCATTCCTCTTAGTTCTCGAAGCTAGTTTTTGGATTTAATCCAAGTTTATGCTTTCGTAGATTTTTCATTGTCAACAAAATTTTATGTTCTGGATGGAAAGATTTACGTTGCCGTTGCAACAAAATAAATTCTTGGTGCGAGACAAGTCGGACGGAGAAGGGAAATTGGCATTCCAGAAGTTGTAAAAATGAAATTTCTCGCCCATCAAAGGCAGGGAAAGCTGAAAATCAGAAAATCTCCCACGTGAGAAATTTGTTGTGCAAACATTTTCCTTATAATTTCTTCGACGTCAAACTTTATGCCGAGCGTAGGAAAATCTCCATTCGGAATTGAATTAGGATTCGAGATGAGATGAGAGCGAAGCGAAGGTCGCAGATTTCATTCGGTGGGAGAAGTCAGCGGGGAAAATGATGGGAACGCACGAACGTGAGCAAAGTTCCTTTTCGGAAAAGTTTGATCCGAAAGCAGTGAACATAAAAACCAAAATCGGTCGGAGATTAATGTCTCCATTAAAATGCGACAGCAAAAACGCTTCAACACAAAGCAGAGGAAAGCTTTGACTTTCGAGAAATAAAATATTGAAGCGACGACAAACATAAAAAGAGCATTGAGCTGCGATAAACGTTTGTCGAAAGCTTTTTACTTTGAGCTCTTCCCCTTCAAAAGAAAAGTTATTTTCCATTTTTCAGTTTGCTCTTCCCTCGAGAACAGTAATGTTCGTGCTCAGCGCTTTAAGGAATTTAAAATCTCCGTGACACAATGAGAGGGGGCAGGCAGGCAGGAAACGTGTTTGCGAGCTTGTATGGATTCACTCTTTATTGAATCAGTCACAAACTTCGCGAGATTTGCGCGGAAATTCATTGATGCTGAAACTTGATGAAGAAAAGTAAATCGAGTTGCCGGGTGGCGTGTTTTTATGTCTTGCCGCTTCCCCTCAACGAAATTCAGTTGAACACGGCAAAAACAAATTGCAAACTGTTTCGCCTCCGACTGGTTGCGAAGCCTTCTTTCTCTGCACATTTACTCGCATTACGCAATTGATGAGCTTCTTCGTTTGCCTTTTGAGTGTCGACTACGCCACAGAATCTTTAAGAGCCTCGCATGTCGTCGTAGTCGTCGGAATTTATGCTCTGACATTAAAATCTCAGCTCCCTCTCGAAGCTTCTGATCCCACGCAAAGCTAGGATTGATTTTCATGGGCATTGACGGCTATTTCAGAAGGCCTCCTTTAATTTCCGTCATCGCTCTTCCCTTCCCTTCCCGTCGTTCCTCCAACACCCTCACTCGAAATAAAACACTCGAGCATAAAACGCGGAACGGTTGAAATTGAAGAATTTTCCATCGCATTAACGAACAGAGAGAAAAGACTCTCCAATGAAAAATATTACAAAATCCAATTTGAAATAAGAAAAAATCTCAACGTTAATAGAAATCAAGTTGCCGTTGACGGCGGGCAGTGCTTCGACAGGCTTCAGTTATCGATTTAAACTTGCTTCAAGAAATTTCCAATTTATAAATGTCAAAACTCAACTCGATAGCTGAAACTGCGCCTTGACCTGATCGATTGCGTCATGCGATAATATCAAAGCCATGAAATTGCATAACTCACCGCAAGGAGCTTTGATGAAATAAAATGAAACTTCCGTCTCCGCTTTAATCGCTTTATCGTGCAGATTACTCTTTATCGCTGGCAATTCATAAAGCTTTTGTTGCATGATAGCAGCAAGGGTGAAGAGTATTGCATGTCGGCCTTGGGTGAATGTCTCCGATGCAAATTTAAAACAAGAGCTTGAAAAATTGCGTCGGAAAGGTTTCCCATCCGGTTTGACAAGGTCATCTGAATGGTGTGGAAAATGCTTCATAATTGGATCAGAACGACGCTGAAGACTGCTGAAAAGCGTTTCCGCTCGAGGCACTGGAAATTCATCGTTGGTTTCAATTAGGCAACTCATTTTTCGACGAGACTTCCCTTCATTAAAAGAATTTGCAGCGCTTCAATGCTCGCAGATTTGCTGAAATACCATCGGGACCTGCTTTGTTACAAAAAACTAGATCTAATCCGATGGAGCTGCTGCGTGGAATAATTCGGGGGATGAATCATCTACGATGATTGTCTCGGTTCGTGCCAATCAAAATCGTAACTTTAAACCGATCGTCAGCTGGCGAACGTGAAATAAATTGTAACGTTAGACTCAGCCGCTCGAAATGATTCACGGAAAATCTAAAAGGAACCTTTTTGCGTTGACATGTGATCTATTCAAATTGCCATCATTCCGTCGCTAAATCGAGACGACTTTCAGTGGCGCTCCTTTCGTCGATTTTATACTCAAAAAAATTAATTGCTTTTTAAAGCCCTCGTGAAAGTTCATTAAATACCAATTCGAAGTTATTTGTCTTTGATTTCTTATCTCCCGTCGCTAATGAGTCTTATGCACCCGAACAAATTCCCCAACATCAACTAATTGGCTTGGAAAAGCATAAATCCTTCGAAGACGCTTCTTTATCGTAACGAAATCGATATGCGTCCCGCTGTTTGATTGATGGAAAAGGACCCGAATTCCATTTCGTGGGATTAATTGAAAGATGTTTGATGAATCTGCTTTCATTTATCTCTCTCTTTCTCGATGTCATGACGCACGACGTCGCGCCGGGCATCTTTTTGATCTTCAAACCCGAGCGTACCGCAATTCATCTAAATTTTCAATTACTCCTGAGCGCTTCCTCCGTCCCACACACTCGATGGCGAACATCGATGAGTTACCGTATCGATTTCATCTTAAGACAATCTGTGGATATTGAGAGCAGAAGAAGTTTGATGCCGTGTCGACAAAAAGTTCACTAACTTTCTCTCTCGAGCGCAGTTGTACGGCTGGCATCCTCGCTAATGTTAGATGAATCATCTGTGCGTGTGTGCGAATTCTGATTAGACAGCAGAGCAAACAAACTTAAGCTCAAGACTCCCGCAAAAAGTTTCAATGAGTTTTCATTATTTTCATGCTTCGAATCGGGAAGCATCGAACAAATGCTATCGCTTTCTACACATTTCTACAGTCTCCGTAGGATTCCGAGGGTTGTGAGCGTATTCTCGGAAAGCTCATTCAAGATTTGGGTCGAAACGAGATCAGAATGGAAACTGTTGAGTGACTTAGAGACTACTCGACACCCTCGAGTGCCAAAAGGTTTGTAAACATGGATATCGAGGGCGATAGAAAGCCATCAGCAGAGTTTAAATAATCGACATGGAAGTTCTTCGAAGCAATTAAGGTTGCACAACAACAATGACCCAAGGTGGGAACAAATCGATATCATTTGACCCATCCGTACTGAAAGGAAATTTCATTCTCTCGGGAGCTTTTATTGAGAACAGGTTGAACTTCTGGGAACATTTGAGATTATTTACGTTGTTGACTTCAACAATGCGATGAGATGATAAGTGAGTTCCATGATCTGAGAAATAATATTTGATAAAGCAGCTGTCAAACCTTTATCTCGAACCTTTTGGAAGGTGCGCATGTTAACGTCTTGGAATATTCCGTTGAAGCCTCGCATGTTCTGCATCATCACGAGAATCAACTGGAGGTCTCTTCGATGGTTACCCTTCATCGCTGCCCAGTTGACGCTGTAGATTGCCGTGGTTACGTCTTCAACTCTGTCGCTTATTCGCTTTCCCATCAAGCAATAAATGTAAAGTTGCAATACCAAGACTGGAAAAGTCATGTAGATGATCGCGGGGCCGAAGGGATTTAAAACGAGACTATAAATGCAAGCGCAGAATACGAACGAGAGAATTGAAAATTCGAGCATAAAGTTAAACTTGAGCAGCTCCTGAACTTCTTGATGCCAATTGATGGCTTCGTAGCTTTTTTCCACGGTTTTCCTTAATTGTTCTGTGATTGACGCCACATCGGCTGGTTCATCGCGGTCGTGAGTTTCCGACAAAGCTTCAAGGTTTCCAACTGTGATCCTTAACATGTCAAGTCCCCAACAAGAATGATTCATAAGAAATAAAATTAAAGCAAAGTAAATCGTGACCATAGGACCAACAATCATGCAATAGCAAATTTGGTTGAAATAATTGATTAGCCAGTTGAGGGACAATCCATGGATGGGAAAGCACACAATGTAGAAGTTAAACGGCAAACGATATTCATTGTACTGAATGAGCAAAGGTCCTATCGATACAAGAACGAGAGCCGCTTGAGTCCCAAGGACGAAAACTGTTGATGCCAAGAACTCGATTCGGCATTGCCTCAAAGTTAGCTGCCACATTTTGTCTTCTGCTCGCACCGAATCTCTGCAAGAGAAACATGAAGATTAATTTATTGAGCAAGGAAACTAAACGTTTCACCTGTCTGTTATAATACGTTGCAGCATCAACCGCATTTTGTCGGCTGAAAGCATCAGCAATAAGTGATAGAAACACGATCGAGTAACCGAGACTGGATGCAGGAAAATTGTTAATTGACATGAACATACAATATGAAGTTTACTCACTGAGAACTCCAGCATTTTCGGTCAACTCTGACCACTGGTCGTCGGACAAATCTGCAAACTTTACAGGAATGAAAGTGACCATCACAAGCACCCACTCCAGATGCACAGCCAGGGAGAAGAAGAAACTGAACAATTTTTAGAAATAAAAAAAGCCTAATTTGTCAAATTTAAAAATTTACAGCTTGGATAACTTTCGGGTTCCGTTGACATAGACGTAAGGTTGAAGAAGATTCGCTCCAATGGTGACAACTCTCGTGAAAAAAATGAAGAATCTTTCCAGTTCCATTTCTTCAAATTATTTATACTGAAATAGAACACAAAAAGAACACAAAAAATGAAAAAACTGTCTTAATAACTTGAAATTATTACTCAAAATTAAAATTGATTTCTGTAAAACACCAAAATGTATTCGATAGAATTCTAAGCGAATTCTGATTTAAGCAATGAAAACTGTAACGTGAAAGTTCGCATAATCATTGAGGAATCAAATAGGCTCGAATTACGCTCTGGGCTGTTCTCGAGTTGACAATGTCTAATCCTCGAACCTGTAATCAAAAAGCTCAAGAAGATTACCGCAGTCAGTTTTGGAATTTGTAATTTGTGGACTTGCAAAGGAAGATACAAGCTCGACGATAAAACGTGTTTGAGCTCAAGCAACTTGAGATTGCATTACGAGATTTAAGAGGGTGTGTTACGGCTTCAAGGATGTGCGATGAGTTGGTGTCTTGTACATTATGTAACACAGAAAACGAATAAGGAAAAGTCAGAAATCGGAACCGAAAAATTTATCAGAAGCTAATACCGTTACTTGTTTGTTCCGAGATATTTCTTGATCGACTGAAGAAAGTTTGGATGAAAAATTAGAAATTTGAAAAATGTTGTGAAGAAAAACTGTTTTGTAAACGGATGTGAAATTATTTAGACCGACAATTATTACTAATAATGTACCAAAAACTACAATTTCAGATTTTCTTCACTACAATCTTACTGAAAAATTTATTCGTCAACTTTCGGATTTTGAATCAAAAAGGTTTTTAAAGAGTTACCTGTCACTGATTCTTAGTAAATATTTGTAAAGAGAGCGAAGGAGCCACATAATTTAGATTGGATCCTTTCCAAAGTCACATCGAGACCAACAATCAAGCTTTTGTCTTCTAAATATTGCAAGTATTCCAATTTGAAATTTTATATCCACGTGCCAAACTTTACATTTAAGTTTACCGACGTCGAAAGGAACAGCTCAGTCTCCTCGCAATTCTTTTGGTGTAAACATGGAATCCAACATATATTTTGATCGTCTATCTACAATCTTGCATAAGGTCTTGGCATCTTTGAGTCCTTACGGAGAGAAAAGCCAGGGTCATAAAATGAGGAATCTGTTCGTTCGATCATCTATGCCATGATAAAGTGATAAACTAAAGCAGTTTTTCTAGGTTTCGATTCCTGTTGGGACATCACATCAGCATGTTCGTTGTCATCATAACTTATGTCATGAAGAAGGCAAGCAACGCTGAGTTGTCGGGGCTCAACGACCTCACAGAGAACATTGCGTACATTCGTGAGTAAGCCATATTCTAACATGCCGATCAGGTGCTTAGGCCTTTCTAAAAGTTTGCGCAGTTCGTGGTACGATCTATGTGCTGTTTCTGCTAGTTTGTTCTGAGGAAGTGGAAGTGACAGTCGATCAAATTATCAGTGAGAGGTAAAACTCGAAGTTGTTAACCAACATAATACATTTAAGCTGTTAATCTTCGCAACAGAAAGAATCGACTGCCGACTCAACATCGGAGCTTAATCCTGCGCTATTGTAGACAGGAGTTTCTTTCATCAGTTACGTTCTTCATTTCGTCATGGTTAGCTGTTTCCTTGAACCTCGTCAGCGCTTTGACTTTTGGTGAACCGCGATTGCCCTTGAAATTCGAGATCGTTTTCCTACCATTCAAAGGCTCTTCAACCTATTGGATACTGAACTATTTGTATCACGTTCAAGTGACGTTTGTGGCGGGCCCATTTCTATTCTGCTTCTTCCCGCTTATATGGATCATGATGAACCAATGCTGCTTGAACCTTGACGTCGTGATAGCTGAAATCAAAGCCTTTTCAGATCAAGTTGAAATGAAGATCATCATCGAAATGAGTGCAAAGGTCATGGAATTTCAAGAAAAAGTTCAGCAACTTTTACAGTTCAACTTTTTATGCGAGTTTTCTATCCTTTCATTCATTTTCTGCCTCGCTCTTTATACAATTGCACTGGATCCTTCGGTCTCAGTGATCATTTATGGAGTATTCGCAGTTACGTTGTCACAGTTGTACGTTTCCTGTTGGATGGGAAATCGCCTCAACGAGAGAATCAATTCCTTAACTGCTGCGATTTATGAAATCGACTGGCCCTCGATGAACTTCAAAGACCAGAAAGAAGTTCATATGATGCTAATGTGGGCTCAGAACTTACGAGGATTCAGCGGAGTCTTCAACCAAGTGGACATGAAGACTTTTCAGAAGGTAAAGTGAAGTGAGAATTTTTATTGAACGTTGAATTTTATTTTTTTTTCAAAGATTTTGCAGTTTACTTATTCGCTCTTTGCTCTTCTCCGTACAACAAACTGAAAGAAGGAAAATACAGATAGATAGATAACTTGTCTGAGGGGTTGCCTTTGAACTGGAACAAAGCTTTCAAACCCTTTTAGATGGCTGTGGTGTGGCGGATGAAAATTGCTCGTGCTGGAAACAGCACGTGACGTATTGGAAACGCCATAACACAGCTGGAGGCTGCAGGATCACTCTTGGCACGCTACAGAGAAGCCGAAACGAAAGTTTCGGCGCCACAAACTGTGCGTGCTGAGGGGCGAACCGAAGACCGATACTTTTATCACTGTGTGCGTCCAGTTTTAAATCTTTTTTAACATAAATAAAATTATCGATGCACGCATACGGCAATACGGGCAACGAGATGACGGCAAGCGGAGGGAGAAGTAGAAGGGCTTAGAGAGAAGGAGAAGGTAGTAAGGTAGGAAGACCCCTAACAGGGCAAGGGTTCCGGAAGGTCCCAGCTCGTGCTGGAAAGCACGAAGCAGGGGCTGTGGATGGGAATTCCCCGACTGCATTGACAATGCTTTCTAGGGTTCCCAGTCGGCGTAGCGGCTGAATTGGACCAGCTTAGGCTGGACCGAAACTAGCTGCGGACCGACGCTTTTACAATCTATCTATCTATCTGAAGGAAAATACTTTCTGTTACTTTTTTGAATAAAATAAACGAGTGTTTTTGTCTACTGTCTGCCTGTGACAAAGTTGTATTGCCCCAACTAAAAATTTAACTGAATATCGACGAAACGAAACTATATTTATCAATTGAACAGCAGATCTCCTGAATTTAATTGCGAATCTTTGATTGCTGTGATTGAAATCTGAAGGTTAAGCCGTGAGATCGTTGCATGTAAGGAAACTCCTCCATCTCAAAACGTTCTGTGTTTTCCTCAAGTCTTCGTTGAAGAGAAATCGACTTTGGCAAACTGTTCACGAGGCGTCTTAATCCGGCTTGTAATACATTAATAATCTATGAGCAAATCCATTAAAACTCGACCTTGAGCTGCTGACGAGTACGGAGATAATTTGAAATGGAGGAGGAAACCAGATTAAAACACTTGTCACATTCTTTACCCTTCTCGTAAAGTTGGGAAGAAGGTCCGTGAAAGTTTCCACCAAGTTACACGTTGAATCTAAGATGTGAATGAAATGAAAATTTTATGACGTTGACGCTGTTTCGGTTTTGATCAGATTGCTTGAGGAAACCGCATCGTCAAAGTTTCTGCTTGGGATTAGCGTGAAGCTTTTTCGTTTCGCCGGGAAGTTGAACAGAGCAGAACGAGGAAAACAACGGCGGATCTGGAGCGAACGAGGAATGCGAAGAGAGCTCAGAAAACAACAATTAATTCTCCTTGGTTTCGCTGTATGATGGGAAAGCCTTTGCGTGTTTAATCTTTGGTAATTTGCTTAATGAATTGTTTGCTTGGCAAATTGAAATTGCGGATCGTAGTAATTACGTCATTCTTCGTCTGACAACTTATTCTCCTACAACACGAGCCAAGCTGGCGAAGACGTTCAAGGACATCGGACGACAAGTGCAGGAAATGTTTTCACTTACATCTCACCCAGCTGCGACATCATCAGGTTCCAGTGTTTCAGCCGAGAGGCGAATTTCAGTTGAGAGGCCGCAAAGTTTACAGACTTATTTCAGTTTGGAATTTCTAATTCCTAATTCTTACACAAGCGTCGCTTTGCTGCCACTCAAAGTATCTTTTTCTCGCAACAACTCGAGGCAGCCACGCTCGCCTACGAGCCTAATTAAATGTCAAAATGTTGCTCGGATAAACAAAAGTTCGCTTCCACAGAAATATCAAATTTCCGCAAAAAGGAAAAGTTTCTGTTTTCGAGCAAATAAAGACATAAATTCACCCGAACTCATGCAATCACGAGAAAGCTTTTCATTTACAACATCGCATAAACAGTACATTACTCTCATGAGATAAAAAGAAGCGCCCGATGCTGGCTGGAGAAGCAGCAATCAACATTAAAACGCTCTGCACAAAGGGAGGACGATGTCGTCGACTGTTTATCGCTCATTCTCATTCAATTTTCCTCGAGTCAATGTAAATTTTATGTGTTGTCGTCTCTCCACGTCGGTCATCACCATAAAGTGCACGATTCCGTTGCTGACTGACCGTCATTCGGACAATTCCACTGGAAACTTTCCTTTATGTTTGTACATAATTATGTTAATGTAATTTCTCGCTCAACGTCCGGGCTCCTACGCATCTCATTTCAGTTCAAATATGAATATTTACCCCAAGCGGTTTTCGAGCTTATGCTCATCGCTTCTTGCTCAACACTGAAGGATCGCGAGAGAGAAAATCCCGAATGCGTGAAAGGTTTTCCTCCGAGGATGTTGCATGCGAGCGAGAGAAGAAAATGAAATTTCCTGTCGGGGAAAGAAGAAAGTTCTGCTCCGCTTCAGTTCAACATTAAACATTAGCGCGTTAACATCTCAAGAAGGTTCGGTCTCGCCGATTCATTCAACTTGAAGTCTTGTTGTTATTGTTACTCGCCTCTTTCATCACCAGCAGCAGCAGCAAGTCGAGCATCGCAAAGAGATAAAAATTGATTGATAAATCGGTGGAATTTGTTGTTTCTTTTGTGATTCAGTGAAGAGAAAATAGGAAAAAAAAATAATTGCGATAAGAATTGAAATGAATAAGTAAATGGCTATCAATCATTTCGAGTGTTTGCAAGGAATTGATGATTGACGAGAAGCGTTCGGTTGCTTCTTCTCCTGCACAAATCAGCCGTGTGGAAATTAATCAAGTTAACAAATAAGTAGAGGATCGTGTTTGAAGTGAGAGAAAGCGACGAGTGCCTGAAGCCATCGAACGGAAGATTATGGCTGTTTAAAGATTTCGTGATAAAGTTGAGAGAGCGTTTACCAAAGAAAATCTTGAAATTCAAAAATTTTGTCGAGAACTAAGCCGCTCAGTTTGTTTGAGGACCCGAAATTCCTTGCGATTTCCATAAAAGGATTATTTCAGTGCCGCCCGATGTAATGGATTATAGCCGATAAAAGTTCCATAAAAAGCCGTTCACGAGTAAGTTTCCGACGACGAAGAAGGAAAGCTATTGGATTGCGAAAAAGTTCTTGTGACAAGCAAGCGAAGGGCTAAAAGCGGAGATATCTGATTAATTACAAAGCGTCAGCAGAAAAAAGTTCATTTCATGTTCTCGATCGACGTCGTCTGATAAGGCAATGAAAGGTTTATCGAATTATTTGGGAAGACGAACACAGTGAATTTCAATAATCTCTTGTTTGATCTCTAGTCGCCTGAGTTAATCATCGAAGTTGATTGAAGCTTTTGACTCGAGTCAACGGCACATAATCAAAACAAGTTCAATGTAATTGGCGAGAGAGAAGCGGTGTTCATTTGAGCAAGAACGATTTCCAATTAACTGAATGTTTCATCTACCTTGCCTTCCCCCCAATTATTTGTTCGGGCGTGAAAAACCGAAGAAAATGTCAACGATTTGCTTTCCCTCAAGAGAAAAAGCGGCAACGAGCTGTCGAGAGCAATGAAATTTGTCGGATGCTGGTGATGCGAATATTCTATCGGGAGAGGTTTTTTTTTCAAAATCCATCAACAGTCTGCGTGGGCGGTCGCATTGAAGCTGGAAACCGTTGTTCATGAACTCATGGGAATTTATCTAAGTTGTTAAACCACCGTCGCCTGTGAGGAAGTGAACTCCAATCAGTTTAATTTCAAGGCAGAAGGGAAATTGAAGCTCCTTCGCAATCGCTTTAAATATTCGATCCGAAGGATGTGCAAAGTTTGTGCCATTTCGACTTCTGGAATCAACAGTAATTTTCGTTTAACGGCTGGCAGCTTAGCTTTTCATGTCCGATGAGAAAAGACTGTGAAAGAAGAGGCAAAAGTTCCCAAAACAAGTTGGATTTTCTTCTGTCTTGTTCCATAAAACTTTTTCGGTTCAGCTCTTGTTGTTTTCATGTCGGACACGGCACGTCAAAGCAGAATCTTGAGCGTCGAGACGTCAAAGTTTTGATGTGATTGGAGGTCATGTCTCTTGCCATCCGTTTCTCCTCTGATCGCTTCAATCATTTTTGGATTTTCGCATAACTGGATTGACGCCTTCCTGCTCGAAACACATGACGTATGGCTGAACAAGCTAAAAAGTTTGTGGCTTGAAGTTCGATTTCGCATCTCACATCTTGATTGCCGATCCTTTGAAGTGAAATTTGATTTTCTCTACGCTCGAAACCCTTAGACTTCCTAACAGCAGTTAGAGAGTGTTGAAACGTTTCTTTTGATGGCGTAACAATTTCATTCGAGCTTGTGAGAATATTTTGCTCGCAACATTTATTTAATCTTCCGTCGCGGGTACACGAGAGAGTTTGTCGAGGGCTGATGAAATATTGCTGGAACATACCGATAAATATTTCGCTTCGAAGGTTTCATTTATCAAAATTCGAAGAAATTTCTCTTCGCCGAGAAATCCGTGACGTGAACTGATGAATTAATGTTGTGTGCTGAGAGAAAGCGGTTGAATATTCGGCGGAAGCTGTAAATATTTAGCTGTAAATGGCCATTAATTTCAATTGGCGGAATATAAATTTATTGCCTGACCCCGTGACAATCAATTTGTTTTATGCGAGCTGTAAATGTTTCGCTCGATGTGATTATGCCGATTTTTGACATAAAATGGCGCCAACCGTGAAAAATGATGAAAAGTAAACAGAAAGAGTTTTGCTTGGTAGACATTTCGTTTTGCGACAGAAGTGGAAAGCGTCGCCGAGTGGCGAAGAAACGTCCCGACTCGTAAAGTGCTTCACGAGGCAAATGAGCTTACATTGAGCTTCACCGATATCGAGAATCCTCCAGATTGTTTTCTAATTCAAATTTACTTCAAACTTCGCTCGGATTATGTTCACCTTGTGATTCTAAACATGCACGCGCACGGAGATGTCTCGGGCGTATTGGGGCGCGAGAGAGCAGGATTGTGGAAATATTATTCAAATTTATGCTTCTTCACGCTTGGTTTGATGCTTCACGTCTACGGAAGTTCACTGAGTGAGAAGTTGAAGCTCATAAAAGTTCAAAATGACTTGTTTATTTCACCCTGGAACATTCATTGGAACGCCTTCGTCTTTGAAAGACAGAACGCAAACAAAACTAATTGAAGCTTTCCAATCAGCAAAATGACGTAGGAGTCGAATCTGCCCTGGGTCGAGATAATGATCGGAGATGAACGAATGAGAAATGATTTCACCCTTTCGCAAATGATTCGGCACAAACAATTCTTTCTTTTCATCCAAGTCTTCGGGTGATTTCATTTAAAGGATAAAACGTGTCAGCACAAAACGGACGAGAGATGAACATCGAAAAAGTCAAGATTCACTCTGCTAGGAATAATCTTTTCTCCATCGCTCAACGACGATTTCCCATGCAAATTGTTATAATCCGCAATCAAATTGCCATCAATTTGGAGAAGAACGAGGGGAAATCAACGTCACAATCTTTCGACGGCTCGGATATTTATGAAATTGCTCGCTTAAATTTCAATTGTGAAATTCCTTTGAGAATCAAAGCATTTTGTTTATGAGCGAATCCCTTTCGATCCTCAAGAGGCAGTTGAAACTTTTAAATGTTAGCTACTTGAACCAGAGCTCTACTTTCCAATAAAGTTTTCCTCGCAGCTGCAAAATAATTTCTAATTAGGAATCTCCGTGGGATTGTTCGGAAGTTGCTGCTCTCTCGCAATCAGGATTGAAACACGAGAATCTCAATTCAAACATTTTCAACTGCGGTTTAATTTGTGCGGTACGATTCCAATGGAATAACTCAATTTAAATGGAATTTCGATTGAATAATGAGATCAGATTTATGAATAATCACAAGGGAGTTGATATCAAAAAGCCATGCGTTTGTTCGTAGGCGTGAAAGCCATTGGCAAATAATTACAGAGCTTTGACAAAGCTTCAGTTAATGAACGCTTTGTCCTTCGTTGTTCTATTGTTTCTCCCTAACTAGCAGTTTGACTGCAATCCAGGGATCATCAAACGTTCATTAAAAAGCTTCGTTTAATGAAATTTCGACGAACAGCAACTTTAGCCCGGCCATAAGCTGCAATAAATTTCAATTGCGCCCGCGGATTCACGCGAGTGCTACTAGAATTCAACACCGTTGAAGCTAATTCGGCCAAGCTCTTGGAAAAATTCAGCTGCGAATTTTCATGTCGACGCGAAAATGAAATGGAAACTCTGCTTCGCTAGGTAGAAGGGATGAGAAATATGAAAAATGAGATCCGAAACATAAATGTTTATGTGGGTTGAGGAGAAGTAAAATGTTTGTCGGCAATAAAAAGTAAAATTTCTACCAGCAGAATAAACAAACCACCATCACTTCTATTTCCAGCTGGAAGCCTTATCAGCAGCCATGACCTCGTTTGATTCCGATGGTTTCAAAATCAGCTTTAATTGAATCGAGAAAGTGTTGTCGACATTATTCAAATTAGTGAGGAATAAATTTGTTTACCGAGCATGAAAAACCGAATTGAGTTTACAATTTGTCATCGCTCCGAAGCCAGTTCAGTGAAAAGTTGCAGAAGCGCACCGACGTTCGGACGAAGAATTTTCCAACTCTAATTAAATTTCCATTATAACGAAAACGAGCAGAAAATAACAGCAGAAGCAAAAGTTTCATCTTTGTGAAGCAAGAGGTTTGAATGCAATGAAAGTTCATCATGTGGAGTTACATGATGGCAGCCGCTCGCAGTGATCGGGCAATGTCAATTATATCCTCTCGTCAGAACGCCAGATACAACGATGACTCGAATCTATCAAGGTAATTAATGGAACGAGGCCGTGACGCCTTCGCACCCTCAAACGGAGCGGCTATGCTTAATTAAACTGATCGATGATTCATTGCAGATTGCCGCACTCCAATTACTTACATCGAATGCCAAGAGTTCCGCATTATCAAACCACGCCGTTCACTATCGACCCATCGGCTCGTAGCACGCAAACATTCGCTGAGAGATACGGCGTTTCCCCTCCTCACTCGAATGAGAATCTATATGGCAACGACTACACAATTATCGGAGCCAACGATGACAAATGCGGCGCTCGAAGTGAAATGCCGACCAAAAATCATAAGGTCGAGTTGTCAAAAGCATCTTCATCATCAAACATGATTCAACAGACAAACAATAACAACGCCGACAGCGAGCTAACCTCGAAGGCACCGAAATCATCTGTGATAAAAGGTTCCAGGAACATGTCGAACAACTCACATTCCGCAGTGATCGACGATGTCGAGCCGAGGCTCCAGGTGAGTTCAGTCTTCCGCTATAAAAAGCGCCTTGATTTCATTGCGTCACATTTGCCACATCATTCACGTCAAAAACAATTTTTCGAGCCATTCATACGAAGGCGGAAACATATTTCCATGTTAATGTTAAACTGTCACTCGACGAATGGTTTCGGGAAAACGATTTTTTTTATCTTTCCATTCCAATGCAAGCGACTGAAATGTTCAAGGACGCTGAGGTTGAGTACCGCAATGCATTCAAAGCGTGGAGCATGGCAATAGCGCTGCACATTTAAACGACAGTTACTCAGAACTAATCATCTCTGCACAGCTTCTCAGCAGACGCTTTTGAGCTTGAGCGATCTGCTTTTGAACAAATGAGCGATTTCGTCATGTATCGTTCGATTCCTTCGAGCGTGACAAATGATGACACTGAAACTTGTTCAATTTTATGCGTGATACGTGTTTTGTCAGCGGCAGACGTGAGGCAGAAGCTCGCGGTTAAATGTGCAAGCATGAAAACTTTGTCGAGGGTGGGAGAAGGTTTTTTCGTCACGTTTTGCTTTAAATTCAATGTCATTGGCAACGTTTTTTTTTCCACAAAGTTATTCAATTAGTTCGAGATCGGAACGGAATTCAATTAATTAATTAAAAACTTTCTCTCTAAGCTGACTGTGCTAACTTTCTTTCGACTCTTTTTCGATCGATTGTTTGGCGCTGCGCCTGGGAAAAAACTCACACTTGAGCGTCCAATTAGGAAAAGTTTATCAGGAAGTTCGCAACGATGATTAACAACTCCGCTTCTGATCTCACCGCAGAAGTGAAACACGAGGTTTCTGTTAATGAGGCTTTAACGAATTTATTAAATTGAATTTAATTTGTTGGCTCAATCCTGAATACCGTTTGAAAGCTCCCGCGAACAACTTGATCCGCGATTCAAATTTATCAATTAATTACAACGCAAAGCTGGCTGTAAATAATTACTTGGAATATGTTAATGAACGCTCGAAGGGAAAGATTCGCGTCGGCGCTCATAAATTCATTCATCATTCTAAGATTTGAAAGTTTCATCATGAATTCTCGAGCGAAGTTTAACGAATCAATTATCGCACGACAAGATAAATAAATTATGAAAATAATTTGATAGAGCTTGGCAGCGAGTTTTGCTCCACTTTAATTGGTTGGAATATCGCAAACCTCTTGAATCCACTTCACAACTTTAGAGACTCGCCCGTAGATTCCAGGGAAATCCTTCAAACCGCAACCCAGTCCAGATGAGACCGTGCCGAGGAGAAGTCCATCGCACTCAAGAGGTCCCCCCTGGCATAATTTAGAGAAATGCAAATGAGACAAGCTTTTGCGGGCAATTAGTCTGATTCAACTTACAGAATCTCCCGAACAAGCATCCTTTCCTCCCTCGTGTACACCCGCACATAGCATGGATTCATTAATTTTGAACCTAACCCGGCTCGTGTTGTAATTCTTTTGACATGTTGCTGAATTGACGGTCGAGACCTTCACAGATTGCAGCTCCCTCGGTTTCTCGCTCTTCTCGTTCATTCCCCACCCGCTCACGGAACACTCCAAATCATCAGGAATCTTCTGGTTCTCCTTGGGCAATCCGATTGGATGACAATTCTCATCAAAAATTATTTTCTCCTTCAATTTCATTATAGCGAAGTCGTAGGAATACTTCGCATGCTCGAATTTCGGATGAATCACAAGCTTCTCGACTTCGATCAGTTGCCCCCCTTTGTCTTTCCGTGTCGATCCAACTCTCAGCGTAATGTTCTTGTTGTAGTCAGCCGCACAGTGCCCTGGGAAATGGAAAGCAATTAAAATTAATTAGCAATTAAAAGTGAGCAGCATAACGAAGCAGAAACTTGCCAGCAGTTAAAGCACACCATTCGCTGATGATACAGGCGCCGCATTTCAGCTTCTTGCTCGCGAGATAAGCGCCTTGATATGGAAACCCTTTGATGTCAGATTTCCCTCCGCCAACAATACTTAGGCGTTTCGAAGACGATAAAGTAATCACAAAACTCAGAGCGAAGACAGCCCGAAGGAGAAGCTTTCTCATTGCACTTTAGCTTTTGCACGAGTGACTGAAAGCTCCACAGCGAACTTCCTTTCATATTTAAATGCAGCGCTCGTCGTGATCCATAAAGATTAATTATCAGTCACGTTTGCATGATTAATCGAGTTGTAAAATGAGGAAGTTGAACTGAAGAAGTTGGCAACGGTGGCGAAGGGTTTTTTGTTTACTCACTGACTGATACTTGCAGTGGATGGAACGTCATTAGACAACGCCATGATTCTTATTCAGCTTTTTATGCGCGTCATGAGACGTAAAAAGCGAGCGCAAAGATAAAAGACATTAAAAGCGAATCCATAACCATCAACTCGCCCCGCTCGCAAACAATTTAATTTCTTTGTCGGAGAAGACAAAGACCATTTCACTTGCTCTGCCACTTTATGGACGACTTGAACGTCTCTCGTCTTTAAGGGTCAATAATGTCACTCTGCCGAAACGAGAGATTTATTTATGAAGGTTCAGGAAGTACGGAGTGCCTGCGAACCTTGTCATATGTCAATTAATGGGCAAACCTTTCAGTTCAAGAGCGGGCCTCTTGAGAAAGCTTTGGGCTTCAGACATAAAAAATCGCTTTATGATGATGATTATCCGGAGTCAAATTATTATGATACGTTTGAGGCAACTTCAGAGGAAGAAGGAGACGCCGCACATCCCGGGGATTATATTTCAATACATTCAATGTCAATGCTTTTCAGTAAGGGAGACGAATTATTTTCCATTCACGAAGCCTCATCGTCAACCGTAAGTCACGCGCCTCCATCGGCAATCTAATGAACCGAAATTCTGAGAAATTTTCTTCTCTTTTTCGCCAATCGCAAATTTGATTTCGGTTCAGCGCCCGTTCATCGTTTTCTCTCCCCGTCGCGAAAGTGCCTCGTGCGTACAAAATTGATAATGTCGTGTATCACTTACAATGTAGCTTGTCGTGTCGAGCGACATGAAGAGCGCAGCGTTGACGAGATAAAAGCTTGCGTCAAGGGAGCTGAAGGCTTGAGAAATTTATTGAATTCTGCTAATGAATTACAAACAACCAAGGAAAGCAAGATCATGCTTGACTAAGAGTTGTTGTGCCAGAGCGACGTCGTGTTTTAAGATCAAAGAGAACTCCTTGGCTACGAGATTTTAACAGAAGCAGAAAATCTCATTTGAGTTATTATTACCGTCAGCAAAACAAAACTCCATTGCCTTAAGAAGTTGACAAAGTAGAATTGTTTCGCCACCGCAATCCTAGAAAAAGTTTCGACCAAATAAGTTTAAGCTCGGAACTTTCGCAATATCGTCGCTGGGAAAATCAATTAGGACTCAATGCCTTTTTGTCAACAGTCTGCTAGCGAGGCAAGAACGAAATGTCTTCGTTCGGAACGAGAAAGCTCGCAACAATTCCATTTATTTGGACAGAAAAGCTGTGGGTGGGCAGTAAACTGTCGGGACGGGTTCCGTTCTCTCTCGTTTCTGATCAGGGGACGTTTCTCTCTGCGTGTTTATCTATTGCATAGTTGAAACCAATTCAGACAATTAATTATACTTCGAAGTTATCGTCGGGTCTTTAATGACGGGAGAGTAAAATGCTTTGGGAGTGATGAGCATTATAATTTATAGTCGTTTCTGATGAGCTGGAGTGGTGGTGTTGGACGCCTTGCGCTGTCAAACGTGAAGCTTTCATTGAGCTGTTGTGAAGTCAATTGGCTTGTCTGGTGAAGGAAAAATATTTTTCCAATATTAACTGTTGCGGTGGGAGGGAAGACGATAAACGCAAGTTATCAATACACTCGAAGCCCCTCGAGCTTTCTTATACCTCCAATTAATAAACATAAACAGTCGAGCTGCTGCCACTTTTATAACTTTTATGTCATTTCGCGTCGTGTTGCTTTCGTCTTCGATTACTTCGCATCGACGTTTGCTGTCGATTAAGCAATTAGGAGCTTATTTTCGAAGGCTTGAATTTCAGTCTTTCTCAAGTGTTGCTCCGAACCGGATCCGCTCGAGAGATTGTCGTCGTTCTTAATCTGTCGTTTACACAGAAAACGTTCCGCCGGAGTGATTTAAAAGGAACTTAATTGAGAAACGTTTAATGAACTTTAGCAATTTAGAAAACAAAGATAAAGTTGGAAAGTTAAGCAAGAGTTTGCGCTGGAAGGATTTTCATTAAACAAATGAACTGAAAATGCTGACGATGACTTTGAGAGGCGAGAAATTCCTTCCAAACGTGCACGATCGAGCGAAATGATTGTTGATTTCAAACAGGAGGCGAATATAGTGCGCGAGTAATTGGAACGTGACGGCAAAAAAGTTCAGTGATTGTTGCGACATAAATGATTTTGCAAAATATTTTAAAGTCAGTTGACGTTGCACGAGTTTCGCGTTGTGGTTCAGCAGTCGAGCTTCAGTGATGAACACATAGCGAGTAGCAAAAATGAGTCAGAAGATAGACGTGGCTGTTATAGGCGACGGTGGCCGAATGTCGAGCGAGAAGCGGGTAAATTCCTCTTTTGGAAAAGGGCTTTGTTGGTCTACGCGCCTCAACCCCTCTCCTTTATTTCTATTTTGCTATGACCGAGCAGAAAAAATATCAAGTTTATGTTGACGCAGCCGAACGAGAACGGCAAACATTCGATTAATTCCATAAAAATTACAAATATTTGCCCATGAGTAATTCATTTCGTATCCACTTGACGTTTCCGATGATTTATTTTCTGTTTGCAGGATTCATCTAACGACGCTTCGTATTCAACATTCCGAAGAACCTTAAACGCATTAAGACATAGAATATCGAGAAAGCGACAGCGAACAAAGCCGCCGGATAAGTTGGCTGACAAGTATAGTTTCGCAATCTCTGCGCCAGCGAATCAGGCGCAAGTCCCCACCGGCAATCCTTCTGACGGCATCACCAGTCGCTTATCCTTCGACCCGTCCCTGTCGTCCTATTACAGAGTAATTTGACCTTTTCCTAGGAATTAAATGGCATTGAATGCTGATAGATTTGTTCTCTCGTCCCCTTTCTCTCGTCCGCCTTCAGTGGTTGGCGATTGTCTCCGTAGCGGTGCTTTACAACATCATCTTCGTCGTTGGACGGAGCATCTTTTGGGAAATAAACAAGAAAGCAACTTTCCTGTGGTACTTCTTGGATTATTTATGTGATTTCATCTACTTTCTAGACACAATCGTGCACTGTCATGAAGGTATGTCAATTTAAGTTGTTTGCCACTTGTCGATGCGGCTCACGTGCCAACTTGATTTATGCAAAGATAAGCTGTTTGGTTGGGAGACGAACGTTTTGGGATTTCGGTGAATTCTCGCTAAGATAATTGTTATGAATGAAGGTTAATAGAGATAACTTCTCTTCATTCATAGCATGTCTCGACGACCTTGCTGATTGAGCTTCCGTCGAATCGAATTTATCGATCCCGATTCAAATTGGAAGACGTCATGAAGGCATGAGCATGCTCTCCTCTCCTTCATGGAACTGACAAAATTGTAAATAATCTACCGCGAGACAAGGTTGCCGTCAATCGATCATTTGTTCCACGGCGAAACAAACAATGGAAAAGTCTTGAGCATGTCATGACTGCTAATGTTAGCGTTATGACGCTGACTCAGCAGGCGAATTTCCCTCGTCGATCTGCCATCGATCCGCGCACCGATGAATTTTCTTTGATAAGACGAATCTCTTCGTCAATAGCTGAAGGCTGACTGAAGGGAAGCGAGCGAATTTCAATCATTTCCGTCTCGCTGAAACCTCCAAACTCGTCGAATTTCAAATTTTCCTTTTCGTTCAAGAGCTTTCTAGCGTGAGCGAGTGAGTCAATTTATGAGCTTCCCAAAGAATTTCTTCACTTCAAGCACTCCATTAACTTCAATGGCTTCGCAACATTCAATTTACGATTATTGCGCAATGAATTCCGCTTTATTGTCTCCGCTTGTTTCAGGTTACCTCGAGCAAGGCCTGCTTGTACGTGATGCCAAAAAGCTACGCCAATACTATTTCAGCACGAGTCACTGGCGGTTAGACTTAATTTCTATGCTACCGACCGACCTCGCATATTTATGGTGGGGACCAAATGAATGTAACTTCGATCGGGTGCCATGTGCCGTGATCGTTCGCATCAATCGCCTTCTCAGGCTGCCGAGAATGTGGGAGTGGTTTGAGCGGACCGAGACAGCGACTGGATATCCCAATGCATTTCGAATATGCAAAGTGAGTTTTGTTGCTTGTCAAGATTAATCATACGAATGTAGAGCAAAGCTGAAAGAAAGAGCAGCAACTTCCCCATCTCCAGCACACTCAATGATAAATAGCCGTAATATAGTTTTCAACCCTCACGATTTATCAAACAAACTCCTTGCCGAAGACAGTGCTTGCCTAATTTCCGTCTGGTGGAAATGTAGGTCAGAAGCAGCTTCAATAAAGCAAGGAGCGAGACGAGGAAAACAAAAAAGTTTTATCGTCTTTCGAACTGTGCTGCTGGGGGGCTGGAGGCGGCAGCTCCCTCTTACACGCTCTCGAATTAATCACAATTGGAACTGAAACATTGTCATTCTGTTACAATCTTTTTAGGTCGTGCTAGCAATATTAGTTTTAATCCATTGGAACGCCTGTTTGTATTTTGCCATCAGCTACGTTCAAGGATTTGGCAGCGACAATTGGGTTTACAATCTGAACGGTAATTTCGTGTTGAATTGTCATGACGATACATCTACCGACCGATACCCTATGGTCTGGCATGTTCGGTTATGGGATTGTTACGCTCCAATGAAACAAGATAGGAGCAGGGTGACTAATCTTAGGCAAGGGGGCTTCATTTCGAAACCTTTCAGTTCAGTTTAGAAAACACTTCAGGCTTCGCAATGTTTTCCTTCACATTTCACTGAGTCTAGTAAACACAAACATCTCTCAACCAGCGTTGCTAAGAGAGCAGTTTCTCTATCGACATCAACAGCTTTCGATTCAAGACTGTGTAAACTTTCTGAGCTCTTCTCCATTCAAGCTTTAAAATATTTATTTCCTAGAACTCTTCAAAATTCAAAAAACACAATATTTGATTTGAGTGTTTTGAGTCATATTTGATCAATCCGAAAGCTCTGGCAGTCTGAAAATACACTCGAAGCTTTTTATTTACCCTCGCACTCAAAGCTTAAAAAGTTCAATTCAAGGAGTTGTGTATCAACACAGGTTGCCTAGCCTGAGGACAAGTTGAGACTTAGAAATATTGATAGGGTGACTAGCTTCGAGTTCAACCGCTTGAATATCCTCTTGTCCAACTACGATTGATGTCACCTAAAAAGCTGAACGAAATTTCAAGGGTTGACTGGTCACCCTTCCTCCTAAAGCTTCATGAACTGACAGTTTCCATTCCGCAGGAACCCAAAACGCTTCACTGACGCGACAATACATCTACAGCTTTTATTGGTCAACGCTAACACTCACCACGATCGGCGAAACACCGACGCCTGAGAACGAAACAGAATATTTGTTCGTTGTTGCCGATTTCTTAGCGGGAGTGCTCATATTCGCTACCATTGTTGGAAACATAGGTTCGTTCTGTTTGACAAAATCTCAAACGTCAATTTGTCGTCGAAGGGAAGAATAACATCTCGCATTTCGATTTCATCTCAAAGGTTCAATGATATCGAACATGAACGTTGCCCGGGTTGAGTTTCAGAACCGGATGGATGGAGTGAAGCAATACATGGCCTTTCGAAAAGTCGGAGGCGAGTTGGAAGCGAGGGTGAGTTACGCAAGGAGATGCTCCAAAATGTTTTTTATGTTTCTTGCTCGCTTAATCGCATTCCGTCTCATAAAAATGAGACAAAAATTTATTGAGCAAATAATCAAACGCCCTTCCACCGGCGCTTGCGAGTGGCGGCTCGTAGAATCCCCCAAACGATTTATATGCGATTTTTATGTAGGGGAGATACACATAAAGTATCATAATTTAATAACTTCAGCTCTCATGCGTGGAGAGAAGAGCAAATAAAATAAATGATTTCGATTCTCGACTGAGCTTTTGTTGACAAGAGCTTTTTATGAGAGTTTTCCAGCCTCGGAGGAAACACTTGACTCCTCGTGCGTTTCAATTTACTCTGCTTGGACGGGGGGCGTCTAAAGAGAGCTTTCATCCGATTAGGGATTCTAGCTTTGTTTTACGTAGCTGAATGGCCATTATGAAGCAGAAAGTAATTAAGAGAGATTGTGTTGTGCAGGTTATCAGATGGTTCGCGTATACATGGGCACAGAGCGGAGCTCTCGACGAGGAACGTGTTTTAGCTGCCTTACCCGATAAGCTCAAAGCCGAGATCGCGATAAGAGTACACATGGACACGCTCAAGCAAGTCAGGATATTTCAAGATTGTGAGCCGGGTCTGCTGGAAGCTCTGGTTCTGAAACTGAGATTGCAAGTCTTCAGTCCCGGCGATTACATCTGTCGGAAGGGAGATGTGGGCAAGGAGATGTATATCGTGAAACGTGGGCGCCTTTCGGTCGTCGGTGATGACGGAACCACCGTGCTGGCCACGCTTGGAGCAGGATCCGTTTTTGGGGAAGTATCGGTGCTTGAAATCGCAGGAAATCGAACAGGAAACAGACGAACAGCAAACGTTAGGTCCATAGGTATGCCAAATCGACCATTAACTATTCAGCGGAAGATAAAATCTCTATCTCTCTCGCTTCAGGATATTCTGATTTATTTTGTTTAGCGAAACGTGACTTATGGGAAACATTGGCAGATTATCCGGAGGCGAGAGCTTCACTTACGGAGCGTGGCTGCCAACTGTTGCGTAAGGATGGTCTCCTTGACGAGGCTGTGTTTGCAAGTATGAAGTTCAACTATCAAACCGTATTAAAGCTTCATTATATGCGATTAACTCCTTAGGTGCCACTCAACAGCACGACTCGCTAGAGTTGGGAGTTGCAAAATTGGAATGCACAGTGGAGAATCTCAATTTACGCTTGGCACGTCTTCTTGGCGAATATTCGTCGTCACAAGCCAAGCTCAAACAGCGAATATCAAAATTGGAAGAACGGTGAGTGGTCTGGTCGGATGGAATGGATGTTTTATTGCTTTAGGACTGTTTGCGAATGAAAGTATCTAATCGATGCCGACGTAGACAAAATAAAAACAATAATTCGTTGCGAGAAAGTTTCTTGCTGAGGACCACGAACTTGCCTCAATCAACTCGTTTTCTATTACAAATAGCTTCAACGAGAGTAATTTCAACGACGAAGACAGCAATGACGAAGAAGACGAATGGAGGCAAAGGCGCTATTCTTTGCAGTTGAACTCGAGAGGTCAGCGTGCAACAAAGGCGAACGACTCCACCACTCAACCGCAATTAGAGACCGAAGAATACGACCAGCCAAATGAGCTTCTTTCGAGACAAAACACAATGTAAAGTGTCGATAGCAGTCGAAGCAACATGGATACAGCGGTTAATGAAGCTTGTCGACGGTACCAAGAGCTCATTGATCAAGAGATTAGAAGAAACTTTAAAATTTTTGAGCTTTTAATGTGATCAACTAGACGAAGGAACCGCTTAGTTAAACAGTGAGCTATAAAAACTCAAGATTCAGTCTCACCAAGAAAATCTCTTTGTAGTCTCAGACTTTACAAAACTCTTCAATAAACATCAACTTAATCTCCACCAAGTCGGTGGCTCCAACCAAGGAACTTTCAAGAACTTTTTGCTCGGTTCGAGACGTTCAGAGGCAAAAGGAAAATTAGAAACTAAGAGAAAATAATTATGAAATTGCATATTGTGCCTAAACCATGTAAACTTGAATAACTTAGAATTGTTGAATAGGAATTTGAAAACATTAAATTTAGAGCGTAAGTGGCAACAACTAACGAGCAGTAAGTCATAAGAAACATATCCTAATTGTTTAACTGAGACGGAAAACCGTGTAATCAAGCGGCGAAAGATTCACTAATTTCATTAAGATGATGCGAGTGACTCCGGCTCTTAATTGAAAGCTGGTGCAGACAGTTCGTTTCAATGACATTTTAACACGAGATGTTTCCCTATAACTGTTCAAGCCATTCCTTTCTCCCGTTGTTTTGCGAGGTTTGCAATTAAAATTTTAGCAAGCAGAGGAAGTGCATTTGAAAAGAGAATTGTTCGACGATGAAACTTTTAAAGCTGTTGAAGTTGCGACTAGTGAATTGAGTTTTTGCATTGAATGTTTTCTTTATGGAATACAAAACACGACCGTAAACTAAGGGGACGACCGTAAATTATGTTTGGCATGTGGGAAAAGAACAGAACTGTTTTTACTATGTCTGAAGGTAGAGAACGATTCATCCTTGATTTGGAAATTCAAAGAACTACGTTGGGTACCTAAACAGACAATGAGTTTTGAATCGTGCTCCACTTGAAGCTTTCACAGAAGAATGCAATACTGGAGAATTATTGTTTAATGATTCCACTCAAACTTTTTGAGCTCTGAAACTTCCTGTTCATTTTAAAATTGTTGTGTTTTAATTGAAAAGTTTCCACAATCCCCTTTAACGAATCCTCTGTAATGAATGAGAAAAAAGTTTAAACCGAAAGAAATAAAAACAATATTTTTCAACAAAGAAATTTTGCAGACCGCAATCGTTTTCTGACCTATTTTTCCTTCTCGTTTCAAGGACTCAGCTGGCCATTAAATATGTCAGTGGTGCGAGACGAGGTGGAATGAGAAATTCTTTAGTCTCGAGAAAGATTATTATGCAAAGCATTTTCACCTTTAAGCAGGCGAGAAGAATTCCCTTGGAGAATTGCTCTACATTCCTGCGTGGCAATGAAACGAAAGCCAGTCACTCGGATGATTTGAATCACGAGGCCAAAATTACGTGGAAGAAGCTCATTGATGAGTAAAATTGAATACACGGATCATTTGAAGAGCGAAGCTTTTTTAATTAAAACCCGTCTAATCCGTCTCGGTGCTGTCACTCTCACATTAATTTATTTCATCAACGTCGAACGCTCGTGTGAGTTGTCAGACTCTAGGAAAGCGAGACTTAGCAGGTTACATGAATAGCTTATGTTCGTATGTTCTCATATGAAACTCGAGCACTTGCTTAAGGTGTTTACCAGCAATTTTCAACAACTTTTATTCAGGGATTTGTGGGAAACTTTCACTTGAACGTAAGCTGCGAAAGTTGAATTAACCTGCTGAGGCGTTGAGACGATTAAAAGGTGACTTGGCAAAACGTTTGATTGATGCCAATCCAGTGACATCCCTTGAAGAGAGTAATGAATAAAAACTTGCTGACGAAATTCACTAACAAAGTTTCCCGAATATTGCATAGCAGGACGTCAGGCAGTTGTTGTTGAGGCCTCTAACCATTCTAACGTAGCCGTTTTCACCCCACTCTTCCCCCCAGGAATTTCTAAATAAAACTTTACTGAGAATTTTTCGTCAAGCATGAAAAACTTTAAATTCTCACCGAACATTCCAAAAGTCTTTGCCTGTCGCAGCATCTGTGCCGTAACCTTTGAAAAACGTCGTGTGATTTCAAAGCAAATTCAAACTGTCAGCAGACATACCAACTAAGAGCATTGCATGATTGATTGATTTACAGTCCGTCGCGCAGAGCGAGTCGGAGAAAATTCCACTTTTGTAGGCTGCAAACTTAGGGGTGACATAGACAACGACGATAATTGGTCCTGACAAAGCAAAACGCAGATGCTTCAAATATTCATAAATTGATTTGAAACTCACCAGTGGCCGCGAGAATGTTCTTCAATGTATTTTCATCTCCATTTAAATCGTATTGCACTGTGTCGCAAATTGATGGTACGCTGAGCTTATCGACTGTTCTGCAAGCTCCACGAGAAGCTGTATATGGGTAACTGCTGTTCGCAGCTACGTTGTTGGTCTTCAAATAATCTGCGAGGAAGAATTTGAATTTAAAGCTCTTGAAACCAAGCTTTAAAGCTAACCAAGCGCATCCTTTGGCCATCCACCATTACAGCCTGCATTGAAAGCATCGCAGTCGATAGCAAATTGTGGCGATAGAGGAGTAACACTGCCAATATTGTGTTTCTTGTACATCGACTCGAGTTGAGCAACGGACGCAAAGCTCCAACAAGATCCACATTTCTAAAAGCAAAGCAAAAGTATTAATTGAATTTTAAACTTCCACATTGCAAACTTACGCCTTGATTGACAACAGGAAGGCAGTAACTTGTAAAATCAACTGATGCCGGTCCCTCTGGGTAAGATGCAGCAAGCTGTGACGTCGACTGACGTACAAATCTCGTTCGCGTGGGAAGTCTTGAGCCACACAAAAGTTTAATAAAACTGATGATGTCTTCGTCCATAAATGGATAAATCGCCATCGCAAAGTCTTCGAGTCTTGCTGCTCTTCTTGCGTTGTGCGCTTTCACAAAGTTTTGATTCTCCAAGAAATGAAACAGCGCCCTGCCGGCTACGATTGCGTCCTTGTAAACCTTATTATGTTGCCTCGTGAATGCTTTGAAGGCTTCATCGAAAATGTTTTGACTTGCTACGACAGCAATCAACACAAAAATCACTATCCACTTCATTCTGTTGGTTTGTTGGCTTAACTGCGGATCTCATGACGTTGTGGTTCTTTTATACGACTAAAGCTCGGGCTTTGTCGTATATTTTCGGTGATTTTCGTGACTAGATGATGTTATAAACAATTAAAATTTCTGGTGGAGGCGCCAAATTGATTCTCCATAAATATTTTCAAAATAAACGAACTTTTCTAAAGGGAAAGTACATATCATACTCTAAGCGATGATTTCAATGGAACATTTTGAAAAAAATTTAAGAAAAATGGAGTGAAACGGCAACGTGTAACGAAAACTTTATCGAGAAACATTACTGAAGTGAAACTTATTCGATATTTGTCCCTTCGGTTGCACAAATATTCATCAGAAAACCAGATGTCTGATCTCCAACAACGTGTGTCTTCAGTGCTGCGTCAATTTGAGCGTTTCAGAGTAAACAAAAAACATTTTTTTCAGTTTACAAAATTTATTCAGTTCATCTTTTAAAGTTAGTTCGTAAGTCTAGCAAAGTTTGGAAAAGATAGCGTAGCAAGACGACAAGCAATCGGTTAGGAGACCTCTCTCAATTCGAATATAGCCGTCTTCGCCCCAGTCTGGTCCCCAGGAGTTTCTGCACAATTTTGGATAAATGACTCCCAAGTTATTGAAGAAAATAATTTGGATATTACCTGATCAGCCAGTAACGTTTCTCTAGTTCTGGGTCACTTCCATAACCAACCAGAAGAACGCCGTGATTGACAAGTTTACAGTCGTTTGCGCACCCAGTATCAGAGAAGACTCCACTTTTGTAGCCAAAGAAGTTTGAAGTCACTTGCAGTGCGATAACCACAGGACCTGTGACCCACAGTTCATGTTTACTTTGCTAGTTTCTTGCTGGTTTCTCATAGCCTTACCAGTGGCAGCAAGAATATTCTTCAGATAAGTTTCATTCCTGTTCAGATCGTATTGATAAACCTGGCAAATTGATGGCAGACTCATCTTCGGGACAGTTTTGCACGTGCCGTTGACAGCTGTGTATGGATACGTCGTGTTTGCTACGACACCGTTTGCCATCGCATACTCTTTAAGATGAACGTTTATTACTTTATGTTTGTGTGGGGAATTTTAAACTTACCAAGTGCCTTCCTGGGCCATCCACCTGAACATGCCTTGTTGGAAGTATCGCAGTCGACTAGACGTTGCTGCCCAAGCGGAGTGTTGAAGGTTGGCGTTTTTCGCTTGTACACTGTTTCCAGATGCGCCATTGCGGAGAAAGACCAACACGATGAACATTTCTGAGTTTGGAGTGAAGTTAACATGAATTAATCACACGATGAGGATTCTTACGCCTTGTTCCACAGGAGGAAGACAGTCGCTTTTGAAATCCACTGATCTTGGACCCTCCGGGTACGTTGAAACATCCGGCTTGGTTGGTGGAAACAGAGCGCGCATCTCTGGAGGAAGTTCCGTTCCAAGCTTTGTTGCAAACAGTTCACTGAAGGATTGGTCCATGAATGGGTAAACTGTTTTCTCATAAGATTCGTCGCCCACTGCAAATCTGTCATTGTGTGCTTTTACTTCGTCATAGTTCTCGCTGAAGTGCTTAAAAGCTTCAGTGAATTCTGCCACGCTGTTGTAGTTCTTATCGTATTTTGTAATGAAGTCCTGGAACGCCTTGAAGTGTTCGTCATTGAAATTATTTGTCAGCAAAGCCACCAACGTCAAGACAACAACAGACAGAAGATATACGAGCCCATTCATATTGCTTGACTGGATCGAACTAAAGGAAACTGCTGGTTCTTGTCAACTCGAAACGAGCTTTTATACAAATTTTCTCGTTTCCCGAGAAGTTTTATTGTGTTGATAATAACGCGTCAAGATGTTGATAAGTTTCAATGATCAGTCTGGAATACTTTTGGGTAATCCATAAACGTATTGGTGAAAACCGTGGTTCAGGACTGGAAACAAATAAAATTGGTTAAAACTTTGTTGGATGTCAGATCGTTCGTTACTGGTTGCTATCGTCGGTGATGATCACGAGAATATTTTTCGGCAAATAATTGATGACAACATCTGTACAAACTTTAAGTAAACTTTTACTGAGTTGAAATTGAGTTTTCGGTATTTGGATGTGTCAGGTTCAGTTAGCAATGATGTGACAATTTACGTTCGTTGAATTATCGACAAATCATTTTGAAGTCTAGAAAACATTGCATAACAAGCTGTTAAGCAATTATTGCCAATGCCTTTTGCCATTCTCATGTATCCTTGTTCACCCCAGTTAGATCCCCATGAATTTCTGTGGAAATTTGGATGAAAATTGGTTATATTGACCCTTAGAAGTTTAAAACTTCAAGTTTTATATCTCACCGAAGGATCCAGAATTCTTTGCCTGTCGTCGCATCAGTTCCATAACCAACAAGCAGCACTATATGATTGACTAAATGGCTCAAGCTACAATCGGTTGGGCAAGTGGGATCAGAAAATATTCCACTTTTGTAAGCCATAAAATTTTTGTTTGTAGAAACACCAACAATCACGGGCCCTGGGAAAAAGAGCAGCGGTCAGTAACGCATTTGGTAAATCTAATAAAAAGTAAAGTCACCAATTCTAGCGAGAATATTCTTCAAATGTAGCTCATTTCCGTTCAGATAGTATTGGAAGTTATCGCGGATCGGGTTGTAGGTAAACCTTTTAGTAGTCGATTGGCAAGTACCTTGTACGCCTTTGTAGGGATATTTAGACTCCCTCATGACTTCGTCAGTTTTCAAGAATTCTTGCAAATGAGAATTGCGATAACGCTGATTCGAATTGTCAAGTCACATTCTCACCAAGTGCCCTCATCGGCCATCCACCACTACAACCTTTGTTCGAGGTATCGCAATCAACCAAGTGTTGCTGCGAGAGCGGAGCGATCAACCAGTTGCTGGTAGCCGGGAATTTCTTATACATCGTCTCGATGAAAGCGATTGTTCCAAAGCTCCAGCAGCTTCCGCATCGCTGAATTCATTATCAATTTAAATTTTCGTGACGGTAATAATATTCCAGTATCTTACGCCTTGGTCTACAACAGGTGCACACAAATTCGTGAAGTTTACCGACGAAGGTCCCGCTGGATATGCTGAAGCGGCTGGTTGTTCTTCGATCGTAGGCAAAGAACGGGCTTCCGGTGGTACCTTTCCTCCGCAGAGAGTTTTGATGACATCGTCAAGGTCTTCGTCCATGAATGAATAAACTTCCATCTCATAATCTTCGAGCTTAGCAGCTTTTCTCGCGTTATGCTTTTTAACACGATCTAGATTTTTGGAGTAATGGTCGAAAGCTTTAGCGGCCTTAGCTTCGTCTTTGTACTCTTTCTTGTGAGCTTTCTTGAATTCTTTGAAGCTTTTCTCGTGGTCGTCTTTGTCTTCGACACCGTCGCCTTTTTCATGTTTGCTGGCAACAAAAGCAATCAACGAGAATATAATAATTACTTTTAAACTCATTTTTAGGTTCGAGAACTTCAAAAATTGTACTGATGATAACTCCGAAATCGATTGGCGCTTTTATACAATTTCGCTAGCCTTTGCTAACACGCGCAGTTGCTCAAGGTGCCGCAGATCGCTCAAGGTCGACATTCTTGCCTTGAAAAAATATATTGACTTCTTTGGATTGGTTCCCCAACGACGTCCAAAAGATTTTTTTTAAATCTTTCCAATGAACAAAAGGACGGCGATCAATAATATAAATCAATGTCAAATAACCAAAATTGTTCTGATCAATTTCACTAGAACTTTTGAATAACAAAAGAATGTTGAGTTGCTGCTTCACTGGCAATAATGTTTGATCAGATGGTCTGCTTAATTTGCTCATTGACAATAACAGGAATTCGATCATCCAATTGAAAAAAAGTTCACTTGAAACTTTCCATTCAAATTGAAACTATTTATTAGGTTTCCGGAAATATAACAAAGATGAAAGCTCAAAGATTTTCAAAAGATTTTATTAGAAACTTTAGCTGATCTTTCACTTATTTAACAAAGTTTAGAAAACATTGCGAAGCAAGCTGTCAGACAGTTATTGCCTATGCCTCTCGCAATTCTTATGTATCCTCGTTCACCCCAGCTCGCTCCCCATGAATTGCTAGGAAAGTTAAAATTGAAATGGGATTTGGACCTACAAACGTTTCAAATCTCACCGAATGAGCCAAAACTGTTTGCCTGTCGCCGCATCAGTTCCGTAACCAACTAGCAGCACCGCATGATTGACTGTACTACAATCGAATGGGCAAGTTAGATCAGAAAAGATTCCGGTCCTGTAGGCCATGAAATTCTGACTAACATAAATAGCGACGACCACGGGACCTGGAAAAATTAGTTTCGTTTTCAGTCAATCTGTATAATTTAAATTTAAGAGTTTTCAATCACCTGTGGCGGCGAGAATATTCTTCAGCAGAGTTTCATCTCCGTTCAGATTGTACTGTAGCGTCTGACAGATTGGGGGAAGGCTCAGTTTAGTAATCGGTTTGCATGTACCTTTAACAGCTTTGTACGGATAATTTGCATCCGCGGTGATTCCGTTCGTTCTCAAATAGTCTTCAGAAAGTAACAATGAAGATCATAACATTATTAAATGACTTGCTCACCCAGCGCCCTCCTTGGCCAGCCACCATTGCAGCCACTGTTTGAGGTATCGCAATCGACCAAGTGTTGCTGCGAAAGCGGAGTCGTGTTGGAAGAAGAGTATTTCTTATAAAGCGTCTCAATGTGAGCAATTGATGCAAAGCTCCAACAGCATCCGCATTGCTGAGTTCAATATCAAGTTGAAGTATTTACACATTATTATTATAAAGCATCTTACGCCTTGATTAACTACAGAAAGACATAAATCGGTGAAATTCGTTGATGGAGGTCCCGCTGAATATGTTGAAGCGGCCGGTTGTGCTATAGTCTGAGGCAAAGCTCGTACCTCCGATGGTAACTTTGTACCGCAGAGAGTTTTGATGACATCGTCAAGGTCTTCGTCCATGAACGAATAAACTTCCATCTCATAATCTTCGAGCTTGGCAGCTTTCCTCGCGTTATGCTTATTGACACGATCTAGATTTTTGGAGTAATGGTCAAAAGCTTTAGCGGCCTTTGCTTCGTCTTTGTACTCTTTCTTGTGAGCTTTCTTGAATTCTTTGAAGCTTTTCTCGTGGTCGTCTTTGTCTTTTTTATCTCCACTGTTGCCCTTTTCATGATCAACTTTGCTGACGACGAGAACAATCAACGAAAATATAATAACTAACTTGACATTCATTGTTAATGTTTAACTGCAGACAACTCCAAATTGATAGCTGCTTTTATACGAGTTTTGCTTGTTTTTCATTGCACGCGCTATCGATCTCAGTAACGTCATAAGATCGGTCTTTATTACCTTCTAGGCTTTACCTTGGATTATTCCGCAAATAACGTCTTAGAAGTTCTAAGTTAACACTAACAAAAATTATTAACTTTTTGGTTTCTTCTGTGAAATATTTGGGATCGATACCCGCGGTGTTTTAAAATCTAACTAAACAACGAAAGGAAATGGCAAGAAGAGCATGTGATCTGATTTTCGGATGAATAAGTTTGATCAATGTTGCTAGAACTTCTGAACAACAAATGTCTGGTTCATCCCCGCTCCGATGACAAATAATATTTGATCAGTTGGTTATTGTTGATACAGTTATGTACTAAATTTAGTGGATGACGAACTTGATCACTTGATGTGAAGTAAACTTATTAAAAAATTCATTTAAATTAGAAACTATTTATTATCTTTATACTGAAATTTCTGAGAACATTGCATAGCAAGCTACCAAGCAGCTGTTGTCGTGGTTCCGCGCGAGTCTCATGTATCCGTTCTCTCCCCAGTCGTCACCGTATGAGTTCCGAACGATCCAGAAGTCTTTGCCAGTTTCTTCGTCAGTTCCATAGCCTGGAAAAGAGTAAATTGACTGAGTGACAAACGTTTTCGGCAACAACAATATTATTCTGCTTACCGACTACGACAACACCGTGAGTCATTTTTCCACATGAAGTTGCACAATCGGGATCTGAGAATATTCCTTTCTTGTACCCGAGAAACTTCTTTGAAGCGTGAACAACGGCAGCCACAGGACCTATGAAGAAAACGCTTGAGGTCTCCTGAACCACGCGCAACGGTTAACGAGTCTCACCAACAGCGGCCACGATGTTCTTCATTAAAGTTTCATTTCCATTGAGTTTGTAGCTGTAAACGGCGCTCAGATTCGGCACTTGGCCAAGCTTTCTAGTGTTCTCGCAAGTTTCTTTTTCGGCTTTATAGGGATAAGTTCTGTTTTTAACGATTCCATGGTCTCTCAGATATTCTGTTGAGAAAACGGTTAGCAAGTTAAATCAAACGAAAAGGTTTAAATGCACAAACCCATCGCAGACCTCGGCCAACCACCGCTGTAACATTTACTCGATAATTTTTAATTGTAATCTTCAATTTTGTGGCACTCACCGACAACCTTTGTTCTTCGTACTGCAGTCGATAAGATATTGTTGTGACAGGTGCGTTGCGTAAGCAGGGTCGTTTTTCTTGAATAAACACTCGACTTGAGCCGTAGCAGCGAAGCTCCAGCATGCTCCACATTGCTAATTTAGAGATTTGTCTTGTTAGTTTTGAAGTCGAGTTTGAAATAAGAAACTTACGCCTTGATCGACAATTGGAAGACAGGAATCAGTGAAATTAACGGAATCTGGTCCGTCAGGATAAACTGACACGTCAGGAGCTTCGTCTACTGGCAAAGCTCGAGGCGTAGCCGGAAGTCGCGTGCCGGAAAGAAACTTGAAAGCTTGTTCCGTTTCAACGTCGTGGAACTTATAAAGCGCCATCGAGTAGTCAAATTCACCAGCAGCATGTCTTGCGTTATGATCTCTTATAGCCTTCAGGTTATCTAAAATGTTTTTCTTCGCAGCTGCTGCATGCTCCTCGCAATCGTATTTTTTCGTGTATTTCACTGCGAAGTTTGAGAAAACTTTGTCGATGACAGCATCGCAATCGTCGTCAGGTCCCAGATTTTCGCCCAGTCCGATGGAGTCTTCTTCGTTCTGTTGAAAGCCCGTGCCGATTGAAATGACAATTTCGCCTGAGTCAAGCTCGTCCTGCTCAGTTTCAACGACAGCCATTCCATAGCCATCACCGAATCGAACGTTCACCTGGCACCATCCGATTGAAAGCAGCGAGAAAAATATTAAGTTTATTTTAATGTTCATGTTTGATCGCTTCGATTAACAACTGTGAAACTGTAGGAAATTTTCCTGTGTTTTATAGGAGCTTTGCGATCAGATCATGGCCTGGGGGTTTTGTGTGGATGTCTGGAATTGAAAAATGCCTGACAGATGACTGATCGTTGATGACTGATATCGAACTTTCAGAAGAATTGAGAACACAATTTCGAGGAAACGTCACAGGAATCAAAATAACGAAACACAAGTTGTTTTGGCGAATAATATTGATCAGTCGAACAAATATTTTTGTTTTTCCTGATGGAAAACAAGAAAGCAAATTGCCGTCCGAAAAATTATCAAAAATGTTTTGGTTTTATTTATCTAACGGAAAAATGAAATTCAAAAGGTTTTCTACATTTTGTGTAGAAAACTTTACGAGTAGAAAACTCAGCTGTTTGAGTTTCAAGTTTTGAGCTTTCTAAAATATTAAATAAGCTTAAGTTTTGCAAAGATTCTAAGCTTGTAGTGGAGTGGAAAATAATCAGAATAAACCAGATTATTAACGCAGTTTAAGAGTCGGTCAGAGTTCAAATGCTCGATATTGATAAATGAGTGATTTCGAGAGTGAATCGGAGACTGAACTTTTGGTGTTGAAAGAGCGACGACGCTTTACCTACGATAACGATTACTTCAGCTCACCGCGTAATCGAAGGTTCTCCGCATCAAGATCCATGGGATCCGTTCTCAAGTCGTGTTGTTGTGGGTGAGTAACTAATTGTTTGCGAATTGAAGGTCCAGTGAATCTACAGGCGCGTTTGTCGCCTGTGCCAGAAAATAAACAAATGATAAGAGCTGATAAGACCCAGGATGGCGAAACTTTTATGAGATGGAGCCACGTAATTTCTTTCGAATATTTTATTGATACAATTTGGGAAACATCAAACTAACGATCGGAACTCCCAGCCTATTTAAGCTGCACTCGTTCGGCTGGTGGCCATTGCCATTGGGTAGCTGGCGCTTGCTTGATGAGTGGCTCCCATCCCTTCCAGCCCAGCATCTTACGCGCGAGCATCAGCTCCTTCTCGGCCTGCAGAATCAGCTCTTCGGCTTGTCCGTTGTTAACTGCCTTCTCAAGGGCTGCGACGCTCTTGTTCTGTAATGGAAATCGTCAGTCAAAAGACCAATCAGATCCGATTGAACTCACAGTTTCGACAGCCTTCAAGCGATCTTTGATGATTTGTTCGGTGTATTTCCTGTAAGCTGCTTCTTGTGGCATCTTGGCGACCGCTCGAAGGATCTTCCCGTAAAGAGCAGTCAAAGTGTAGTGAGGATTAGCGCTAACTTTCAATCCCGTCAAGCCGGTCGCCTAAAATAAGAAAATCCAATTCATTTGTTTTGATTTTCTTCCGTCAATTGCGTAAGTTTGTTCTCGGTCACTGACGCGTTGTTCTCACCTTCTTTAACACTCCTGCCATAACTGAGCCGTTCGTTTCGAGCTCCTTCGAGTTTACAACTTGATTTGAGCCGGAGAAGTTGATGAAAATCAGTGAAAACGAAAGAGAATTTTCCGCAACGTGAAAACGAAGGTTGTGTTGGCCTTTGCGGGGCCAAAGCTGCGACTTCAATCCAACCTTTTGGCTAAGTGGAAAAGCGTGGCAGTCGAACTTACAATTTAATCCGAGAAAAGTCTTAAACTCAGTGAAAATGGTGTTGGACATGGAAGCGTTCCGCAGTGACAAGGGTGGCGACCCTAACAAGGTTCGAACGAACCAGGAGAAACGCTTTAAGGACTTGAAATTGGTCGAGACAGTCATCGCTCAAGGTAGATTTTGAGTTTCGCAATTTTCCTGCCATCCGTCATCATTTCTAATTGCAGACACGGAGTGGCGAACTTGTCGCTTCAAGGCGGATCTTTACAACAAGCTGAAGAATGTCTGCAGCAAGGAAATCGGTGACCGAATGAAGAAGAAGGAGGCGCCGGGAAGCGACGATCCCGTCGCCGATGAAATCATCCAGAAGCTCGAGAATCTCAAAATCGATGATCTCAAACCGTTCACCATATCGCAAATCAAGCAAATTCGTGCGAAGATTGATGATGCAATCGTCGAGAACGAGAAGCAATTAAACCAAGTCGAGTCGAATCGCAACAGCGCACTTCGTGAGGTCGGAAATTGGTTGCACGATTCCGTGCCGGTCAGCAACGACGAGGACGAAAACCGAGTGGAGCGAACGTGGGGCAACTGCGAGACGAAAGGCAAATACTCCCATGTCGACTTGATTGTGATGATTGACGGCATGAACGCTGACAAAGGAGCGGTCGTCAGTGGAGCTCGCGGATATTTCCTGACCGGCCCAGCCGTTTTCCTCGAACACGCCTTGATCCAGCACTCACTACACTCGCTCTTCGATAAAGGATACACTCCGCTCTACACTCCGTTCTTCATGCGCAAGGAAGTGATGCAAGAGGTCGCACAGCTCTCACAGTTCGACGATGAGCTGTACAAAGTGGTCGGCAAGGGATCCGAGAAGGCTGAAGACAACGACGAGAAATATTTAATCGCGACATCGGAACAGCCGATCGCTGCTTATCACCGAGACGAATGGCTGGCCGAGAACAGTCTTCCAATCAAGTACGCTGGCGTCTCAACTTGTTTCCGTCAAGAGGTCGGATCGCATGGACGTGACACCAGAGGAATTTTCCGAGTGCATCAGTTCGAGAAGGTAGAACAATTTGTGCTGACCTCGCCGCACGACAATAAATCTTGGGAGATGATGGATGAGATGATCGCCAACGCGGAGGCGTTCTACCAATCGCTAGACATTCCTTATCGTGTCGTCAACATTGTCTCGGGTGCATTGAATCACGCCGCTTCAAAGAAACTCGATCTGGAAGCCTGGTTCGCCGGCTCAAGCGCATTCAGGGAACTCGTCTCGTGCAGCAACTGTTTAGATTATCAAGCCCGTCGCCTTCTTGTCCGCTACGGACAGTCGAAGAAGATGAACGCCAACGTCGAGTTTGTTCATATGCTCAACGCTACAATGTGTGCAACGACGCGAGTCATTTGCGCTATTCTCGAAACTCATCAAACTGAGACTGGTGTGAAGGTAAAGCAAATGAATTAGATGAAAACTTTAGCTAACTTTCTGCTCTTTTAGGTCCCCGAGGTCCTGCAAAAGTATATGCCCGAGAAATACAAGACGGAGATTCCTTTCGTCAAGCCAGCGCCCATCGAAGTTGAAGCCGGCTCGAAGAAGGCCAAGAAGCAAAAGGAAGGACAAGCTAAGAAGCAAGGCGACGGCGCATAATCGCACCCTCGCACAACTAAGTTATTCATCGCTGCTCGCATTTCTTTTCTATCACATTTGAAGATGTTTACCCTAAGCTCTAGGGCCCCTAAATCGTTTAATAAAATTCGCTTAAAGGGAAAACCGCCAACTGATTTTCATCTCGGCCAGACTGACAAACTCGTCGGCAGTTCGCTCGGAAACGTTCAACTCACACGACGAAAGCGAAAGAAAGAAAATTCTGCCACAGAAATTAAATAAATTCGTCAAAATTGAGTATCTGGCGATGGATAACATTTCCCAGAGTACGCCAGCGCACCAGCTGGTGACTAAAGAGACAGTACCGCTGATCAACAAGCCGAGAAGTGGCGGAATCTTCCTTGGGTCCGAACTATTCAACTTTGTTTTTGTTTTCTTGTTGTCATCGAATAATTTTTTTCAATTGCGATGTTTTCTTGTTTTCAGTTGTTGGCGACGATGGTTTGCGGCCCGCGAGCTTAAGTCACGGACGGTGTTCATTGGAGGCCGTTACCAAACGTCCGAGAAGCAGAAGAATCAGGTCAAGAATGAAATTCGCAACCAGGTGAGACGTTTGAGTTGAAACTGTTTTCGATGATTCACAAAATCGATTGTGCAATTTTAGAAATATAACATCATCACCTTCTTGCCGCTGGTGCTGTTCGAGCAGTTCCGCTTCTTCCTCAACCTCTACTTTCTCATCATGGCGCTGTCCCAGTTCATTCCTGACGTGAAAATCGGGTATCTGTATACTTATTGGGGCCCGTTGGGCTTTGTGCTGCTCGTCACGATCTTCCGTGAAGCCATCGACGATATTCGAAGAAACCAAAGAGATCGGGAAGTCAACTCACAGAAATACCGGCGGCTCATGCACAACGGAGGACTCGAGATGGTTCCATCGTCGAAGCTCAAAGTTGGTGACATAATAATTGTCGAGAAGGATGAAAGAGTTCCTGCTGATCTCGTTCTGCTGCGAACAAGCGACAAGTCTGGAACAGTTTTCGTTCGCACAGATCAGCTAGATGGAGAGACAGATTGGAAGCTTCGGTTGGCGGTGCCAGCAACTCAGAAACTTGGAAGCGATGCGGAGCTTTTGAATTTTGACGCGAGCGTTTACATTGAGAAACCTCAACGAGATATTCACTCATTCATCGGAACCTTCAGTCGCCAAGAGCTCGAAGGATCAGAGGAAGAGTCGCTCGACTTGCAGAACACTTTGTGGGCGAACACAGTCGTTGCGGCAGGCAGTGCAACTGGCATCGTAGTTTACACTGGAAGTGAGACTCGCAGCGTTATGAACAACTCATCACCTCGTTCGAAGATGGGCCTGCTCGACATGGAGATCAATGGTTTAACGAAAGTTCTCTTCTGTGCTGTTCTTGGCTTGGCGTTCGTCATGATGTGTTTGAAAGGCTTCAGCGGTCCTTGGTATCGCTACATGTTCAGATTCGTCTTGCTGTTCTCGTACATCATTCCGATTAGTTTGCGTGTTAATCTTGACATGGGCAAAGCTTTCTACTCGTGGCAGATGCAAAATGACCCGGAGGTCAAAGGAACGGTCGTGCGATCGACAACGATTCCCGAAGAGCTTGGTCGCATTTCATATCTGCTAACTGATAAAACGGGCACGTTAACTCAGAACGAGATGGTGTTCAAGAAGATCCATCTGGGAACTGTCGCCTATGGAAACGATTCTTTCGAACTTGTCACGTCGACCATTCAAGCTTTGAGCGCGAACATTCACAACGATCAGTCACCAACACCTTCGGGCTCTGGTTTCGGCTCGAACGTCATGCGACGGCCGGAAGGTTGGAGAGTTTGGGAAGCCGTCAAGGCGCTTGCTCTCTGTCATAACGTCACGCCTGTCTACGATGAAAACGATGCGCAGTCGGTCGCGAAATCTATTTCAGTTGAGATTCAAACCGAACGAACCTACCAAGCTTCGTCTCCTGATGAAATTGCGCTGGTTAAATGGACCGAACAAGTTGGACTCGCATTGATCCACCGTGATTTGTCAACGATCGCACTGCAACTAACCGGCGCTGTAAAATCTTCTGATGACGATGCATCGATCAACACAGATACCACCGACTTAAGCCTGGGCTCGCTTTCGCACGAAAAGCTTCTCAAGTTTCAAATCCTCCAAATCTTCCCATTCACGAGTGAAAGCAAACGAATGGGAATCATCGTGCAAGATAAGACAACGGGAGAAATCACGTTTTATTTGAAGGGTGCAGATATGGTGATGACCACAATCGTTCAGTACAACGATTGGCTGAACGAAGAGAGCGGAAACATGGCGCGAGAAGGCCTACGAACTCTCGTTGTTGGGAAGAAGACATTGACAGCCGAGCAGTACCAAGACTTTGAGACGAAATACAATGCAGCTCGGTTGAGCATCACTGACAGAATTCAGCGGGTCGCCACAGTCATTGAGTCGCTCGAGAGAGAAATGGAACTTCTCTGCTTGACCGGCGTCGAGGATCGACTTCAGGATCAAGTTCGACCGACGCTGGAAGTGATTCGAAACGCTGGCGTGAGAATTTGGATGTTGACGGGCGACAAGCTCGAGACTGCGACTTGCATTGCTAAGAGTTCGCATCTTGTCGGAAGAAATCAAGGACTGCACGTGCTGAAAAGTGTGCAGACGAGAACCGATGCGCATCTGGAATTGAATCAGTTCAGAAGAAAACAAGATTGCGCTCTTGTCGTGTCTGGCGAAAGCCTCGAAGTCTGTCTCCAATATTATCAGTTTGAGTTCATGGAGCTCGCTACAAGCTGCCCCGCTGTGGTGTGCTGTCGATGCAGTCCCACGCAGAAGGCGGAAGTCGTGAGGCTGATTCAGAAACATACGGGAAAGCGAACGTGCGCTGTTGGCGACGGTGGAAATGACGTTAGTATGATTTAAACTCGTCGCGACAGCTTCTTGAATAATTTATTTCTCCGCAGGTATCTATGATTCAACAATCCGACGCTGGCATCGGCATAGAGGGTCGCGAGGGAAAGCAAGCATCTCTCGCCGGTGACTTCAGCATTCCTCAATTTAAATTCATTGCGAAGCTTCTGCTGGTTCACGGCCGTCGTTCTTACAAAAGATCCGCACAACTCTCTCAGTTTGTCATTCATCGCGGTCTCATCATTTCGACAATGCAAGCTATTTTCTCCGCCGTTTTCTATCTGTCGTCTGTCTCACTGTACCAAGGATTCCTCATGGTCGGCTACGCCACAATCTATACGATGTTCCCTGTGTTCTCCCTCGTCCTCGATCAAGACATCAACGAAAAGGTGGCGCTGAGATTCCCCGAGCTTTACAAGGACCTGGCGAAAGGAAGAAGCTTGAGCTACAAAACGTTCTTCATGTGGGTGTTGATATCGATTTGCCAGGGTGAGCGAACGCTTTAAAATTAATCGACCAAGCTTCCTCAAACGACCTTTTTTTAATCAGGCGGTGTCATTATGTACGGAGCTCTGATTCTCTTTGAAGATGAGTTCATTCACATTGTCGCAATTAGCTTCACCGCTTTGATTCTCACAGAGCTGATAATGGTCGCGCTAACGATCAGAACGTGGCACAGGTAAGCTTCCAAAAGTTTATTAATCGCCGAGCGAGATTGAAAAAGTTTCTCTACCTCGCAAAGGTTGATGGTGCTTGCCGAGCTGTTCAGCTTGGCCCTCTACCTCATCTCGCTCTTCTTCTTCCGACAATACTTCGGTGAGTTCGAAACTTTTCCTCGCAGCAATTTACTCAATTGAAAACTTTAAATAGACTGGGAATTCATCTGGACAACCGACTTCTTGAGCAAAGTGTCGGCAATCACCGCAGTCTCTTGCGTGCCGCTTTACATCCTGAAGTTCCTCCGCCAAAAATGTTCGCCGCCTTCTTACGTAAAGCTTTCGTAATCGCATCGATGTTCTGTCACAAGTTTCACATCCTCGTGGACTCGCACTAAATAAATAACTTATTTTTCTATGATTTTTAATGTGATAACGACCTTCATGCTGATTTTACATGCAGATAGCTTTTAAGTCACTAACGATCAAGGAACTGTACTGGTTATGTCACCGAGAGATATGCAAAGTCGTGGAGTCGCTAATAAAGAGAAGAATGTAATCAAAACGCCTTCGAGTTCTAATTTAATAACGACTTGTTAAGGTTCCGAGTTTGTTCGACCTGATTGGGAACAATCGATTTACTTTTTAATCCGCTTCGCTTCCGTCTTAAGGCGGCCCGGACGGATCTGCAGCCAATTTCAACTTTCTCCTCTCTCTCTGGAAGTTCAAATTCATCAATCCAATCTAATATCCTTAATAAAGTTGAGTTGGAGTCGGAGAAGTTGAGGGTGGCCAGTCGGGGTTTGCCATCGCAGTGGTTCAACTGTTGCCTTCGTCACCTATTCTCCTTATTTCTCGATTGCCGGGATCGTGTCGAGATTTCAGCGCGACAAGAGGCGTAATCATGAAACTTTTCTGGCCTGTAATAATTCAAATGAAGAAAAGCTTTTTGTTTCTCGTTTGCATTTCTTCAATAATTGTGCACTCGTGCATGGAGCAGCGAGAGTTTCCTGAAATGTCAATTGCAATCATGGAAATATTTTGAACAATCCAAGAGAGTTCTCGTGAAAGGAATTGTGTGTTTTGTTAGGAAGCCTTTGAGATTTCATCTCCGTTCATCGACCTAGGCTCGATTCGCCTTCTCGGCACGATTCTTCTTCTCATCCTCGAGATGTGCGTAGAGAAAACCTCTCGACGCTCCCTTGAAGAAGAAGGAAATGTTCGTGTAATTGGTTTCCATCTCGCACCGTGCTCAACGCAGAGTTCATTCATCTCGGCATCGGCAATTTAAGGAGTGAAACGAGAAATCTTTTGTGGCTAGAATTTCATTTCCTCTTCATTTAGTTCATAAGATTGAATCTCATCTCGCATGTTGATCAGCGGATTGGATTGTTGGTTTCTCTATTGATTCAACAAGCAATGCGGACGTGCAGTTTTGATGCTCCGGTTTTGTGCGAATTGTCTAATTGCTGCAATAGCCAAACGCTTTTGTAACCGAAGGTTGGTTTCGACAAAGTTTGTTCAATTACAGGAATTGCAGTGAGTACTTTAATAGGGAATACCTTGTAATTGATCTAACTCAACTTTTCCAATGAATGATGCAGCTGAATTTGGTTGTCGCTTCGATGTTCAACTGTCAATGAGTTGGAAAACAGGCCTTTTGTTGCAGCAGAAGCTTACAGTGAAAATCATGAAGTGAAAGAAAAACTGAATTTTTCATCGTCTGCTCGGGAAATTTATGAGGTTTTGTTTGTTGTTTAATTTCCCCGCTCCGACTCGAACCAGCTCGGCGGGAGATTCTTCTCTCTCCGATCCGTTTTAATTGTTAATTCTTGCATATTAATCTCGTTTTAAGCACTAAGTAGAGTTGTAATAATTTATTTTGCTTCATAAATCTCGATCTTCTCCTCCGCGCTGGCGGAAAATCTAAAAATATTTCTATGTTACAACAAACGGTTGGAGGAACGAAGACGAAGAAGCAGCGAAAATGGAAAATGACATTTAATTTATTGTAAAGTTTTCCCATTTGATTTGGAATTAAATATTTTTAATGAGACGAAACTGCGGCATACCGCGTCGAAGATAATTAAATTTTAATTTACATTCCGATAGACGAGAGAAGAGAACGAGGCGCGAGTCGATAAATTAGGAACTGCGATAGGAAAGTTCATGGAGCTGCGATCGGAATGACGGAATTAATCAAACCTAATGAGTCAAGGGGCTTCGCTAGAAACAATGGCAGCTGATACGATCTCTCTTTGACTCATTGTGTTGGATGGCTTTATTCCCTCGACGGCAATCAAAGATCGTCGAGATTAAAGCTCATCGCTGTAGCGCTAACAACGTTGACGGAACATTAACACTAATCAGAAGTTGGCAACGACATGAATTCACAAGAGCATCGAGCATCGTGTCGCCGTTCGTCGTCTCGCAGAGATCGTTAGCTGAATCAAACTTCCAACAGAGAAGCGAGTAAGGTTTAATCTGCTGTTAACACTTTTCTTTAATGTGAATCACGACATTGTCATGAACATAATTTCCATTTCGCTGCCATTCCGTGCGGATCTCCAGCATTTCCTCGTTTGGCAATCAGCATCATCAGATGTGTGGGAGCGCTTCGAAGTTCGCTGCGCGGGATTAAAATTGAGACGCTAATGCAAGGATCATCAGCATCGGGAAGTGTCGAGAAGTAAATCGTCGCCATCAATTCGCTTTCCTCGACAAATGAGACGAGGCGAATGATGCCGGGTGATGTCGAAGAAGTCAGGGGGATCAGCAGCACGCATCAATAATCATACATCTCAATTTCCGAACGCGTCGAGAGCAGCAGCGAGAGAGGAATCGGGAAAATTATCATTTTAAATGAACGAGCAGCGGCGAAAATTCGTCTTGGGAGAAGTAATGAAGGCAATCAAGGGAAGAAAAGTCATCACCTGTGACCAGGAAAAGTTTTGTTCTTTCTTTGGCTTCAAGCGGTTTTCAAAAAACTTACGCCAACTTCAACATCGCAGCGTTCGTTGTAGACATTAAGGACGCAATCATTTAAAACTTCTACGAAGAAAGACAAGGACGTGAGATGATCACAAGCGAGCTTCTTCGTCATGCCTTCAGGTTGATAGAAACTCGAGAGCTCGAGAGACAAGTTGTCAGGCAAATATAAGAATCCCCATTAAACGTAATGATGAGTGCTCGAGCCCATTACGAAAGTCGTGTTTAATGACTTCCATGTTTACATTAAACATTATTCTCGAGAAGTTTCATGCCTTGAAGTTCTCATTACGCAATCCTGCGCTAGCAGGGCGTTAATAGTTGCACGAGCACATTTCCCGCAGCTTTGAATTGCCTTGTTCCAAGACGAACACATCCCGCAGTCTCCTCAATACACCAGCCAAGCCATAAGCAGGAGGAGTTTTATTGCTTTTCTAGTGCGACAGTAAGCGATCGACGTGATGAAGCTGGAACGGCGTTACTTTTCTAATTTCGCCGACTCGTAAATCATAAAAGTAGCAAACCCGTCTAAAGCCAGGGTCACAAGGCAGACAATCGTCGCTGTTCGAGCACGCAACAATAATAACATTACACGCACTTGCCTCCCAGCTCTTAATGAAAACTCATAAATAAGCGGTCGAGCCATAATTTATAGTTGTTGTTATTATTTGATGAGGCGGAAGCGTCCGAAAAAAAACTCTTTATCCGGATGAGCGTGGGCGGTTGTGCAGTTTCATCGCAGGATTTTTTCCGACATTAACAAGCTCCCAAGTTGGGGAAAGAGCTGCTGTTTGTTAAGAATGAAAATACATTTGTGACAAGAATTTCTCGTTCAAGAAGTTTAAAGAGGTAAGGAGTTTTTATAGTGACTTCCCCGACGGCTAACTTTCTGTGGGCGTCGGTGAAAGTTTGAGAAGAAAAGAGTAAACTTTTCGGATAAGAAAAACTCTTGGCTCCTAATTTATGGATTTCTTCATTCGCCGTTCTCTGCATTATTTATCCTTGCGAGACGTTGCGTGTGGCTCCAGAGTGATGAGAATGAGATGAAAAGCTTTCAGATAAGTTTTCCTAGCCAACCCTTACAGTTAACCGCGTTTGTAATTTCCCCGGGCAAGTTCTAGCCCTAAAAAAACGCCTCTTTGTTGACTTTCGTCTGCTCATTTGAGCCAGTAATGAGCTTATTGGTCTGCTCAATCGACTTTAAGTGTTTTCGTTCTTGTCCCAGCTAATAAGCGTCCCTGGATCGAATGAAGATTGATGGCCGTCAGGAGTAATTAATGTAAGAGCATTAAAAAAGGTTGCGATGGCATATTTTCGTCGCTGTATCTAACCCTCGGGCGATGTGTCCTGTGCTGAAAGTAGGTGGCCCATTAAACTTTTGATAACGCAAACAGCCATAAAAAATCCAATTCAAACATTTATTAGACGTAAACAACAACGTTAATTCCGAAGGGTCCTCGCCAGACCATCGCCGTCAAGCCGTCCTTTCCCTAAGGCCAAAGAAAACTATTTCAAGTGGAAAAGCGGTAAGACGCCGACGAGTCAGTCAATATTGGTTCTACGCAGAGCATAATAAAAATGCCAACGATGAACAGAAGAGACTCGTGATGAAAAGGGAAAACTAGCGCTGAAGATTGAGTAAACTTTCGCCTTCGGATGCAACTCAGCAACAGAAATTGGAGTCTCGTGATGAGGCAGAAACGGAGGCAACGGCAGCGAGGCTTCTTCTATTTATAAACTCGAAGGAAAATAATTCGCTTTCCCTTTCCCGTCTCTCGTTGTGTGTGCGCTTGCCGTTGTGTTTGTGTCGAGAAGGAAATGTAGACATTATCACCCTCTGGTTTTGTGGGAGGTGGTGCCGAGGGTGAGGTGTCCGACTGAATCTTGTTTAGTTTCCGCCGTCGTCTACCGTCGTCTTGCGTCGGTATGAGTGAACATTTTCTTCGAAGCATTCATGATGTCGAGGCAAGGGTTGGGGTTGAGCTCCCGCTGTTCGACGAAACTCGGGCAAAAGAAGCAAGCGAAAAACTCAACGGCGGATGATAACAAATTTCAAATCAGATTATGGAAATTTATTATTATCAGAATTCCAACCGCGAGAATTAAACGTTCCTTGGCAAATCAGAAGTGGCAGTTGAAGCGATTCAGCGGTGGCAAAGCCTCAAAGGATTAAAATTACAGTTAGAAAGATCCGCCCTCCATCAAAGCGGCAACTTCGCGATATGAAAAGCCATCAAAAACTCTTTCGGCGAGGATGATTTTTCTAAATTATGACTTGCGGTAAACCCGGAAACTTTTCGTTTAAGAAAAGTTTCGTGCTCGAGGGAAGTGATTGTCGAAATATTAGTTATCAGATGTGACAGTTTACTCAAAATTTCCGTCGTCGAAACTTCCTCGTCCTTCACTCGTCGTTGCTTAGCTTCGAGATGTGTTTCTAAGAGATGCGAGAGCCTCTGTCAAGTCCCAACATGTCCGAAAGGTCATCCGTTCATCTTTAGTTGACATTTTCATGAACCTTTCTTAGTAAATTTGCTTTCATCGCTAGTCAGGACTGCGAAGGAAGAAAGCGGAAAAATCTCTTTCGTCGTCGAGAGTGAAATTGGTAAAAGCATTCATAATAAGGACGACAAGAAGTATGTGGAAAGTATGAGCACGAACAATGCCAACTCCTCACTGAGCAACCCTCGGGGGTCCGATTTATTTTTTCTCCCCGCCGTTGCCTCCCAAACAACAAGGCAAGCAACAACAACAACAAGTGTTATATTTATGCTATGTAAATATCCATAATTCTATACAGAAATTTCTGCGATGACATGGAAAAGAAGAAGGCCCAGAAGGTGGTGGGAGGTGGAGAAAGATATTTTTCCTTTTCTTATTTCTCGCCTTTATCTCTCGTCTTCCATCCGAGAACCGATGGAGGCGAACATAAATTGCGAAGGCGAGAGCAAGAAAAAGTGAAAAAATCGATGATGTTATTCAAATAAAGCTGAAGTATCATTATGAACAGGCAGGAAAATGATGAGTCGGTGGGTGGGAGTGAAAATAACACTGTAGCCAAACCTAATGTCTGGCAATGTCGTTTTTCCAAATATTTTCATTTGCACTTCTGTTTGATGAAGAGTCGGAATCGCAAATATGGATTCTGTGGAGCGGGAAAGCGTTTTCATCTTCAGCAAACACATAAAGAATGAATGGGAGAATCAGGAGATGCGGCGGAAGGGAAAAGCGTTCTTCTCCGGCACAAAGAGCGAGCGCTTTCATCCTTCTTCTTCCCATTCGAAGGCTGGAAATGTTTCGCGAAGACATAAATCAAAGAGAAGAAAAAGTAAGACGTAAGAGAAATTAAAACCGAAAGAAGCTTTCGCAATTTGCGGATTACAAAGAAAAAATTATTTCTTTTCCCTTTTTTCACATCGCTGAGCTTGCCTCGGCTGTACAGAAGGAACGAGCCTGAGGGCGTTGTGCGTGTATGGGCTGAAAGCTTCTTATTCGTTTCCTTTCTCGTCGAGCATTATTCAAGAGTAATTAAAAAAGTCATAAATTCCGGCAGCACATTTTTATTATGCAGGGGAAGCCTTCAGAGATTTCCTTTTGTTTTATGGTCAGGGAAGCCTTTCAAGAGTTTAAGGAAAATTGAAAAGTTGAATAAGAGAGAATTCTTTCATGGAAATTCATATTTTCGAGACTCTTCGTTTGGCGTGGCTGCCGAAAAACATTAATTTCCTCATCTATAAATCATCAACTCTATGCTTCCTCGTTCAAAGGAAATCTTTGCTTTTGAGCGAGCAAAACTTCTGGATCTCATTAAAATTACATAAAGGTATTCCGCAAGTCGCTTTTTCGGGTGGGATCAGAATAAATAAATTATGCTTTAATGTTTCATGTTGTCGTATTACACATTTTATGTTCTCCCGCATTCTATTGCAGCTTGCAGAACTCACATAAATCTTATCGATTTAATGGGCGCTGGGTTTCCGGGTCGACGTCGTCGTAATCGTAAAGCGATATCCAATAACTAATTAAGCATTTGTTTGTTGCGAAATCCAAATTTATAGCGTCAAAAGCATTTCGGGCCTCGGACTTGAAAGAGAATCTAAATCATCAATGAGCTCGCTGTCTAAACAGGCGAATCAACTCGCTGTTCCTTGAAGTAATCTGAGATTTATCGCACGAGACGTTGCGACAACCGCCGTGCCTTCAACTCCAAACTCTCTGCCAGGCAAGTAACAAGAAGTCTAATAAATTTCTCCCTCGTCACGAGAACAGGCAGGGAGACTCATGGCAGGTTCTTTCATGTAGCGTTCTGTAATTTTAATTATCTGAACACAGACACACGTGTCTCGATTATGTCTGGAATGTTTGAGGATTTCGAGAGACAACAGACGGTGCAGCATCAAAGCGAGGAGTGAGCAGAAGGGAAAATCTCTAAAAATGTTTAATTCCGATCGCTCTAAGTCGCACTGAATTACGTTGGGTTGTAAAACTTAACTGCTTGCCGATGTCACGACAAAAATAGCGTTTTGTCATTTGAAAGACATAAACGGTGCATCGCACCGGGCATAAATTGCTTCTGAGAGCATTTTTCATAATTCCCGACGAGATTTTAATAAATCTTCGGTGTTTACGGAGTAATTTTTCATTCCGCTTTCCACCTCTCGCTGTCTTCTTCCACGTAATGACAAAAATAGTTTTATGACTTGAGAAAATGTTTTCCAATCTCTTTAAGATGATATTTTCTCTCATAACTTTCTCGTTTTAATGGTGTCAGAATTACTCGTGATAATCTTTATTTTTAGAAAATAATTCATAAAGAATTTCGTGTTGAACAAGCACCACGAGGGCGAAGAAAAGAATTTATGACACGAGTGTCGTTCAACTGGCTTTAAATATCTCTCGAGCAGCGAGCGATGTCTGAGGCACTTGTATCGATACTTGATTATATTCAGTGCTCAAGACGATCAGCAAATTCTTGACAAGAGGCTCAAGATCAACTCGAGATGTCTTACGAGTTTGAGGGAGAGGAGGCGCGCCGGCTTGTTACAACTTTAGGCGGTTCACGTCATTTAACTGACCTTGAACGTAACGTTATCATTGTTATCTTTTCGCGCTTATTGCGCGGCTCTGAGCTGCGCTCATCGTGATGAATAACTTCGACAGACGAGAAACTAGACGCGGCTCGGCGGAAAACTCATATTGCCAAAATAATTTGGATCGTTGATTGTTTTCGCCTCGCACTCGCTGGCTGAAGCGTTAATGATTTTCTGTGTCTCGACCATTTTTGTTGTTGGTTCGCCGCGCGATTTTTTCTCGCTGCTCGTTCGTGCCATTGTTGGTTCAATAGAAAATAACAAAAAAAAAAAAGTTTAAAGTGTTCGCCTTTGTTGTTTCGTTTCTGGTTCGCCTATCGATCGCTTGAACGTTCTGATGTCGCCTGGCCGCCACTCTTATCAGCTCAAAGGATGAAATTTACGAGCGGGAAACTTAATTATGGATTCCACTTAAGCGTCGTCCGCCAAACTTCTCCTGGCCCAGAATGGCTGATTGTCACGTTCGCCAGTGGCTCGATTGCAGCAGTGACGAGTCGACGTCCTTGAGGCCTTTGTGCCGTGTTTGGACTTGAATTAACGCACTTTCAGTTGGACTGGATTCCGTTGAGCAAAAAACATTCAAATTTATTCGCACGCACACGGCACAGCCGGAGCTTCGTCGTTCGATTACTCAACGAGAAGTTTTGTTGTGTCTGCAGCTTGGCTCGGCAGGTAGACAGATCGGAGCGAGCAAACTTTGACGATCGCTTCTGTTGTTGATTAATTAAACGTACGAACATGTGTGGCGGACTTTGATGCTTCGAGTCTTGCGTTCAATTGTTATCTAATCGCGCATTGAACGATAACTTGAGCTTCTCGCATGTCATGCGTCTGACTTTTCGCGATAACAGAAAATGTTTTACACTCAAAGCTCATGCCTCGACTAGACTGTTTTCAATTAGCCTCAGCACTCGGCACACACATTCACGCCGACAGACGAACGGTAGCAGACACATAAATAGCTCGGCGGTGTAATTAAGGAAATCTATCAATAATAAGATGTTTACGCTAATAACAAGAAGAGGCGAGCAAAAACTCTTTCGAGTAATAAGACGCTCGGCATTCTAAAATTAAATCATTCCAGAGATCAGAGTTGAACTCTCGCAGCCACAAAAGCTTCGCTCGAACAGGCGAGCCAAGTCCGCAGCTTCGATCGTTCTAATCGAATTTCAAATTTGGTGCGAGAGCGGAAAGAATTCGACGGTTCGGCGTCTGGTCTGAGTGTTTTCGATTTCAGTGCGCTGCTCTCACTTCCTCCGATCGACCTCATCGCTGTCGATGATGAAATGTAAACACAAAACTCTGTTTCATTAATAAAACTTTCAGAAGCTTCTCCTCACTCTTCGGAATTCGGCAAGAAGAAAACTTCTCGTTGCGTCGTCGATTCGAGATCGCGAATTTGTTTGCTCGCCGAAAAACCTCGCGGCTCGATTCTGAGACGATGCAAACCTCCAAAGAAACCCGTTTGTGTGCAGAACGAGAGTAATAAAGCTGTTCAGCGTTTTCTGCACATGTTTCTCGTTGTATTATTCATTCGCCTCATTCGTACACGACTTGGTTAGCATGCGACGGATGGATGGATTGATGGTGGTTTGAAACCAGTGGTTTCTCGAAACTCGTCTCTGCCGCCGTCGTTTCACACTTGCAACTAGCAAAAATCGGAAGACAAACAGCAAACTGATGAACGTCGTCGTTGGGTGTATGCATATTTGCTAGTGAAGCATTAATTCTTTCTGCTGAACTAAAACCACCGGATCACAATCTGAAGTTTCTTCTTCGCCTCGCGGCGCGTGTAAGATTTTTTTCTTCTCTGTGTCATGGCCATTGCTAAGTGAAACAAACCTTCCAACACATTTCTTTCATTGACTGCCACCGTTCGTCGCTAACGAGATCAACAAGCAAACGTTTTCGGGGAGTTCTCCATTAGGCACGAGCAATCGTTGATAGCCATTTAAATTGAAGTCGTGGGTGGAAATCTACGCCAACTGCCAACGTTTCTGATTTCCATTCGAACTTCAAATTGCAAGGAGAAAGAAGCTTTGCTTCGAAACTGTGTCAGGAAATCGCCAACGAAAGAGCTTCTGATCGCGAGGCTGAAGCGAGACGCGGCTTGAATATTCATTCTCAGATTGCACAATGTGCAATTTATGTTGTCATTAAAATGCTTTTGCTATTCATTTCGGTCGGCGCTGCAAGTGAAGCGTAAGATTACTATGGTTGGCAACAATCGGCGTGATTGACAGCTGCAATGATTAATCTGATTGAGGGATTGATGGAAACACATCGAAAGAGAGCGCGAGCTAGGCGGCACGAAAATATTTTTGCATTGTGCAACACATTGTATGGTAATTTAAGGCAGTGGAATGTTGGGAGATATATTTGCCCATTAAAACGCTATTAGATGCACTTAATGGAATCGCTCGTTGCATTCGTGATTCACCAGCCCGAAGGTTTCAATTACACATTTCGTTGACTGCACTTTTTCCCCTCGATGCGGCAGATTCGCTTTGATGTCGGATTTCAAATTAAATATTTGCACGGCTAGAGGCAGCTCGCGCACTCACTCAGTTGCTCAATCAATGCGAGACAAATATTTTGAGACTTATTAAAATGCACGAGGTGTTGACAAATTTAGATTGCAGCTAATAAATCTTCCCGATGCACTTGACTCGTCGTCGTCGCAAATCGTTGTCGCGCTAGCTCAGTGCCTCAAGTAAGTGGAAACTTTACAATGACTAAGTAGACTTAATGGCAAATTCAGTCTGCGTCTGACACGATTGTTCGAGGTGTCGCTGGCTCATCATTTTAATTATTTTCAATTAAAAGTGTAAACATTGCTCCATTGTGTTTCTCTTTTGTCACCGAAGCGAGGCGACAATGTTTGTCGGCGGCGTTGACGACGATGCCTCAATTGAGCGTCGTCTGCAAGTGTGTAGGCTGCAGCGATGCTAATCCGTCTTCCATGGCAACATCACATTAATAAAGCATCTTATAATTAATGCTCAGCCATTGAGCGATCAGAGCGAAATAATTGAAAGCGAAGATGAGCTGCCCGACTAATTCAGTGCGTGAGCCAATTAGCTCAGCACTTTCCATCTCGGAATTCATCTCAAATCGATCGGGATTTCACTTGTTGCAGATAATCCACGTCGCTCGAGATGCAGTCAAACCTGAAACTGCTAAGTTTTAATTGCAAACAGTAAACGATTTCTGTTCCAGCCGAGGTGAGTCGATAGCAAGTGGAGAGAAACGTGTCGTTCTCGAAATAATCCGCCGAGTTAGGTGCCAATTAACACTTTTCTCTGCCGCGGCAACAAATCAATCGACCTTCACTCTAATGAAAAGTATTCTCGGGAACTGTCGATTGATTGCTTAAGTGGCGTATAAAGTGTCGCGCGAGAGCCGAGCAGTAATCTAATCGCACAAAGAGAACAAATTGCAATGATTCGTGAGGCTGTAAATCATAAGTATCGAATTCATTCGACTGTTAATTAGTTCGCCAGCGAGCAAACGGCCGGAGACGTCAGTGAGTATTGCACAAGCGGCCGAGCTCGATTTGCATCTGCATTTGGAAAAATGTTTCAAACGACTGCAGCACAGCGATCGCAGTTTATAATTATTTGTTTGTGTCATTAATCATTTTCAGTGTTTCACGATCGCGCGCAATAAAAGTCCGCGCTCGGTCTAAACGGCTCTGAACGATTAATGAAACTTTATGGGCATTTTACTAGTTCCGCCGCGATGTTGAAAAATTCATTAGGTTTTGTTAGTTGAATTAAAATTATTATAAATTAATCCACCTACCACTTCGTACTCTCGTATCGCTCGCTCGCTTAGTCGTTGGCGAAAAGTCTCAACACAACATGATAATTATAGACGACAGCGAGAATGAGAAATATTCAATTAAAGCTACAAGTTGAGCTCGAGTTTGGTGCACAAATTGTCGCTCAGATCGAAGCTCGTTGATTGCTCCAAACATTTTCCTGAGCGTTCCCAGACTCTTAAAGAACACAACAACTCAACGGAATTTCTTTCCCATAAACCATTCGACAATTACACTTACGTTGAAATGCAATACCATCGTTCATTTATGGAAATTCAATCAGTGGTCCATTCATTGTTCTTCCAGCCCGCATTCAATCGCAGATAAAAGAAGTGAACCACAAAGGCGAACGGCGAAGAGTGAAAGAGCCGCGTAGAAATGCATTTAAATTTCTCCCGAGGAAGAAACTCGCGGTTTAGTTGGTTGACTTGCGTTTGAAGAGTCTAGAGCAGAATGTTCTCACGCGTGCACTACAATTTTTCTAGGAAAGAAAGTTTTAAGATTGCATATTTTTGCCTTATGATAATCTAAAAGAGTTTCGAGTGTTTTAGCGTAATCAGAGTTTTCAATAGCCGTACGCTGAAACATAAGAGAAAGAATCCTGCAAACTGAAACCTTCAAGTTAAGAGCAATGATCAAAGGAAGTCATAACTGAAAAACTTTTTCATGTTTGCAGCCTTACTTCAGCTAGAAATAATTTCTTTTGAGCCTGAACAATACGTAAGTAGCTTCAGAACTTGAAAGCCTTTTGCTGAGTGAACTCTTCCTTTTATGCATTCATGGCTCAAGCGCGCATTGCAAAAATATTACGATTCACATACATCGCGATTGCATGAAAGGATTTGCCTGAAGCGTTTGTTCGCGGATGTTATAGCGCGGCAATTCGTCGACTCAGTGATGATGTCGATCTCGCAAATGAAGACTTGTAAAGCTTCAAACAGTTGCTTTATTTAAAAGATCAAAGATAGAGAGCAAATTCCTCAAGGCTTTGATGGAAATCTGTCAAGCGAACTCGAGGGACTCAACTTGCATCAATGCTTTATCGACGTCGAGCGAGGAACCTTTTTTCTTTTCTCATTAAACCTCTAATTCTCTACGGCCATAAATTTGATGCCATTTGTGCACAAAATCATTTACAATAACAATAATTCTTCTGCCCATAAGTTTCCGACTCAAGATTTCTCTCGTTCTCGACCTGAAAGATTTATTTTGAGGAAATGGGATCGCCCGAGAGCGTTATTTGCTTCTCCGCATTACTTTTATTGAAACTAAGAAAAGGAAAATTGGAACTCGGAGATGATCATCGGATGTAGAACGCTTATAAGGCCAACTCTTCTCCCGAGCTTCTCTAAATGGCCAGAGACGGCAGTCGAAGCCCGGAAAGCCCCGAAGGGAAATTATTTATGCTGCGTTTTAATGCTACTGCTGCTGAATATTTATTTTGCGTGTAGGATAGGTGGGACGTAACCACCACATAATCTTAATAACGAACGTCCATATACTCCTCGGCTCTCCCATGAAAACGGAAAACAATGGAAAGAAGCGAGTAAGTGAGAGAGAAAGCCTTTATCTTGAAAGCAAAATATGTTTTCACAAATCTCTGATACCGCTTCCTCGTAAATTGCAAATACAATATTGCGGCAAGCAAGAGCAGCACAGCAGTTACTTGCAATGGTGTTTTTTATGGTATATTGTGATGTAGATTGGCCCTGCCGAGCCAATAGTTTCCATACAAAGCTATTTACTGGCATCGCTTAAGATAAAGTTGGAATCACCGTCGGGGCGCAAATGCAGTTTGAACGCCGCTTTATGCTTCACCAGATAACAAAGTATTGTAAAAACTAATGTTATCATTGACGATAACCTACGGAGATTTCTCTACCGTCCTACACCGAACATGACAGACGAAAGCACCTAAGATGTGACTAGACAGACGGAGAAAAATTTAAAATTCTGATGAAACTTTAAGCTTTTCCTATTTTAGAATTACAAAACCAACGTGACGGAATTAAAACCTTCACAATTTTTTAAGGGAAAACGTTCCAAATTGAAACAGAAATTTACCCCCATCCAACGTGTTGTTAGACAAACGAAGTCGCAGTTTTGTTAAATTAATTATCAGAGCACGAATTTTCTATTTTTGGAAATTCTTGAGCAAATTTAGAATGAATCAAAATATTCTGAATAATTTTCTGAATAAATTCTCGCTTGAATATTTCAAACTGATTACGAATACATAAACCTCCTTTTCCCAAAAATGAGTCATCTAGTTATCAATTCAAATTTTATCAACCGCATTCAGTTATTTTAATCGCATTAAGAGCTTTGATTGATTGACGAAGCTTCTGACATGAAAGCTTCATAATTTGAATTCTACTTAACAAATCAATTTCAGATCAAATTTATCCAATCAAATTCAGCTTTGTCCGCGAGAGATCTTAGGCTTTGCAGACAACAGTAGTCTCAACTTTGAATCGCCACGTCAACAGTTTACTTTAATTTCAGGCTCTGCATTCTCGGCTTTGCTTCTCAAATTGAATATTGTGCTTCTGCACTAGAATTAGAAAATCTATTAGCTATTTTGCAAAATCGAAACGAAGGCAAAGAGAGCGCTGAAAACAATTTTGTGCAATTGCACTTTGCAATTACATTCGGAGAGTCTAAAGTGTTACAAAAACTACGTTATTATTTCTATAATTCGACTGTGTAGTGCAATTGAAATTGCCTCTCCGTCTCTGTTGCCTTTTCTCAGTAGAGATTATTTATGTGCTGTTAGCTGTTAGATTAATGATAGCTGCAATTTGGTGTTATTGCACTTTTCAGCAGATCTCCGATTGCGCTCTTTCTTCATTATACGTGCGAGTCTCGGCTTCGCAGTTCAGCTTGGCTTTCCTTTCCACGAAAAACTTAATGCTGCATTGACGGCTTTGTAATTAGTCCGGCTGCGGGGAAAGAGAGAGAGAGAACGAGCGAAAGATAAACATGCATCGCTTGTGCTTTATCTGCCGATTTTACCGAGAAATTTTAATTGAAAAGCAGCGAAAGCATTAATTATGGTTTATTATCCTCATGCATTCCTGCGCCTCGCTTCGCCGCGTTCTTTCCCAACGCTCGGCGCGATAACGCTTGTCTAGATTTTCCAATTCGGCGAGCAAAAGTTTTATTTTATTCGCTTCCTCCGTACGATTGCCATAAAAACAACTCGTAAAGCGGAGCTCGCCGAAGGAAAACTCCCTTTACCAACACAGTCTTCCTCTCAATGCAGAGCAAAGAAAAAGGAAAACACATAAGAAAATATAAGGAAAGTGAAAGGAAGAATGTCTTTCACAAGGTCAAACAGTGAGTGAAGCCTCGATGGAAAATTTTACAATGACAGCTCCCTCTGAAAAGACTCTCGGCTGCTGTTGCCGCTCGTTCGCCCTTATCTCGCTCGAGTCAACGCAGATAATCATATCACGCTTCGCCATTAAACTTTCTGCATTAAAGGAAAACTAAATTATATCTTCTCGGCTTTATCAACTGCCGAGTGGCAGGCAATCTAATGATTTTTCCACTCCGAGCGTACGTACACACAACCAAACGTAAATCCCAAGCCAGAGCGAGCCTTAAAATTATTGATATTCCGTATCGAGCGCCCACGCACAACGAGTTCCTCAAGCGAAATCGTACGAATACTACACCGAGCCTTACGACGAACGACGACGGCGCTTTTACGCACCGAACGATTTTCTGTTGTGTCTGCCTCGGTCTCTCATGTCTAATTTATGTGCATTAGATTTGCTGAACAAAAGCGGAGCTTTCTTGTAGCGTAGGATATGCGAACGGCAAGGATCTTATGAGCCATTAAAATACTTTCATTTGTATGGCAAAAGAATGGAACAAAGAAAGTTTACTTCCCATTGCTAATTAGGCTTTAAATGTCGCCCTTTCCCGTCACTTCACATCTCCCCCTTTGCTTTAAAGCGGCTTATAAATGTTTAGCATAAATAATTGATCGGCGTACAAAATGACTTCTCTGCGTTCAACGACCTTAGAGGCGAAATGTTTTTCATCTTTGAGAGAGAATTTTCTTCTTAACGGAAACACATACAAGTGCTCGGCCTATTTCAGCACAACTTACCCTTTCTGTCGTCTCATGGCGAAGGAAAGGATTCTTCAATTAGAAAGAGAGGTTTCATCACAAATTATTAAGTTTTTTTTTATGGGAATGATGGGAGCCGAGGCGAAAAAGGGTCTTCTTGTGACACATTCTAGGGACTCGACTTCTGTTATCAACATTTTCTTATTTCCATTAGGAACTGATGCGTTGAAGCCGGTCTTTATTTTATTACACGCATGATTGCCTACATCGAAACTCAGTTACTCGACGGTAGAAGCTGCTCAAATCGGGCATCGTTGCCCGTCAACTTAAGCCAGTCAAGTCTCCGCTTCGCAGCTGAATATTAAATGAGCGATGAAGAGTTCATAAAGATTGTGCCGACATGAGAAGAAAATTTCTTGATTAAAAATTCAAGACATGATCTCATTCGGCTCATTGTGCCATTTGTGTTTTTGTCTCCCCCGAAAGTCCCAGCTTCGTCTCTTCCATCCGTTGTCATTCGCTACGAGCTCGAGTGATAAAGACACACGAATCCTTATTTATCGGAACAGGAAGGAGCGCTTTTGCCTTTAAACATTCAAATTTCTCCTTCGAACCGCAAACAAATTGCAAGAAAAGCTTGGTAAGAAGAGGATTTGCCAACGGAGCGAAGAAATCTCATTCGCTCTAATTTAATATTCTGGAGGAAAAACTAATTTAAAAGCCTGAAAAAATAGCAAAAGTGTCTCAGTTGCATAATATATTGAATGAAGCATAAATTTCCGAAGACCTCTTTCTCGCTCTTTACGTGCTCGATTCGTTGCTTTACCCGTCATCACCCGAAAAAAAGGAAGCGAAAAATCTAGAACTTTCACTTTTCGTGCACGGAATGAGAATTGGAAAATATTTTGACGCGCCCCAAGTGTTTCAGAAAGGAAATAATGAGCGATGGCGGAGACGAGCGATCTGTCATTGCGGGAATGACCTTGAGAACAATTCATCCTTCTCACTCACTCCGCACTCAATCGTCGACATGAGCGAGGGTGATCAATACGAAACAAAGTCGAGCTTGCGGGGCGAGGGAAGACGTGTACATATTTATTGGAAAAGCAGAAAATCAATAAAAAGAAAATTGCTGAAAAAATATTGAGTCTGTCTGGTCTGGGGCTGGCGCGCGCTTGTGTTAGTTCTCAGAGAAAAACTCATTGACTGCATTTTCTGTGGCGTATATCTACGCTTGATTATTGTCTCGTTTAATTCTCGCTGATGCTAATGTCGACGCTGGCTCGATTGTCGCATCTTGCGGATGACTCAGAACTTTAGCGAGTCTATCGATATTTCTCTCCTCTCGCAAGTCAAAGCCATCCCAGTAAATTTACTTCCTCACGCTTTTCTTTTCACTTTTGCGAAAATCGGGAAAATCATTACTTGCCAGCGACGAGAGCGACGCTCTCGTTTATGCTCGAATCCTCTCTCGCTCTTCTGCATATATCTCGCTCTTCGATGCTTCCACATATATTTTCACATAAGCCGTCATAGCGCTTGTGTTCGTACAGTGTCTGCAAAATTGAATTTTTGATCGCGAGGAAAAAGTTAATTTCAGCCGACATCGGAGCTTGAAATGAGATGAAAGTTTATCGAGATTAAAGTGAAGTTTATGTTGAGCAGTGACTTCCGAGAGTTCACGCCAATTTCTATGTAAAAGCGATCGAATTTCGCAAAATGTAGAATTGCATAGTCGAGCTATTGGTGTTGGTGGAACTGTAAAGCGTAGAATTTTCCCGAGACGTTTTCTACACGGCGCGACGTATTCTACCGAGCGGTCTGTGGATATTCACCAATGTCTGTAGTCGTCGCGAGCTAGACAGCTTGAGTGAACCAGCGTGTTCGTGAGCCAGACAGCCGCAACACATTGAAGCGCGCAGCGAAAGACACGAGCGAAAACAAAAAAACATTTTTCGATGAAGAATATTTAGTCTTAGAATACGCTTCGGGAACGCCAGTTCGGGAAAGTATAATAAGAAGTTTTTTTTGGTCGTTGAGGAGAATAATTTTTCATGGAAAAGGAGGAAAATTTCGGAAGGATTTGTGAAGTTATCCGGTCGACTGAGTGCGAGAGAAAATTAAATCCGATCGAATGAAATCAGCAAGCTCGGCCTAGAGTCGCAATCAACATTTATTTCTCCTTCGAGCTCCTCGCTGAACGAATAAAAAAAGTCTCAGAATCGTGCGAGTTAGAGGAAGAGAAAGAAAATAAATTGTAAATTATCGATTGGGTGGAAGTGGCGAGCAAAATACCTTTGAAAATGTGAAAATCGCCGAAGAAATTGCTGAAGTTTCGGATTTTGTGAGGCGAAAACTTGCGAGAAAAGTGTGAAGAATAATCTAAAAATAATTCAAAATAAAAAGAAATTTCAGATTGAAGAGATTCGTGAGTGTCCAACTAAAAAGAAGATAATTATAAAACGAGAAAAATTTAGTGCCAAAAATTAAAAATACAAATTTTACAGTTTGCGTGCTAAAAGCGGATCTCTGGCGAATGAGAAGTAAAAATAAATTATGCATTGCATCCAAAAATAATTTAAGCTAAAGATTAATGTGCAAGCCGAGAGTGGAAATTATCTCGTAGACGAAAATATTTATTTGTTCGCGAGAGAGAGAATGAGGTTTGAGTGAAAAGCCCCACGAGTGTCGCGTTTGATAAAATTCGTTCACCAAGCTTCAAGAGGAAAAGAAATTAATTGTACAAACATGACAGAACTAAGCAATGTCTTGAAAACCTACCAAGACAATGCGCTCAAGACACTTCAAGGACCTGCCAGTCTGTTCTACACCGGACATCAGTTCCACAAAGGTCTCAAACGAGAGCTCGACTCGCCCCCTCCGCCTCCATCCGAAGAAGAATTCAACAAACGCTTCTCGCCATCGCCAACGCCGTCTAACGCTGCAACTGCACCTACGACAACCGCGGCTGCACCGACGACAGTCATCGAACGCACCGAGTCAACGCCACCGCAGCGGGAGTTCTGCGGATCGCCAGCGCCCTTCGTACAAATGATGCAACCGATCCAATCGCAGCCCATCTTAACTGCATCTGACTCTGAAAAAGGCACGTTGATGGAATGTATGATCGAAGGCAAGGCCATTGGTTGCTTTCAGTACGGCGGCGAGTTGCGTCTTTGCTTCCCGCAAATCTTGCACAACATTCTCATCGGCTTTCCGTTGGACCAAATCCACCGAACCATCGAAGATTTGCACATCTTTTGCTCGCAAAGCACTCCCGAGCAAACCGCTGAGTTCAAGATCGCCAAGATTCTGCCACCGAACGTTCCACCGTGTGGACTAATCACTCGCACCAACGCCGAGCGGCTTTGCAGCGCTCTTTTGCACAAGCCGTCGTTAAAAAAGAAGGAGCTTGCCAACTACTTCTCGTTTCGCGTGTACCACCGTTGCTTCGGTAAATGCGAAGGCATCTGCACGCCCGATCTGTTCTCGTACACGGATCAAGCCTGCATTGAGTGTGTCGAGTGTCATGGCATGATGGCACCCAGCAAGTTCGTGTTGCATGTTTGCAAGAACAAGCCAAAAGAAAACTTTACTTGCCACTGGGGTTTCGAGTCGAGCAAATGGCGCTCCTACATACACTTGATGGACGAGATGGATGAGAAGAGCCAGGAGAAGTGCAATCGCCTCTTGGACGAGATCTACGCCCGTGACTTCGACTTCGAGCGAATTGCTTTCGAGCAGAGCCGTCTGGAAGAATCCATCAATCTCAAGCGCAAGGTTCGTACCATTTTTGTTCTTTCAAGTGACGGAGGCTTCTAACGAAAAAAATTATAATCGGACGAACCGAACAGAAAAGAAGAAGAGCCGAAAGAAAATATGTTGTTGGCAAAAACAAAATATAATTTGGCAATGGTGCAAAAATTGACTTAGAACTCGGGCCTCGGCGTGTGTGAGGAGAACTAATATTTCTGCTTCTCTTCCCCGCACATAAACAGCGTCCATGTTATTTTTGGCAACAATGCAACCCTTTCTTGCGCCGTCTCTCCCATTCCAAGTTGTTCGTACACTTTTTCAAAGTAACAATAATCATAAAAATATATTTTTTCTCTTCTCCGACATAATGCTGGCATGAAGCAAACGAGAACAAAACAACTTAAACATTTGTTTTTTCTATGGAAAAAGGGAAATTTTTATTGCACTTTTTGGCATTGAATCAGAATTGCGAAGTTGCATAAGAGCGTAGCAACGAGCAGACAAAAAACAACACGAAATACCTTCGGGGATAGCAGCAGTGGCCGGCCAGCAGTTGGAAATCTAACTCGAGAATTTCGACATTGTTAAGTCGCTTTTTGTGTGCTGCGAGAAGGTTATTTGAGTTTCTTGCGCCCCGGTCGTGTCTTTGTTTTGTCTAGAGTGGAGATGAGCGAGGAAAGCTCTCGTTGCATTCCTCGCTTTCGTCGAAGTTTCAGTATTTTTATGTTCTTCGGTTCTTATATTCCTTTCATGCTTTGCTGCACTGCCAGTCGCGAGAACTGGCAAAGTTCTAAAGCAAACAATTTTCATTGAACTGTCGAATGTTGTTCGTTTTCTCGCCGTCTCCATGCGGATTGCTTCAATGAACTTCGAGTTATTTCCTCCTCGATGCACTAAAGTGAAGTTCCTTGTCCGTAAATTTCAGTCTTATGCTCTCTGATGTCATTTACCCCATCGTCTCATCAATGTAAGCTTCACATGAATCTTCCAGTCGTGTTCACTTATCGACCGATTCGAGTTTCCGCTGAATCCATGGAAAGAAAAAGTATTAAATTGATTTTTCTGTGCGAGAGACGAGCAAGTGGTTCATAGAAAAATAAGAGATGATGATGAGTGCATTGCAGTTTGCTATTCCCTCTCTGTGTGTTTCTCGACTATTGCAGGTTGATGCACCTTTGTCGAAAGAAAGGATCAGAGAAAGGTGCACAAAGGTCTCTCGTTCGTGCGAGTCCGAGAGCAGGAAGAAACCATAAATCTCGAGCTAACTGCAGCTTGCTTTTATTTATTAATTGCACGTCATTGACTCTCGAAAAAGATGTTGAAACATGCTGCAATTAAGGCGAACGTGCGGTGACTCGGAGTTTCGGTTTTGACATCGCCTGGCAATGAATCATGCGATTTTCAGAGCGGAATTCAGTTCATCGTCGGAAAACACGAAAAACTCGCTTTCGACTTTTTAATTGTACACCAAACTGTTCGACTGCATGCGAGGCTCGAGCCACACCAACCGTTCTCGCGTTTCTAATTGAAACATAATTTCTGCCTGAAGCTGCGATTTTCCTCCCTGGCTTTCGGCAAGTCGCCTGCTAATTGATTATCGTGCGGTCGTTTCCAATTGATTTTCTTTCACAACTCTGCGCGCCTTATAAACCGCAAAATATGTCAACTGCAAAGCGCTCTCGGCTCGTGTAATTCATAAGCCACAGCGCGCTCGTCTGCAAGAAGAAAACTGTTTTGCATGCCAAGAATTTTTGCATTTTCCTCGCCGAGGCGGAGGCTTGAAACGAGAGAAGAAAAAGAAAATCTTCGAGCTCCGCTTGCCGCGAGTGGAAAGACAATGAGTCTATTAATCTTTTCGCGACGATGTCAGATTTCGCTCGCTCCTAAATGTGCATAAATATAATTTTATCCGCGCACACATCTTCAGCGTCGCGTCTTCATTTCATTCCGAATTCCGAGAGGAAGAGAACCATCGGCGGGACTGACGGTGTATGCAATGTGCCAAAAAAAACCAGCGCGTTGTGTGAATTGCGAAAGATAAAAATATTCACAACTACAAGCTCCGCGCGCTTCTTCTTGCGCCTCGCTGACTCGCCGAGGTCTAAATTTAAACATTTTCATTTCGCTGTGTTTCGCATAAAGCGGTGAAAAGAACATCGCGGCACTACGTAGGTGGGAGACGTTCTAATGTGATATGCGAGCCTCCTCCGTCACCTCTACACCGTGACGAAACTGCGAGATCGCGTCGCGCCGCTTTATTTTTATAACAACAAACGATAAATACATTTTTTCGCCGAGTGGGGCTCGATTTTGCGGGGACATGTAGGAAAATAGAGTAACCCATTGATTTCCATGATCTAGATAACGGAAAAAATTAAATAATTTCTGCTGATCTTACGAAATGCTTTCGAACAAAAAAAGATAATTGAAAGCCCATTAAGTCGCTACGTTCTCCCAGGCCTGGAGAGTCGAGCCGCATTAAACGGAAGATTACGGCTTTGTTATCGTAAGCGAATCTCTAAATTCTTATTTGCCTCTTATCGCAGATCTCGCTGCTCTCGCTCGGTCTCCATCCACTCAGTAGACAAAGTTATGAGTTTGTTCTTTTATTTCTGCGCATCTTGCATGTATGAGCTCATTACGAAAATAATAACGCCATCACATACCCTCAGTGTGCCCACAAAGAAATATTTTCCGTCAAGGAAAAATCTTTCCTTCGTTGTTGCTTTCTGTCACACACCGCAAGAGACAAAAAATCGTATCGTACGTGCGCAAAGTAGATTTTTCACGAAGACGAGCCATCGGCAGTGTAAGAAGTGAAAGAAATTCTTAAAATCGACAAGAAGAGGCGAGGAAACAAGGCCCGAAAGAAGAAAGGCCGCACATTGAAGACGAGAAAAGTCTTTGACCGCGCGCATCGTTCTGCTGTTGTCGTGGAGAGTCTTCTGGAAGACGAGAAGATCAGACTGGAAACATAAAACGTCCACCGATATAATTAATTCCGAACGAATCTGAAGCCGAATTCGAGCCTCTATCGAGCGCATGAAAATTCCTCAACGCCAGAATTAAATTCATTATTTTATGGTTCGATGAAGCCGCGACTCTTCGTAGACGCACTCACAACCACACACACTCACGGGTGTCGCGGAAACTTGCTGTTCAGCTGGTCGCCGTCAGAAGCTAATTGTGAAACCGCGGTCAGGGCTCGGGTGTGTGTGAGTGGAGACGCTCGTGCATTTTTCGGTCGGCCTGAAGGAGAATGAGAGATAACTACAATGCGTAAGGTCGTTGACCAGTTGGACAGTCGACTCGACGATTTTTTTGGTGAGATGGGAAAACAAACGAACGTGAATAATGAGAATGGTTTAACGCATGGGGCTCGATAGCAAAGCCCATTGAACTCCGCTTCGTGGGTTCCACGGCTGATTGATGGCATTCGGTGACTGACCATTTGCATTTTCGGCATTTGCGATCGGTGAATTTTTAGGGCCATCGCAGTTAGATTTGTAGTTGACTGCACGGCAACCAGAAACCCGAATATTCATTTTGGCTCGCTGATTGCGAAAAGAGCCATAAATTTGGCAATGCCGCAAACAGCAAACGAGCTCTCGACGTACACGGGCATGAAGATAAAGCGTCCGCGGCGGGAACGCGGACGCGCATAAACATGAAGATGGGCTTTTACGGAACGTGGTACGCAAATTGCTTGTATTTTTTTATTTGACTTCATCGATTTACAAATTCGTTTGGTGAAGGTGGAGAGAAGGGAGCGCAGGAGACACGAGGGCATTCCATAGAGCATTTTCCATACCGAGCGCAACGTACGGTTATACAAACATCGACATAAACTTTTATTGCCACTCGCTTTCGTGTTCCTTGCCGCTTCTTCTCCTTTTTTTATGGCGCAAACATTTCATATGATTTAAATGGTTTTATTTGAACGCGGCGTGTACCGTTCGAATTGCAGCAATTTCTCAACGAGTGTACACATGTAAACGGTCGGCTATGGCCCGGAATACTCAATCGAATGTGTCTCTCATTAGCCATAAAACATAATTGCTTGAGGGGGCGGGGAGTCGCCCGCAACTGTTTCGACTTCCCAACCAGCAAAAGGAATTTGTTGTCAAGGTGAATTGGCTTCGGCTGTTGGTTAAATACATAAAATCGAGAACTAATAAAGCGAGTGTTGGATTTGCTGTCTGTTTCATGTCTGGGATTTTCTTCTTCTTCTTGCTATTACAGCAACACCTTCTTTTTATAATATTTGAGTGTTAATTTTTTGTTTTCTGGTTTCTCTCGCTCGCTCTTTCTCGACTTCTTGCTTTTACAATGTGCCACAAAGCTCTTGAGAGCTCGACGCTTGAATCTGACTCTAATGAATGGATGCGTCTCGAGATTACAGTTAATTAGCTAAATTGATTCATTAATGGATCTTGTTGGATTTATAAATAGCTCTTGATTGCACTTCACACACAGCCACAGCACACAAGCGTGGAGCGACGGAAAAATCGAAATTATGCAAATTTTCTTTTGATATTTTCAGCTCGTTGAGCGTTGCAGTGGAAAGAAATGAAACAAACGCGTTTTTTGTCGTTTGACGTTTGCACGTTTTATTGCGTTGTTTATTAGCATTTTTAAATTTATTCGTGATTTTATCGCCGCCGCATTGATTCTTCCCCTCTTCGCGAATTTTGCATGCATAGAGAGGAGCGACAGTGCAGCGATTCATAGTTTCCCGAAATGCATTCGCGCTCAATTTATCGTTGCAATAAAATCTGCATAATAATAAAATTACGGTTAGGTTGTTAAGAAATTAAGAGTTGAGAAACTGGGTGTGCATCCGAGCCGCGGATGATGGAAAGAGAGAGACGTGCGCGGCCTCCAAGCCAAGCTGAAGCGAGAGACAATTTGCTGGTTTCCTCAAGCGAAGAGGCAACGAGGTCTTTAGCTGCAGCAGCGGCAGCAAGCCTTCGCCGATGACAAGCCCAAAAAGCCATAGGAGAATAAAACAATTTGACAATCGAATTAAGACTTCGAGCGTCGCTCGAGTGGAAAGCGAAATTGACTACGAGAATGCATTTTAATTGAACTTTAAGCATACAACTTGCAATAACTGCAGCGCGTTCTGTTTCACATTTTTTTCGTGTCGTTTCGCCGCCACCAATTTAGTTTCGCTGCAATGCAACATATAATTGTTTGGCATTATTTTGAATAAATATCGAAAACATTCTATAATGAGGCGCGCTGGCAAGACACGCCGCGTATTGTGCCTGAATAAAGTGCAATTTCTGCACACAAAGTTGATTACTTGGAGCGAATTATAAACAGATTAAAGGCGAATATCATAATGGTGCATCAATTATTCACGACACGCGGAGCAGAGTTGAAGGCAAAAATGCAAAACCAAGTCGCGGCAAATTTGCCTTTCAATCAATCATCGAATTCAGCCGCTCATGCTTTAATGATGCACGTTACATCGCACGGCTCGTCTCGCGTGCAGCTGCAAAATGGAAATAGAAAAACAAATCGCGCCGAGCTTTCAAAATGACTTTCATGCGTTTTCGAATGTTCGGCTTCGTTTACGACTGAAAATCTAGAGTGAAATTTCTTCTCGGGAAAACCGCAAGGCTGATAAGAAAAATCTCTAATGGTCGGTTTTCCGGATGGATTCGTTTGTAGGCGCACAGATGTAGAAACCTATCATTCGGCAGATGAGAGCGAAAGATTTCCCTATCTCGTCTTCCATTCGCAATGCTGGCTTCATCTCTTGAATAGATAAATATTATTGAAAGCGTACGTCTCTCTCCCCACGCCTGGGATGATGTTGAAGCCGAAATGACTTGTTTATTTTGCTGAGTGATAAGAGAGGAATATTAATATGTGTATGCAAACAATCATATCAAGCACACACCGCACATCCACCCACAGCTTCGTTTAATACACTGACGCAGAGCTCGTCGAAGATTCAATAAAAATGGGATTTCGATGCTTTTGTCCGGACGCTTTCGGCATCACAAAGCGAAAGCCTGTGAAAAATCACAGCACTGCAATTTCCTTGGGTTCTCGCTTTCGCAAGCCTTTGATCAGCATACTTGCTTTGATTTCAAGCCGAGTGCACTCGCGAAACTTTTGAGTCAAAAGCAACCCTTCACTCTCTCTCTCTCATTGTTTGATGCGAGCTCGACTCGAGTGACGACGACCGGAGAAGAGGAAGGAAAATGTTACCAGGGGGAATCGAATAATGAGCAAACATCATTGCCACTTGCAAACATCAATTGCGGAACGAATTATGCGTGACGTTCCGCAGGCAACACTCGAGAAATCGTCCTGGTTTAATGTATGCAAATGATGACTTACGAATCATGCGTAGTTTGAGTTCTGACTGCCGCCTCGTCTTGCACATTAAATGCAGTTCAAGTGACGAGCCAGCCCTCGATCGATAGTCCCTCTCCCGTTCGTCTCTTCCCTCGTTTGCTGCGAGAAATTACAGTTTTGGTTCGGAAAAGGCGAGCATAATTATGCAATCTGCATAATGACAGCAGCGAAAGTCTTTTAGCAAAGCGAAGGGTTGTGGCGTATGAAAAGAAGTAATCAGCATAAAGATGAATCCAGAAAGGCTTTAGAACAAAACAGAAAGGATGGAAGTCTCGTTTATATAAAAGTGCTTCGACAGAGGCACAGCGCTCTCGTTAGAAATTCTTTTCACTGCGCGCATCAAACAAGTTTTTTTTTGCTGCTTGTTGAAGTTTCATGAATCAATGAGTTTTCGAGAATCTTTCGGGTTGAATCGCGACTTGAACCCTTTTCTTGTTGTTTGTTGTGCTGCCTAAAAGAAATTTAAATGCATTTCTACGCGGCTCTTTCACTCTTCGCCGTTCGCCTTTGTGGTTCACTTCTTTTATCTGCGATTGAATGCGGGCTGGAAGAACAATGAATGGACCACTGATTGAATTTCCATAAATGAACGATGGTATTGCATTTCAACGTAAGTGTAATTGTCGAATGGTTTATGGGAAAGAAATTCCGTTGAGTTGTTGTGTTCTTTAAGAGTCTGGGAACGCTCAGGAAAATGTTTGGAGCAATCAACGAGCTTCGATCTGAGCGACAATTTGTGCACCAAACTCGAGCTCAACTTGTAGCTTTAATTGAATATTTCTCATTCTCGCTGTCGTCTATAATTATCATGTTGTGTTGAGACTTTTCGCCAACGACTAAGCGAGCGAGCGATACGAGAGTACGAAGTGGTAGGTGGATTAATTTATAATAATTTTAATTCAACTAACAAAACCTAATGAATTTTTCAACATCGCGGCGGAACTAGTAAAATGCCCATAAAGTTTCATTAATCGTTCAGAGCCGTTTAGACCGAGCGCGGACTTTTATTGCGCGCGATCGTGAAACACTGAAAATGATTAATGACACAAACAAATAATTATAAACTGCGATCGCTGTGCTGCAGTCGTTTGAAACATTTTTCCAAATGCAGATGCAAATCGAGCTCGGCCGCTTGTGCAATACTCACTGACGTCTCCGGCCGTTTGCTCGCTGGCAAACTAATTAACAGTCGAATGAATTCGATACTTATGATTTACAGCCTCACGAATCATTGCAATTTGTTCTCTTTGTGCGATTAGATTACTGCTCGGCTTTCGCGCGACACTTTATACGCCACTTAAGCAATCAATCGACAGTTCCCGAGAATACTTTTCATTAGAATGAAGGTCGATTGATTTGTTGCCGCGGCAGAGAAAAGTGGTAATTGGCACCTAACTCGGCGGATTATTTCGAGAACGACACGTTTCTCTCCACTTGCTATCGACTCGCTTCGGCTGGAACAGAAATCAGTTTACTGTTTGCAATTAAAACTTAGCAGTTTCAGGTTTGACTGCATCAAGAGCGACGTGGATTATCTGCAACAAGTGAAATCCCGATCGATTCGAGATGAATTCCGAGATGGAAAGTGCTGAGCTAATTGGCTCACGCACTGAATTAGTCGGGCAGCTCATCTTCGCTTTCAATTATTTCGCTCTGATCGCTCAATGGCTGAGCATTAATTATAAGACGCTTTATTAATGTGATGTTGCCATGGAAGACGGATTAGCATCGCTGCAGCCTACACACTTGCAGACGACGCTCAATTGAGGCATCGTCGTCAACGCCGCCGACAAACATTGTCGCCTCGCTTCGGTGACAAAAGAGAAACACAATGGAGCAATGTTTACACTTTTAATTGAAAATAATTAAAACGATGAGAGGGAGCGTTCCGTCAGAGATCCGCTCATGATGTGAATCATCTTCTTCGGCCACCGAAATAAATCAAAAACGTTTCCATCAACGAGATTGGAGTGAAGTCCTTCAAGATTTCTGTCGGGCGAGTCGGAAGGGCAACACTTGGAGCCCCAATTATGGACACGCATAAATATCTTCGAGTCTTGCCTTTGCGCTATTAATCAATGTCTTTGCCTAGCGCAGGGCTCCTCGTCGACAGATGAAAGCATGATGAATTTCTTGGCAGTTTTTGTTGATGGAATTTAATTTTTCATTGAATATCCTAATTATATGACTACGCACAGCTTCGCGCGAGTTGTTAATTGAATAATTTATTGTCAGTCACGTTCAATTACATTTTTTTCTCTTCTTCTCTGCGTTTCATCGTTTGTTGTCAATTAATAACATTAAGCATTTCATCATCGTGTGCTTTATGCGTCTCAGCACAGCTCCGCGATGTGTGCGAGATGTTTTATGCTTATTAGGCAGCGCTTTGCTTCTCATCACTCTCTTCCACTGTCTCGCGATGCTGAATCATATCATGCGATAATTTGTAATTGACGGAAAGGAGAGAATTCGTCAAGATGCGAGTCGACATCACAAAGAAACTCGAAGAACTGTTCTCGCGCTCTTCCGCTTCGGCAGCATTTATTGCGCAATTTGTGTGTGCCTCGATAGCGATTTGAAGTGATCTTGACACACAACCAGGAATATTTGCTTAAGCATCATAAAAGGAAGAAGAAGAAATAAACGGCATAATTTTATGCTCGCACATAAAATTCTTTCGTCGCTTTTTTTATTGTTACGGTGAGGAACAAATCGACAGTTCCGCAAATGTCCTTTGTCACACGTTTGAAAACGTTTTTATTAAGTTTCCACAACTCGAAGGGTGAACGTACCCATAGCGATAGATATTTATGCTGCGCAACTAAAATAATCGACGAGTAAGCAGAGTTTCTTTACGATGTACGAATGAACATGAAGCGCGTTTCTCGAATTTATTGTTCGCACCGCGGTCGACATGAACGTGCACTTCGCCTTTGAATTGAGCACGTGCAAATATGCCTGGCGAACGAAGATGGCTGCTTCCCTTAACGAGATTCCATTCTCGAGCTCATCGTTATGGCGCACTTGAAATCCCTCTGATGTGAGTCTCACTCGACATCCCTTCACGTCTCCTTTCCTTTTGATTCCTTGTCGCTCTTTCAATTTCAATTCAAGATCGAATATTTCACATGAATGTTCAATCAAAAAGCTGCCTTTCTTCATTGTCGATGTCGGGCGGGCGATAAGAAAGAGAAAGAGCTTCTCGTCTTCCCTAGTCAAACAGATGAAAGATATGACAGTCTTCGCTCCTTTTGAGGGATTGTAAAGTGTTGAGCGAATCTCCAAGGCTTCTACTCCAACGCTACTCGAAATTAATTTGAGATTCTACACCTCTCGACTGCAGCAACGAAATTACCTTTTATGTGGCAGCGGAACACAAATAAGCTTTTCCGAGTGCGCACATCAAAGGCAAAGTGTGCCGACAAAAAAACCGCGCGCGCGATCACAAAACAAAGAAGCAGAGACGGAAAAATTCGCGCTTAGCCTTTGGTTGGAGTGAGTCGAGTCTACAGTCGAAGTCTTACAAATGCAACAGTCGCACTCGTACATAACATGTCGATGTCAAAAACGTACTAAATCATGAAATTATCACATCATGATGGAATACAAAGCCTTACACTGTTTCCCGCGAGAATTAGCTTTCATTAAAACAAATTGTTGTTTGTCGTCGTCGTCCGCCGTTAATGAAAACAATTTATTGTCGAAGCAAACTAAAGAACGAAAGAAAGGCTTCGCTCAACAAACATACCCAGCCAACGAGGAATCGCAAGAGCAACGAGTATCGCGGCGAACTGCTCGACAAGTGTTCCGCCAACATCGGGATAAAGCTCGAGTTACGAGTCACTTTGTCGGCTGATGTTTTAAGGTCACCTCGAATTGCTACGGTTTCATTCATGCATAGAAATTTATAATTAAGCGAATTAACTCCTGATGGAGTATGCAGTCGGATAGATAGACGGAGGGAAAACGAGCTTAATTCATCACCCAACGAGAGTTGTCAATCACATTTATAGACAATCGTCTATTAGACAACCGTGCAGTTGCAGCGAGTGAGACTGTTCCATTAAACCTCAGAGCAGTAATGGCAATATAAATTGCAATTGTGCAAAGTGCAATAATACTTATTACGCTGACTGAAAAGCAGGTCTTTTTAAAATCTCATTTATTATTTTGCAACAATCTTGAGTTTTCGTGTTGCCTGCCATTGAAAAGCTCTCGAGAGCTGTGTAAGTTGGCGGTGGCAAGCAGAACGAATGAGGGAGCGAGCAACGCGTTGCAACGCAACAAAGTTTCGTTCTACAATTTGCGGAAATGCAATTGAAGCCCTCGCGCAAATCACGGCTGGCAATTTGATTGATAACCGCTCTAGAAGTCGCACTCGCTAATATTATTTTTCCATTTCAACTCACAATGCGACAGCGATTCAAGTTGCTGGGGGTGCCGTCACTCGACAGTTCTCCGCAATTTAATTTGCGATTTCACGTATCTCGTTTCATTGAGAATGAATTATTGAGTGGAGTTCTTACATACTTCGCTACAAAGTCTGAACGCCCCTGACATCAGACAACTCACAACATAACTCAAATCTGCCTATCTGGCTACAAATTTAATTTCGCTCTAACAAGTTGCTCTGTGTCAGAGCTGCAATTCAACTCAATCTCGAATATGAGTTTCCATTCATTCTAACTGAAAATGATTTATTCACTGCAGCGTCGAAAGCCAGAGCCTTTTTCCCCAACCAACTCGAACCAGGAAATTAACAATCAGACGTGAAATTAAAAATCATTTATCATCTCTCTCGCTCGCTCGCCTGTCTGGCGAAACGAAACTTTAGTTTTTTTTGACAAAAAACATATTGCGTGCGTTCGCAGTCACGTCGATTTGCATTCGTTTGTATATGCGCTGAGCAAATAATTACACGAGCTCGAACTCGATTTAATTAATAATTCGGAGCATTTGCGTAAACGAGATTACTTTGTTTTTATTTATATCTCTCGTGTCATTAGTCACATGTGCAGTCATTTTTCATTAACAATTTAATACTTCAAAGCTGTAAATATATTCGATTTATAATTAACGAACACGAGCTAGAGGAGCGGGCAACAACAACAAGTCTACGGCAATGGAAGTTCGAAGTAATCTTGATAATTGTGGAGTGAAGTCAGGAAAACGAAAATTATAAATTAACTGGCTTTTCAGAAAGGCTGAAAGGTCATTAACTATTAAACACTTTAGCGTGGAATGCGGCGGGGAAAAAGTTATCGAAAGTCGCACAAAACGAAAATCGATAACGAGCTGGATCGATCGCGGGCGAGAGGCGACGTTGTCAGACTTTAGCCCTTTTATCGACCGGAACATGACAAAATGTGCTCCAACGCCATCGCTAATTCATTGTGCATAAAACTACAGCGGCGACGCTACCCGAAAAATGTGCTCGAACAATGGCTCCGCTTGGAAGAAGAAGCTTAGAGCGGAAAAAACAGCAGTTGGTAATGGTTTTTTGTCGTCGGTTGGTTTTGTAGTTTTTTCTGCGCTCCATAATGACCGTGACATTATTTTTCCATCACGAGAGATTCAGAGCTTGGGAGACGCCGCAAAGCGAAGAAGAAGCTTTCGAGTAGAGGTGACTCAAGAATTATTAAACTCCACACAACCAACTTCATCAGCAGTTTTTTGTTTGGCCACTCGAGACGTCGACAGAGTGTTTTACTCAGTGCACGCGGCGGCAGAGACGAGTTTCGAGAAACCACCATCAATCCATCCATCCGTCGCATGCTAACCAAGTCGTGTACGAATGAGGCGAATGAATAATACAACGAGAAACATGTGCAGAAAACGCTGAACAGCTTTATTACTCTCGTTCTGCACACAAACGGGTTTCTTTGGAGGTTTGCATCGTCTCAGAATCGAGCCGCGAGGTTTTTCGGCGAGCAAACAAATTCGCGATCTCGAATCGACGACGCAACGAGAAGTTTTCTTCTTGCCGAATTCCGATGAGTGAGGAGAAGCTTCTGAAAGTTTTATTAATGAAACAGAGTTTTGTGTTTACATTTCATCATCGACAGCGATGAGGTCGATCGGAGGAAGTGAGAGCAGCGCACTGAAATCGAAAACACTCAGACCAGACGCCGAACCGTCGAATTCTTTCCGCTCTCGCACCAAATTTGAAATTCGATTAGAACGATCGAAGCTGCGGACTTGGCTCGCCTGTTCGAGCGAAGCTTTTGTGGCTGCGAGAGTTCAACTCTGATCTCTGGAATGATTTAATTTTAGAATGCCGAGCGTCTTATTACTCGAAAGAGTTTTTGCTCGCCTCTTCTTGTTATTAGCGTAAACATCTTATTATTGATAGATTTCCTTAATTACACCGCCGAGCTATTTATGTGTCTGCTACCGTTCGTCTGTCGGCGTGAATGTGTGTGCCGAGTGCTGAGGCTAATTGAAAACAGTCTAGTCGAGGCATGAGCTTTGAGTGTAAAACATTTTCTGTTATCGCGAAAAGTCAGACGCATGACATGCGAGAAGCTCAAGTTATCGTTCAATACGCGATTAGATAACAATTGAACGCAAGACTCGAAGCATCAAAGTCCGCCACACATGTTCGTACGTTTAATTAATCAACAACAGAAGCGATCGTCAAAGTTTGCTCGCTCCGATCTGTCTACCTGCCGAGCCAAGCTGCAGACACAACAAAACTTCTCGTTGAGTAATCGAACGACGAAGCTCCGGCTGTGCCGTGTGCGTGCGAATAAATTTGAATGTTTTTTGCTCAACGGAATCCAGTCCAACTGAAAGTGCGTTAATTCAAGTCCAAACACGGCACAAAGGCCTCAAGGACGTCGACTCGTCACTGCTGCAATCGAGCCACTGGCGAACGTGACAATCAGCCATTCTGGGCCAGGAGAAGTTTGGCGGACGACGCTTAAGTGGAATCCATAATTAAGTTTCCCACTCGTAAATTTCATCCTTTGAGCTGATAAGAGTGGCGGCCAGGCGACATCAGAACGTTCAAGCGATCGATAGGCGAACCAGAAACGAAACAACAAAGGCGAACACTTTAAACTATTTTTTTTTTGTTATTTTCTATTGAACCAACAATGGCACGAACGAGCAGCGAGAAAAAATCGCGCGGCGAACCAACAACAAAAATGGTCGAGACACAGAAAATCATTAACGCTTCAGCCAGCGAGTGCGAGGCGAAAACAATCAACGATCCAAATTATTTTGGCAATATGAGTTTTCCGCCGAGCCGCGTCTAGTTTCTCGTCTGTCGAAGTTATTCATCACGACGAGCGCAGCTCAGAGCCGCGCAATAAGCGCGAAAAGAAAATAATGATAACGTTACGTTCAAGGTCACTAAGACGAAGGCGGCAAGAAACTCCAAATGTTGTAACAATGAACGCGAAGTTATTCTGCTTCGCCTTCTTCTTCTGCAGTCGTGAGAGATCTCTTTGAGATGATCTTGAAAAAGCATTTCGAATTGAATTGTTGTTCTCTGCGGCTGAATTATTCAGGAATCGCGATATTTGCGGTTTGTTTTCCTCGACTCACATAAATTATCGACGGTCTGAGATGTTCGCGATTGCTTTTTTCGGGCCTCCATTCAATTACGCCAATTATTTTCGTTTGACGTCGAGTCGCTGTCCAGAAATATAAATTATTTGCTCAATTTCGTTCGTCGACGTCGCTTGCGAGGGAATCTTCGAGCTCTTCTCCTTCGCTGAGGCTCGCAATATTTCGCTAATCTCCCATCAGGATGTTGCCGAGTAGAAATATTAATAATGACAAAATGCCCAAATTATTCCCATCGAACGCTTCGTTCTTCTATTTATAAATTAGCGCGCATTCGTTTTAACTTCAGGAGATTCGCTTCAAGCGAGCTCCTCTCTTGCTTAATGGAAGCCAAAGGAAAAGAAAATTGAAGTGAAAGAATTTTCCCGTCTCTAGCATCGCCGCGAAAACAACTGTTGCCATGTTTCTGAAAAATCGTGAAAATTAATAATTAATTAGTTTATTAGCTTCGACTCATATTTCCTCTCTCGCTCGCTTCTTTCTAATTATAAATTCAATTTACAAGTTTTACATCGCGAGCTTGTACAGAGTCAGAGTGGATCTGGATGATTCTTCGTGTTCGTCTTTTCACTTTGATCATCTTAATCAGGCTTTTCCTGAACGTTGTAGGAAGCGTCGCGTAATATTTCATGAAATAATTAGAACATCGGCTCGTTCTGTCTCAATGAAACTTATTTGATATTTTTATCTTGTCTATTTCTAGGTGAGTGTTCATGTTTTGCATTGCGACTATGTTGCAATTTGGCGCAGCGTTTTGTCCGTTTCGTGACGTCTGGCGTGTGCAAGGAGGAGGAAGAAGTGGTTTGAATATTTGCCAAAAGGAAAATCGTTTCGCCTCGACTCGAGCCGGGTGAGAAAGTTGTGCTATTTATAAGTTTATAGCTTTGACGGTTCTGCTGTCTCTCGCCCCTCTCGCAATCAATATTCGATAGCGTCGAGTTTAAAACGAATTTCCCGATATTTCCAAACGGGATCGCGTGAGCCGTACAAAGATAAATTTTCATCAATTCCTCGAGTTTTGTTTTGAAATATACGGAATCAGATTGAAGTACTGTTGAGGGAGCTCCGCTGCGGGGCGCCGCGATTGGGCAAATTGTCAGCGATGAGCGAACAACCATCGCTCAAAGCATCGACGAGAGTTTTGTCGCGGCGGGATATATTTTTCCTCTAATTAATTAATAATGGAACAACTCATCGAGAGCTCGAATCTAAAATAAACATTCCTCCTCGCCGGGTTATGATTCTTTTGTTTATTTAATGAATTTTGATTTTTCCCGCTTCTCTGACTTTATTTTTTCAATCGGCATTGGAAATTTGTTTTCCCCTCTGCTAGCTCCAAGAAGTTTTCTTTTCTTCCAAATTAAATGCTGAATAAACAAAAGCACACTTTTCGGCACTCGCTCTCAAGCTGAGATTCGGGATTTCTCGACAGATCTCTCTGTCGTTGCCAACGCTGCCAGCAGCCCTCGAGTGCGTGGAAACAATGCCGCGAGTTTTCTTTTTTAATCTTGCCAAGTACGCGAGAAAATTAAGCGAGGAACGCCTTTGACTAATTCTAATGAACAACTTTGAGTCTTTAATTTCCTTCGAGATGCTTTAACAAGCGCTTTATTGTCTTATCGCGCATCCAATTCAATTTAAAAACAAATAAAAATGCCATAAACAAGTGAAACGACTCTCGTTTTTCTATTTTTAAAAGTAATTCGAAGTGACTTAAAGCGATCGGATTTAGATGAGGATTTGAATATTTTTAGAGATTTTCCCTTCTGTCGCCGTTCGCTTTTGATGCTGCACCGTCTGTTGTCTCTCGAAATCCTCAAACATTCCAGACATAATCGAGGCACGTGTGTCTGTGTTCAGATAATTAAAATTACAGAACGCTACATGAAAGAACCTGCCATGAGTCTCCCTGCCTGTTCTCGTGACGAGGGAGAAATTTATTAGACTTCTTGTTACTTGCCTGGGAGAGAGTTTGGAGTTGAAGGCACGGCGGTTGTCGCAACGTCTCGTGCGATAAATCTCAGATTACTTCAAGGAACAGCGAGCTGAGTCGCCTGTTTAGACAGCGAGCTCATTGATGATTTAGATTCTCTTTCAAGTCCGAGGCCCGAAATGCTTTTGACGCTATAAATTTGGATTTCGCAACAAACAAATGCTTAATTAGTTATTGGATATCGCTTTACGATTACGACGACGTCGACCCGGAAACCCAGCGCCCATTAAATCGATAAGATTTATGTGAGTTCTGCAAGCTGCAATAGAATGCGGGAGAACATAAAATATGTAATACGACAACATGAAACATTAAAGCATAATTTATTTATTCTGATCCCACCCGAAAAACGGCTTGCGGAATACCTTTATGTAATTTTAATGAGCTACCCGAAAAGTATTCGCATCTGGCGATGAATCTTGGACGGAACCAAAGCAATTTATGAGACTTTTCGTGTAATGTCTTCGAGCATTACATAAAAAATCAGATTATAAATTTAATAACGAGTAGTCGTTGCTGTTCTGATAGCGATTCTCATCCGCAAAGCGACTCGCTTCTCATAATAATTAGAGACGATGTTTCTACCGAGACGTTAACATTTATCGTCGCAAAAGAGATTTACGAGTTCCAGACAAAGCCATTAGGGAGACACCGACAGCGAAGCGAAGACGCTAAATGCGTATAAATAATTCCCAACTTCAACAAAGCCAACGAAATTTTTCTTCCTCTCCAGCAACGTTGAATTACTTTCATCTCTCGCTTTGGTGTGTCTGATGACAAGCTTAGCAATTCATCATCAAAAGATACTTTTTGCTGTCGATTGTTGTTAAAAGGAAACGCATTGTCAAGAGAAATCAAAGAGCGACTTAATAGATTAGCTCGAAGGATAAGAAAAAAGCTGCAGAGTTCCAGTTAACGAGACATTAAGCAATATTCACCAGCGCCGATAAGAAACTTCCTTGTTGAACTTTAGTTCGCCCAGAAACTTTCTTCCTTTTATGATTTATTTCCTCGCTCTTGTCACTGGGATTGTCTTCCCTTTTTACCGAGAAAAAAGTAATTTTCATATACATTTGGCACTGGGGAGCTTTCGAGGAAAGTTGCAGAGCGACAGAAAAAGGGCAGAAAGCATAAAAAGATGAGAAGAACCGGAAAATGTATTCATTTTCAGTCAGCGAGAAGTTTCCTCTGTCATCAATTTTCCTCTTTCTTCTTGGCGAGAACTTTTCCCTTCTCTTGTGTGCCAAAGCATTACTTATAATTTATTAGTGATGTTCTTATCGCAGCTATTAATGTCATTATTCCTTCATCCGCGTCTCTTCGACTCTCGGAATATTTCAATTATTGTTCGTTGCTCATTAAGGTGATAAATGCCTGGGATAGAGGAAACTTTTCTTAATCGTGAGCAATGATAATCGATTAAATTGAGTGAAAAGTTTAGCCGGCAAGACGAGAACGAATGAGCGAACGAACCTTTGGCTTTCTGTGTTCACTTTGTGTAATGGCATCGAGCACCACACATCCATTTTGTTAGTGATCAATCAATCATGAGAGACAGAGGAATGCGATGAAATTAAATCGAATTATGGGAGTCGAGAATATGTTTGTCGGCTGGAGGGCGGGGGGACGATGTTTGAGCTCACCCTCCTCTGTCTGTTGTGCCTTTGACGAGAGGTGAAAAGCGTTTTATGAATACGTCGACAGTTTTTCTACAAGTTCACTCACTCGGTCGATGATAAAGAGAGTTAAGAGAGTGAGAGAAAAGTTTTTCCAACCCGAACGAAAAGTTGTCGATGAAAAAAATCAATTTTCCTTTCACACTTAACCCACTCGACTTCAGAGTAAAAACCAGAAAGTCATCAATCATTCAGCCAAAGAATAGCAATCACCGAGAAAGGTGTTTTTCATTACTTTTCCATGATAACAGCTTTCCTTCTGGGCGTCCAGAATCCATTTTCGTCTTCGGAACTTTTGTTGAGCTCGAATGACTTGCAAGTTTGCCGGGCAAAATGATCAGGAACGCTCCTGAAAATTTATGAGTTGTCACAATTTTAATCTATCAGCGATGGTGAAATTTTGATATCTCATGTGTTATGTTGTTGTCCGCTTTTCTTGTTTTTCATTTCTCAATCGAAGCGATGGCAACCGCTCCTGCTCCTTCTCGAAAGCAACAAAGTTCTGCTCCTTTTCCCACTCTGCAATCAAACGGAAAACTAGAATTATCTCCTCGAATACTTTTCTCCAGACTTTCAGCCAAGCAGAAGAAGAATAGGAAGGGAACTGAAGCTTTCTCGAATTCGTTAACAAGCGTGAAGGGATGAAAAATTAAAGCTCTCGAGCGAGAGCCACTTGAAGCAGAAGCTTTTTTATAGCGCTCGAGTGCAAAAGTTTTTCTATTGTTCTAAGACACTCTTTCGGTTTGCGAGAAGTGTTTCCGACTCTTCTCTTCTTCACTCGTTTGCCAAAGTGCCTCGCCGAGGCGATCATAATTTCCTTTCGTTATTTTTATTCGTCTTCCACTTTCCTCCCATCCCGCTCGATAAAGAACTTTCTTCTTGTTCCTCAACTATCTCTATATCTCATGTCGACAGACTCTGCCCGGTGTTCTGTCCTTTCATGTTGTGCTGCTGTATTTTTTATTCGGTGGTTTGGTAGTATTCACTTCGATTGCGTGACTGGAATGCTTGAGACACGTCTTTGAGAAACACGTTTATGGATTTTTCATTCTGACGTTTCTCGACGTTCTGGGATTTTCTTCTTTTATGTTATGTCTTTCAGTTCGTTCTGTTGATCGGACAATGCCAGCTCGTAGTTTGTATTCAACGTGGAGTCATTGCATACGAACGAGTTACGCACTTTTCTCCTTTGACTCGACATTAGCAATTCATGATGAATCAGCATTCGTCTGATGTTTTAGACATTTTTCTTCCACCTCGTCTCGCTCGTTTCTTTGTTGCTGATGCTTATGAGAGATCGGAAGAGGGATTTTCATATTTAATTTCAATCCGATGTGGGCATTAAGACGTCTCTGCATTATTCTGGATTTGGAGGCGCTCGGAATGCTTGGGATTTCACGAATTTAATATTCTGATCCCATTACTCGAAGCCGCTCCACACGAAACGAAACTAAATTGAATCAAACCATGAAATTGCTCGAGACACAGAGAATCATTCAATTTATTCTCGCAGGTCCGACAAATTCGCCGTTGAAATCCATTAAGTCCGAGAACGATTTCTGATGCTTCCAATTAATATTCGATGATTCGAGTCTGTCTCGAGGCTGAAAATCTGTTTGACATTACAGCTCATCCGCCAATATTCCATGCTCGTTATTGAACCCGTTGCAATATTCATTTCACCATGTCGCACTGGCCACAGGCGTTGGCTTCTCCAACAATTCGTTTGCATATTGATCGAACGCTCCAATTAACTTGGAATAAACATGAACGCTGATGAAGTTGAGAGGAAAAAAATGCTCGAGTTAAATGAGATGGAACGGCGGACGGAATGTTCGACTGAAATTTGATGAAACATCGAGGCTCACAATCCGCAAGCAAATCCCAGACGACAGAAAGAAGAAGCCTCTAGCAATCCAATTTAATTCCATTCGACAAAGACACAAGAAAGCGAGACAGAGAGAAAGAGAATTTGATAAACTTTAATTCCATCGAGTCTAATAAATGACTCGGAACAGATCTCGATGCTTCTGCCGCTTCGCTTCGTCGACTAGCTCGAAGAGAGTAAAATTGGTTGTAAATTATCTCCAGATGTCATTCTGCACTCCTTCGACTTAGAACTGTTGTTGCCCCGTCTCCGACTTTGTTTCTAATTCTCCAAAGCTCCACCGATTAACTATCAAGTTGCCTTCTTGCCCGCTTTATATGTGAACACTGCCTGTTATTTTCAAATAAAAACTGTGTTTGTCTCCTGCTTTTACAACATCGAGAGATTATACAAGTCGTCGACGACTCGAGGTTGAGAAAAACAACTCTCCGGGAATGGCACGGCAGAAGAAATGAATGTTCAACATAAACCAAAACATAAATTAGATTTTTCTTTCTTCGTCGTCGTCGCTCGAATTGAACTGAGAAGTGAAATGAGATTTATAGGCATTAAGAAATCGAGATGAGGCGAGGAAAAAACAACAACGTCGACAGAGAAGCGTTTTATGAATACAATCTGGTCGGTCGGTGCCGTAGGAGAGTCAAACCATTTAAAATTGATTTGTAATGTGGTGTAAAGGAGGAAGAATTGCTCGACGAAGAGTAGCGAGCATGAGGAACATGAGAAGAGCTTTGACTTCCAATTAAAGTTTACAGTTGATGAATGGCCTCGTGAATCGCTTTCTTTATGCGCTGCTTATGTGAACTTGATTTCCATCCACCGTCAGCATTTACGATCGTGGCAGCTTTAAACTCTTCAGACTCCGAATCTGATTTCATTAGCCACAATACCGAGCCATAACTTCTCCTCGGAAAGCTTTATTCGCTCTTATTATTTCTCCTCGGCTAGAAGTTTAAGCCGCACAATAAAACTGCAGACTTTATGGCCACCGAACGAAAAATTCGTCTCAGTTAAATCGAGCGTTGTGTCGATGAGCGGCGGCGGGGAAAAGGGAGCGAGTGAGCATCACTTGAAACATGCATAAATTTTACGATTATGAGCCAAATTGGATCTTTAATTGGGACACTAACGAACCCATAAATTCTCGTCTTTGCCCCCTCCACCACCAACAGAGGGATTGTAGAAGCTCGAGCGAGTGAGCGAGATGGAAGGAATAAAAGTTTTATTTGCCATTTTTATGCATGACATGGTTTCCATATTTCGGAAATCCCTCGGATCATTTAGCAAATTATTTGGAATTTATATGAGTTGATCCCTTCGAGAATCACTTACTTTAAGTCTTCTATCTCTCACTCACACACACAAGTGCCATGTAGACTGCTGGATTAACTCATTTCGGGATGAGACAGAATGTGTGAGGGAATGTTTGCAAGCTCCGTGAAGTCCTGAAGGGTGGGACGTTCGAGATAACAGAACAATCAGTAGCTTGTGTGTGGGTTGATGGGTTGACAGTCTCCTTGCTACCTCGAGACTGTCTTCAATCACCAGCTCAGTCACACAACTTATGATTGACGCTTGAAGAGAACGATTTCCCTACTTGACACAGAACCGCTTCGCTGGTTGCTGCGACAGCCATCGTGGAAAACGAGGAAAACCATTTATGGTTTTAAGACTAATCCACACATCTTATAAAGGACTTATTTCAATTTATAGTTACGATAGACATAAAGCGGGAATTACTTTTAAATTGATGCTCTCTTCATGTCGTTTTACATTCATTTTCGGTAATCCTCGCCTTCTCGCTTGTTTGTGTCTCATATATCGTCATTAATATTTTTTCTCTCCCGGCGAAAATCCTTTTGTGTGAGTCGGAGGAAGACGAAAATTTCCTTTCGAAAATGGCTTCACCCGAAAGATTATTTCCACAGATACCATCTATAGCAGGAGGTGTAGAAATGGCTTATTTTAAGTGGTTCGTGACGTTGAGAGGGAAAGTAGGAAGGTAAACCTTCAAAGCTTTTTTCCGGGTGGAAATAAATTGAAGTCACAGTGACTTAGTGTCATGAAAGTTTGTGGGGTGAATGAGGAAAAGTGTTTTTCTCTACTGCGAGGAAAAGCTTGAAGTGTTGTAGTGTTTAATTAAAATCATCGACTCAACCTAGTTCTGTTCGTTCGGGCGTGAAGTTTGCCGACATTCATTTCCCTTTGGAATCGTAATTATCTTCCGAGGCAGCAGGCTAGCAAGGCAGAGGCTAGATGAGGGAAAGGGAGTGAAAAATCTCATCACTCCTAATGAATAAATCCTCTTTCATCCTCTATAATTTTCGCCCGCTGCCAGAGAGAAAGGAAGCTCTGAAAACTATTATGTAAATTGGTGGAAAGTTCTTTTCCTATCCATCGGGGAGTGAAAAGACTTGGGAAAGCTTTACATTTGACTTTCGCTTCGCTTCGAAATTAATTATGCGAAGGCATTATTATCAGCACAGCGAGAACACACAGCAAGCGCTGATCATATCATTCTCGGTTATTAAACGTAATTATTACGCCATCACATATACGGGAAGAAGGAGAATTTTTCCGCTGCTGCCATTAATTATGGCTCCTCGCGAGTCAAACCACAAGTTGCGTCAACAGCAATTCTCGTTTTATCGGAAAGTGAGCGAGAAGAAAAGACATAAAGCGAGTAATGGTGTCAAAAATCATCAGGCACGGAGCATTTCTTGCCGTTGTTTGTGTAATTTAATAATTACAACATCGCACAACATGTGGAACCATCAAACTAATCCATTAAATGAATGTGTCATTAGTCTCCCTGGGCCTAAATGTCTTTTTGTATTCCGCAGTCATCGCCACTCGCCAGCAAAGCGACGAGAGCGAACGACAACACGAGCTGTAATTATGAAAACAAAGAGCACAATTTTCCTTTCAAAAGCCACTGGATGTGTGTACACACATCAACTTTAATAACATTTCCATGCTTTCCCTCTCTCTCTCGCCATAACACTAACCCTGTAATATTGTGAATTCAGACCGAGTGCTGAGAAATTCCCGAAAGTCTCGTCGAAATGTCGCCATACGCGGGAGCAAACTTTCTAAGGAATTTAATTTCCTACATGTCGTCAAAATAAAAATGAAATAAAGAAAGTCGCTTCACGACAGAGATGGAATCGAGACAATAAATTGATGAGAAGGAATATTGAGAGCATTATCTTGCGTTGTCGTAAAAGGATGTACAGCATTCAGGAGACGAAGCAATCAGAATAGTTGCTGGCGGAATTACTTTCCCCTCCCACCCACACACATTCAGTTGCGCTGCTGCCGTCGCCGCCAATCGTCTCACAAATCAAAACGAATTCATCGTACGTCGTTGGAAGCGGCAGAAGCAAAAATATCTAATCACTGAGCGGAAAAGCGCCATTCAGAAAATATCAAATCAGAAGTCAATCAAATGAGTGGGCTGCGTTTTTCTGGGGAAAGAAAATGGAAATTAAAAAACATTTCTCCCTGTTTTCGCATCACTCAACTCACTCCCTCGCTGCAGACGAGAAGTTCCTTCCTTGCTTGATAAGAAATCATAATTTCTTTCCCATCCGCATTTTCTCCCGTCGCTTGCTCTGGGGGATGCTGAAGTAAAACATTTCTTTCTTCTCCATCGTCTTCCTGGAATGCCTTTAATGTGTTTTTCTTCCTTCGATTCTTCTTTCCATCAAAACAGTTTGATGGAAAAGAAGGAAAACTCGAGAAATTATTCAAATATCCATAAGATTGCAAGAGGGGGAGGCGGCGAATTCCCGGCTTTATCCCTGTGCCGGCTTATATTGATCTTGCTTCCGACTAAGGGAAAACACTCCGCGCTCGTCTCTCCGAATCGCAGATAAAAATGCGAATTGAATTAATCTCAATTTATGCATAATTTAAATGTTGCTAAATAGATTTTCAATTGGATTTCTGCTTTCTCGTGTTCGGAGCGCTCTTTCGTTAATTCCTTTGTCCCGCGCTGCTTCTGTCGCATGGTAAGCAACATAAACGGGCCCATTGAAGTGGAAAATATTCTTTTATTCGGGACAAATTCGTTAGTGACGACTCCAGGCGATTCTTCAAAGTTGTTAAATTCTTGTCAAAACAAAAGTCTCGAGGGACATTCGACTCAAACACTCAGCGTCTTCATGAAGTCTTTCAGGAGCAGCAGCAATAAAGCGAAAGCTTTGTCTCTTTACATCTTCCTGTCCGCTTTTATTTATTTTCTTCTTTCAATCCGAGCGAGTTTGTTTTCATCTCTCCATCCACGTCGACGAATGGAAAGCCTTGTTTGCAATGCCCATCAGCATTCGACCGACATTGTTGCTTCCATCTCCTCGAGCGCTCATCTCCTTATTCTTCTATTTAACTTTCATTAAACGGATCTGCGTAGTTTCCTCGAAAATAAAAATCTAAATCCACGAATTTGCTTCGAGTGTGTGACACAAATTTAATAAAGAAAAATGATTCGCAATTCACACAAAGAAGATGAAGCACGATGAATAAATTTGACATCAGAACTTAAGAAGCATGAAGAATGTAATGCTACATATCGAGAAGAAAATTGGTTTTTCCGCCGAGAGAAATTTGATTTTCGGAAGAGCTCGAACATGATTTGCGAGGCTGATGAATAAGGGAAACCCTTCGCAAGATCAATGGACAAAAGGAGTTGACGGCATTTCGATGGTTTCAACATGTGATGGATAATTGAATAGCCGGAATTTCTATTATTCTCAGCCATGGCCACCGACCGAATTCCTCTGTGCTCCTAGTTAAAGGCTTCATCTTCTTCTCGTTCACAAAGATCTGATTACATTGGCAAGAACAAAACGAAGATGTTTTCGGGGACGAAATATTTTTGCTTTCTTTGTCGCTTAAGCAGAACCAAAAGCGAGCCAACAAAGTTTATCTTTTGTTATCCGGAGAGCGAACGATATTGACTTTTTTTCTTTATTGGAAACGGCTTCGAAGGCCGGAGGGAGACATTCTGATCGACAAGAATTCTCGTTATTGCGGGCAAAGGGAAGAGAGCGAGAAGCAAAGTAGAAGTGAATTGATTAAGAATCAATAGGGATAATGATAATCTTATGGCCAAATTTCCATTCCTGGCTCATTATCTTCGATACATGTTTGGTTTTAATTTCCTTCCTGAATAGATTAGATGCCAACGAGCGAGTCGTTGCTATATCAACCGTTATGAGTTCCATTTCTCCTCCTAACGACGCTATTGATTGCAGCGAAACCCGCTTCATCGTGACAAAGCTAGATAATCCAATCGACTTGTTACTAATTGCATTTTCTTATCTTTCTTCGCAGGTAAGCGATTCGGTTCCATGACATCCAGCACAGCACGGCAATCTCCGGAGATCTCTTTCAAGGTCGGAAATTTTACAAATTCACATGGCGCGGAGAGATGTTTGTGAGCTCGAATGATTAATGACTCTGGCTGCGATATTTCATTCCTCTTTCCCCCCTCGCACTGCCGGCTTTTATTGCCTGAAAATTTGGAATTTACTGTCTGCCGCCTTTGTGCGTATGTCTGCGAGTGGGAGTCTCGAGCGACTTTGATCCTCATGAGAGGATGAATTTTCCACATTAGTGCCTTCCATGTTATCATCATGCATCTTAATGGGGTTTTATAATAAAATTTCCTATCAGATTCTCAAGGGATAATTTTGTCGTTGGCTTCGGTCGTGAATATGACGATGACATGAGCGAAAGCGACGCAACTTTTCCGCGCCATTATGCGGCGTTGATTGAAAAATTCCAGCCTTCATTGTCATTTCAATTGATTATTAATTCACAAGCTCTCTCGTTTCTTTCCGTTTCGCCGACTCGAGGTGAATGAATCGCTCGCTCGCTTTAACCAAACGTTGACACTCATTTCGATCCTGTGAAAAGAAATAATTTCTTCACGAATCATAAATAAATTATCGTGAATGTCACTCAACGAAGTTATTGGGAATTTCCATTCGCTTCTCATCGAACTGGTGCGAGTTATGACCACATTCGGTTGAATGAGCGATCGCCGGTAGAATGACAGCAGAACACGACATTCTGGGTGTAACTTCTAATGTGTCCTCAAATGGAAGAACATGAACGACTCAACAAATTGATTTCATTAATTATTCAGGCTCGTCGACCGCCTTTTCTTCCTGCTCTTCCCCAAAACGTTCCCCTTCTTGAGCTGTTAGCGGTCGATTATGATCGTAAATTGATCAAATATTCACAAGCTCGACTCCTTTGAGGAATTTCCATCGCGGAAAATTAAAATTTAAAACTTTTTCTTCGCGCTTTCTGGGGTTTTAATGACAGCGGAGTGAGAGCGAGAGTATCTTGGAAAGCGGATTAAAACTTCGGCGAACCCTTCTCCTCATTTCGTAATGAAATATCGCAGGCAACAGCGAGAATTATCATAATGCGATTTAAAATGCGGATGATTTTTTATCATTCAGTCTCGAGAAAAAGTTATCTCATCGCGAGTTGAAGGAAAGGCGGCTTACAGAGCCTCCCAGTAAAAAAGAGAAGCGTTCACCTCTTATGAACTTTCGCGTCGACAACGGCAGAGAAGAAGTAGAAAAGCTTTTCGCGTAGGCTGTCAAGGCTCAACGTACTCTGCGTGTAGCTTTCCTTCATCCAACACAAGGCTCCGCAATACAGAAATGATTTCCTTGCAAAGCTCACTCCCGCTTATTTATTTAGCGAGAGCGAGGACGACGAGCAATGTTTCTCACCAACACTGGCGAAGGCCAGGGTGGATAGAAAGCACGGGCGACGGAAAAATGTTGAGGCAGACGTCGGAAACTGTCGGGGGAAGGATGAGGGAAACGTTCGAGCCTGTCGAGTCGGGTGGATTTTTCCATTTTCTACATTCACCCGTCTCTCCTGTGTAGAGCTCACCGATACATTTGCAATGCTCGCTTTCCTTGGCTGCTCGTAAAACTGCTGAATGATAAAACACCCTTCGTCTGGAGTTGTGTGCGAGTGGCAGACGAAAAAGAAAAGCGAAAGCGAAGTTTTTCTTCATTTTTCAAATCCCAATTTAGACGCGCACCAAGACACTCAGAAGCTGTTTTTCTTTTTTGAATGACGTTGGTCGATGTGGCACGATATGACATTTTCATTTTGCCTTCGAGAAGGCCGTTAGTCGTAGGGACGGGGGAGGAAAGGCCGCGGCTTACTCGCAATGCACATAAAATACAAAATCAAATTAAACTTATTTCCTTGCTTCGAGCTCGCCTGACTCTCGAGCTTCGAGTGAATTCATAATTCGCCTTCTTCCTTAAACACTCAATGGACACAGAACTTGTGCGTGTGCTCAGCTTTTATTCGCCTTCTTCTTGCCTTTTGGGGCGATTCTATGCTTTCACGTATTTCCATTCTTCGGAGAATCAATATTTACTGACTCGCCTAACTGACGCCAAGTATTTTACTCCTCATTGTTTACATCTCTTGCGCATTTGGGGTGGTAGGTGGGAGGGGATGGCGTTAAAAATCCTTCTTGGACATAAGATTACGACACAAAAGGGTTAAAGCGAGAAAAACAACTCAATTATGTTGCAGGCAGCGAAGCGATGAGCAGTCAACAAATCGTCTCTAACCTGCAGTGTCAGTCAACGTCTGACTCTTAACCTCCATCGCGCTATACTTCATCGCCTGCTCGCTCTTCGTGAGTCGCTCGTAAAAGATGTGCAAAGTGGAAAGCTCTTTCCTCGCATTTCCGCATCATCAAATAGCAACAACTATAAATTATGAGCCTGGCGCTTATTTATGAGTTTTCATTAGAGGGAAAATTGCCCATGGCAGTCGAAAATGCGGACATGAAAAAACACACAAAGGTTAATAGTTATGTACTGGAGACGTCTGGTGTTTTAATATTCTCCTCTTCGTCTTCGCCTTGTGTGCCATGTACGAAGTCGATGTAGCAATATCGAGTTGGGAGAGATGATTTATGGGCGCAGGCAAGAAGATGGGAAAAAATTTCCGGTTCTCTCTCATTCGCTCACTTTGAGATTCCGCACCATTAGGAAATTTACGCATCCCAGAAAGCGATTATCGGAGTAGAGCCTTGAAACGTGAACCAACTCTAGGCATACCGAAAATTGCCAGATGCTTAATTGCTAATATAAAAATATTATGTAGCCGGAGAAGAACAATGGCTCGACGTCGATGGCATAAATTAGCAGCGTTTTCGGCTCCGAGGAATTATTTACGGATCGTCAGCAGGTTTCTCTTCTCAGAATCTCTCTTCGCTGTGGCACCGAAAAATAGGCGTCAATAGCCTTGGAATAGTCGACGATAATAAATTCCAATGTGAAGAAGTTAGCGAGTGGAAGGCATAGCGGGCGAAGCCCACGTTCAACCTGAAATGGTTTTCATTTTTTATTTCCCTCGCTGGAGCAATTCTTTTGTCACACGCAATTGTATTTGTCGCTTCTTCCTTACATCCGCGATTTATGAGCCGAGTGTCAGGCAAACGAGTTCGTTCCTGGAGACGTGAAAGTCGTAAAAGATTGTTGATTTCGTGAAGAAAGGAAATTGTATGTCGAGCCCAGACTCAATAAAATTGCGCGCACTCGATTGGACCATAAAAATACGGAATTGCCGATGCCGCTGCATGCGGAATAATTGAGGAGAGGAAGAAACGAACGGGAATGACGCTCGCCCGATTTAAAGCCGTCAAGAGAACGAGAAGAACCGTAATCTGACGTTTGCGAAATGGGCGCTAATTATGGTAATAATCCTAGGCGCATTCGATCATTTATCTCTCGTGCATGGTCTCTCCACTCGCCTCGCGCACTGTGAATGCGTCGGACATGCTTCAGAACCAGAAATACTTCCTATCACTTTGTTGTGTGATGAATAAAAGGCCCGCGCGAAAGGAAATATCGTTGCCATTCAACCGCCGATAATCACTTCATTCTAACATGAAACATGCCCAGCAACGACAACGACGACAAGCCGGAGATAAGAGCGACTGCAAATAACAAGCATTGCATCTCATTAATTCCAGCGCGCAAATTGTTTTCCCTCGACGTCTCTTCGTCGTCGTCGCCGCTTCGTTCTCGCGTCCGGCTGACTTTCGAAGTCGGCAACAATTTTCTGCGGAAATATTTATTGTCATTTCCATTAGTTGGCTGCTGCTGCGACCTGGCGTGCACACGAGAGCGCTAATTGACTGCGGAATGATTACGATGATGGCGCTTAATCACACTGCTTCAGTTTCTCGCTCGAGTCCCTCGAATCGAAATCGATTCCACTGCGGAAGCTTCACGGTTTGCAGCACAATTCCAAGCCGAAGCCGTCGGAAAATCTTTAAACAACATAGGGCTTTAGCCGTCTGTCTCGCTGGTTGGTTGAGCTCTACTCAGGCGAGGAAAATTCTTCAGCGAAACAGCAAAACAGGATCATAATTTTTCCATCCGATAAAATATCTTCGGCATAATCTGCACCATTGCTGTTTACCGTTCTGTCGACAGAGAAGCGAGTGGGAGAGAGTGCGAGATCGAATATTGATGGCATCGGGCTAGAAATATGAGCATAAAATATCGGACGAGAGAGATGGAGCGATCGAAGCCATAATTTATGATGAGCATTCATGCTCGAGGAAATTCAATTTACGATGAGGCGGAGAGCGGAAAATCATAACATGTTCAAAATTTTCCGGACTTTTCTTCCTCCCTTTTTTTTTGCTGCGAAATCTCGAACGATTGGGATGCGAAATCTCATCGAGAGAGCAGAATATTAATGAATCCAATTTGCCGGAATGGGAGCGACATCGAGTGAGCGGTGTCTATCTGCGTAACTTCTCGTCCCGTTGGGTCTCGAGAATAATTGAGCAGCTACAGTTGGAATGGAGGGACACGCACGAATGTTCCGCATCCTTGTGATAAGAAAACTAAAATGAA